>OX328124.1:115075782-115305782 GCA_946811695.1 Gonocerus acuteangulatus | reverse complement strand
ATATATATATATATATATATATATATATATATATATATAAAACACAAGAAAATTTGAAAAACTATAACATCGTCTACTCGGCCACTCCTGATTTTGTTATCATGCCAAAATTATTATCGAGTTTTCTTCACGAAGAGATGAGCAAACGTTCTAAAAATGGTCATTATGAAATGTAGCTAATAAGATTGTAACGAAAGCTGGCTAAAACAGAGCCGAAATGTTGAACAGGTTTAGGGCCGTTCCATTTCCCGTTTAGACGATGACCCCCCTTCCCCACTTTGAAATATCGTCTCGAGGGATGATCCGCCCCCCCCCTATCGGAAAACTGGAAAATTGGCCCCTCTCAGCCTTTTCCGCCGTATATCCCCGATAAGGTCGTTTCTCTTTTGGAAGATTTTGTTAGAAGGCCTGCCGGAGCATCCGAGTACTACTGGGAGAGATATAAAAAGTCCGTCTCGCAGGAACTGCATCATCTTAGCGCAGTTCCGTTCATATCCCTAGTCTAATTTGGAAAGATTAAAATATTTATTTAATTTATTTAAATTTTAACGTCCATTTATTATTAACTACGAATTTTAGGACGGGTTATCTATAGGTTACCACCCTTTTCTAGCCAGGATAGGGGTGATGCCTTTTCTTTATTCGAAAGAAAAGCCACCCCCCTAGTGGGAATCGAACCCACGACCTTTGGCACGGAGTGTTAAGAGCTCACGCCTTAACCCTCACGGCTACCGGGTCTCCAGAATTAAATAGAAGATTAAAATAGAAGCAGTTATTATTTTGGTTCCACCAGTCTTTTTTTTTTAATTAATTATTATAATGGCGTGTCAACCCTTAAGGTCACTAACGCCATTCCTGTGTGTAGTAAAGTCTTGAAAGGTTTTATTTTCAAATACATTATCCAACTATAAGCAATTAAAAAATAACAAGGAATAAAAAACAGACAAAAAGAACAGTTCGAATAAGCGAAATCAATTACTTTAAAGTTTTAAGCTCTTATTTCTCCGATTGACATCGCCTGATCAAAACTTTCATTACAACCTTTTTTTTAGAGCATTTAATAAGCTTTCTAATGGTATTCTTCCGTTTAACAAGGTTCTCAACCTTTTTCGAGATATTGAGGAAAGTAAACAAAGTTACTAAAACTTTTTATGTCTGTTAATAAAATATTTTATTCTAACCCTTCCTTAACTCCAAACGTAACACAAATTTATATTAGTTTTAATGAAAGTAGAACATGCAGAAAATATTTGAACTGAATCCCATGATTCTAAGTACCCAAACCAAAAACGGTATTCGAAAACTATGTTTCCAATTTTCTCGAAAACGGTTAAAGCTATCGCCTTGAAAATGGTTTCATTCGTTTTCCTAGCCCAAGAAGCCTATAAAACGAGTATTTACAAGCTTATGAAGTCAAAAACGTAAGCGTTACGATTTTTTTTGCGCGAATTTCGCCCCAAACGCCATCTTCCAGTGGGCGGATTCTGCTGGTTAACGAACTTGACCTTTCAAATTGGACGCCGGATTTTTGTACCAAATTTCATCACAATCGGACCATAAGGGAAGCCAGAAATGAGCGAACAGAAATATATATATATATATATATATATATATATATATATATATATATATATATTTCTGTTCGCTCATTTCTGGCTTCCCTAATGGTCCGATTGTGATGAAATTTGGTACAAAAATCCGTCGTCCAATTTGAAAGGTCAAGTTCGTTAAACAACACAAGCCCAGTTGCTGGGAGACCTAAATTAATAATATGTCCTCATCAGTCTTCATAGTACCACATTACGAATATAAGAAGGCGCAAAAATAATTAAGTAAATCAAGTAAAATAATATACAAAACTAAAAAATAAGCCTTACAAATCAGTATATCTGATAATATAACAATATATAATAGTATAAATTAACATAATTATTACAAATATAACCAGATAGATGATAAGAAAACAATAAATAAAATAAAACAAAAAAATATAAATAAAATAATAAAAAAGAAAGACTAACAATAAAAAGGTCAATATAATAATAATAAGATAATACCGCGTTTTGAACCCACACACTTCACCCGCTAGACCAGAGCACTCGATAAAGATTGAACGTGGTGCAGTCAAATATAACGACCACAGACATACCCACACCCCAAATTAAAAAAAAAAAACACATAAATAAATTAACAAAAAAAACCTGGCGATCCTCAACGGCCCACACCGGCGAGGAGTGTCCTCCATCGACTGAAGATGATGCAGGAGCTCTTTAATACCCGCAAGGTAATGCTTCTCAGTACCCCCATCGGGACACCAAGCTGCCTTAACCTTTTGGCAGAAGCACTGCTCCACACACCCCTCCAGCTCAATATATATATATATATATATATATATATATATATATATATATATATATATGTGTGTGTGTGTGTGTGTGTGTTTATATTTATATACATATATACATTCAAGAGTATTTCGAAAATTTATTCGCACGATCCTAAAATCTGAGTGGTTAAATAGATAATTTTGTAATCGCTGAGAGTAGTCTAAAATATGTCTGTACTGCGCCTGTAAGAGGTCATTCACCCCTGTCTGCATTCCTTGTCAAGGTCATCGCTTGAAGCATTAAAGGAGTCTGTCTTTGTTTATTTTTAATCATGAAATGTCAAGGTCCTTGCCGTGTCCCTCTCCCATGTTTTACTCTTTTTTCCAACTGCTGGAGTTCATTACTCACCACACAGATTTATTTTAGATGTATTTGCAATTCGTTTTTGTTTTTTTTTTAGAACAAGGTCCTTCCCTCTCCCATGTTTATTGCTTGAGTATTTTAATTAAATATTTTCTTTAAAATTATTTTGATAAAAGAAAATCTGTTGAGTTGTGTAATCACTTGTTCTGTCGGAGTCGAATACGTTGTTATAAAACATATATTAGTTTATTATTCCCTGCTGATGACTAGCGGTTTCCCACGATGGGTGCCGACATTTTCGTCACGAAACTGGAGTGAAACAGACCTTTGTAAAATAAAACAAAAAAATTTGGCTTACCATTTCAAAGTCCTGCTGATTTTATCTTGGATAAATAACCCCTCTGCCAGATCGTAGAACTAGATCCAGTTCATAATCTTCGACTGCGGGAGTGCATTCCGAACACGACATGAAATCTAATCATTATTATTTGATCTGCACACTCTGCACAAGCAAAACTTGAATAAAAAGAGTACGTGGTATCTCCTTGTGAACAATTTAAAATTGTGTGCACCATCTTTAGATTACCGAGTATCAAAGAAAGTTCCAAGGATCGTGCACAATCAGTACAATATAACGCATTGTGAATTCGGAAAAACACGCCTTTCGCGCAGAAATAAGTAGGTTCGTACCCCGACATGATGGAGAGAAGATGTGGAAGTCCCAGAATCTCCTTGTATTTATATATTTAAAATAACTTCATAAAAAACTTCCAAGAACGCGGATCTTACAAGAATTGCACGTACGAGACTTGCATAAGGAAACACCTGCAAGGTTGCAACCAAAACAAGTGACAAGAACCCGGACCTTCATTCGTATATAAAGAGCTGCATTTACTGACAAGATCAAACAGGTTCCCAGCAACTCTCCAGTCACCATGGCCCACGTAAGTAATTATATTAATCATCTATATTTTGACTTAGTAGTCTGAAACAAGTCAGCATATAAGAAATAGTTTTTGCTTTTAGATGAAACAATTTTTGGAAAATTTGAATGATTTAGAGTTGAATAATGCAGTAAACTTATCAGCATTAACTGTTGGTAAAATATACGTGATCAAAAAATTTGAAATTATTGAAGAAACTGAATACGGTAAGAAACGTTTTCTTTCGTCTTTATTTATTTATACTATTGTACATTTGTGTGTGTGTGTGTGTGTGTGTGTGTGTGTGTGTGTGTTTACACAAATAGAAACTGAATACGGTAAGAAACGTTTTCTTTCGTCTTTATTTATTTATACTATTGTACAACGTGTGTGTGTGTGTGTGTGTGTGTGTGTGTGCGTGTGTGTGTATGTGCGTGTGTGTGTGTGTTTACACAAATAAATAACTTTTTTTTTGTGTTTTTAGGGCAAGGGCTTATAGCCTATTTAAACACTAATGAGGATGTTGAAAGCACAACAAAAGTTTGGTTACCAAGAAGATATGTACGGATTATTCATCGGGAAGTAGTGGATGAGTATAATTCCCCTAGCAGACTAAAGGAAGATACGTTAGGGTTATTATATTTGGGAAGGGTAGGCAAAGCCTACAATATACTTATCCGACGCATTCCCGAATTAAACCAACAACAACCAGGTAGAAAATAAAATTAATGTTAATTAATTGTTTTGTATAAACTAATGTTACATTTAATTGAAAAATATTAGCATTTGTGAGATGGTAAGGGGAAAGAATTCATAACAGTTTGATATTTAGAATAAGATTCTTTCACAAAAATAAGAAAAATGGTAAACTACCATTGTGATTTTTGCGGGAGAAGATTTGTGAAGAAAGGATCTTTGACCCGTCATACTAGACTCCATTGCTCTCGCCGCAAGCGGAAATGCTGCGGGTTGGAGTATATGGACTCAATGAGAGTACATGATAATACATGCATTTCTAAACCATGTACGTCAGGTTTAGGAAAAAATAACAACCCCGATGCAGTAGCTGTCAAGAGACCAATAGAGACTAGCAAATGTTATAGGATTAATGCTGTTCCCGATGAACAGTATCAAATTATATATTCCGCGTTAGACGGTAATGTTATACACGTTTTTCTTAAAAATTTAGATCTAATTAATGAACCAGAAAAATATTTGAATCATATGTGTCCATATGTCATAAATATACTAGAAAAATATATTTTTATGTGGAAAAATGTAAAATTTAATATCACATTAGAGACACAGTTAACAAATATGCTGAATGAAACGAGTGACGGCAATTTTAAAACTTCAATGACAGAATTAGACAGTTCATCCGACTTGGAAGAGGAATATATTAAAATAAAAACCAAAATACTTACGGAACTCACCGAGTCAGAACTTGAAGGTAGTGGTTGGGCTGTTGACACGATAGATGGGTTATTAATAAAACTGCACAAATACGTGCCGATAAAACCTCACGGTTATCTTAAACTCCCTTCGGAAATTGCGAATACCGGAGCGGTAATAAACGTACACAATAACGACATTTATTGTTTTAAATGGGCTATTTTATCAAACTATGTCTCATCTCACCCTAACAGGCTTTCGGAATGCCAGCAAGTAAATGTTCCTTTACGGTTCGACAATATGGTTTTCCCCGTTGCTCTAAAGGATATAACGATATTTGAAAGGAGCAATAATGTTTCAGTTAACGTATACGGGCTTGATGAAAAACATAATGTCTTCCCTCTTCGCGTTGCAAAAAATGAAATGAAAGATCATTTTGATCTTCTTCTCCTCCAAAACGAAGATTCGTCACATTACTGTCTAATTAAACATTTTTCCCGTTTACTCGCAAGACAGACGGGAACAAACACATCAAAAAGGTTTTTCTGCAAAAGATGTTTTTACCCTGCTTATACTGTAATTCAACTTAACGATCACAAACGCTTATGTAATAATATGGCTCCCGTGAGGCAGATTATGCCAGAAAAAAGAACGTTCATCTCATTTAAAAATTACAAATTCAAAATATTTCATCCGGTTATTGTAATTGCCGACTTTGAGTGCAGTTTAAATCCAATAGAAAAGTGTGTTTCGAGGAGGGAAACATCGACCGAACCAATTAATAAAAAACTCAAACTTGTTTCAGAACACGAGGTCATAGCTTGGGGGGCTTACGTCCTGTCTTCTACTCCCGCCTTCGAAAGTGTCGGACCTGTTTGTTATACTGGTAAAAATTGTGTAGAAATGTTTTTGTCGTTTTTACAAAATGTTGCGAAAGATGTAAAGGAATTATACAATAGAAACGTACCCTATAAAATGACATTAGAATTAGAGCGTAGAAGGGAAACCGCAGAAATATGCAGTATCTGTGAGGTCAAATTTAACACGTCAGATGTAAAAGTTGTCGATTACTGTCACTGGTCGGGGGAGGTGAGAGGCATAGCTCACTCCCAATGCAATTTGGAATTTAGAAATCCAACCTCTCTAAACGTATATTTTCATAATTTAGGTTATGACCAACATTTTATAATAAGAAAATTAGGATTTAGTAAACAACCTATTGAGGTGATTCCGAGCTCGTCCGAAAAATTTATAGCGTTTAAAAAACGTATTGGAAACATGCACGTGACATTTCTTGACACATACAGATTTCTTCCGCAGTCATTAGAAAATCTAGCCGATAAATGCGAACGTTTCGATCATTTACGTAACCATTTTAAAGATCCGCAACATGTTCGTCTTGTCTCTAGAAAGGGGGTTTTTCCCTATAACTATATAGATTCGCCATCACGCCTTGAGGAACGGCAACTCCCGCCCAAGAAAGAATTTTTCAATGATTTAACAAATAAGGATATATCTGATGTCGAGTACGATCACGCTCAAAATGTCTGGAGTGTGTTTCAATGCAACACTCTCCGGGATTATCTTTTGTTATATTTAAAATCGGACATTTTAATTCTCTCTGATGTTTTTCAAAACTTTAGAAACTTTGCTGTAAAAACGTATGGGCTTGATCCTTGTTGGAGTTACACGTTACCGGGTTACAGCTATGAAGCTATGTTAAAAACAACTGGTGTAGAAATAGAGCTCCTTTCCGATCCCGAAATGTATTTGATGCTGGAATCTAATTTACGAGGAGGAATATCTAATTGCTCTCGTCACTATGCAAAGGCAAATAATCCTGATGTGCCCGGACACAATACTCTAGATCCGACAACGCACCTTCTATATTTAGATTGCGTTAGTTTGTATGCAACTGCAATGCGAGATGCATACCTACCTGTTTCAGATTTCGAATGGGTGACAGGTGATGGTGACCCCGAGCTGAGTTTAAAACTAGAATTAGAAAAAGTAAACGAGAGTAGTAGGAAAGGATTGATTCTGGAGGTAGACCTGGAATGTCCAAATAGCCTGCACGATTATTTTAATGACTATCCTCTTTTGCTTCGTCACCAAGTCCCTCCAAACAGTAGGTATCCCGTAAAAAAATTATTAGCGACACTGGAAAATCAAGAAAAATACGTACTCCACCATACAATGTTAAAATTCCTGATCGAACATGGAATAATATTAAAAAAAATTCATCGCGCGATCAAATTTAACCAAAGTCCCTATTTGAAGAAGTATATAGAAATAAATGTAAATTTACGGAAGAACGCAACAAGTGATTTTGAGAAGGATTTATATAAATTGATGATGAATGCAGTTTACGGTAAAACGTTAGAATCTGTAAGAAAACGAAAAAAAATTGAATTAGTTAGCAACTCCCGTAGACTTCAAAAACTTATTAACAAACCGACGTTTGTAGACAGTTCCATTATAGATAAAAATTTAGTCGCGGTTCATTTAAAACATGAAACTTTGGTATTTAACAAACCTGTGTTCGCGGGCTTTTCTATCCTAGAAAAGTCAAAATTAATTATGTTTAGTTTTTTTTATGATATTTTGTTATCAAAATTCAAGCGTGATGAGTTAGAATTGCTCTACACCGATACAGACAGTTATATACTGTTATTAAAAAGTTTAAATTTAATTGAAAATTTAAAAGATTTAAAAGATCAGTTAGATTTTTCCTCCTACCCGAAGAATCATCCTTGCTACGACGAAGGTAATAAAAAAGAACCGGGAAAGTTCAAGGATGAACTGAACGGGTTGCCTTTACTCGAATATATTGGGCTTCGGCCAAAAGTTTACGCACTGCGCTACAAAGCAGCGGCTGCTGATCCATGCGTCGAAAAGCTTAGGGCAAAAGGTATTAAAGAATGTGCTATAAATTGCAATACAGGAAAATGCATAAACTTTGCAGACTATTTGCAAGTATTAAATGATGCCAACCCTCAATACGTCTCATTTAAGAGCATACAGTCTCGAAAACATCATGTTTACACAATGAGCGTTACAAAATTAGCACTGTCAGCATTAGACGACAAACGCAAACACATTAGTAAAACCAAATCCTATGCTTATGGACACGTATCACTAATAAATGAAGAAGAAGAAGAAACGTCTCTAACCGATGAGGATCATGTTCCTTAAGTATTTTTCACACAATTTATCTTCCTCCCCTTACCATCCAGTAGCATGTAGATATATATATATATAGATAACATAATTGTAATTAGATGTTCAAAATATATTGTTTTATGCCGTAGAAATATAAGTAGTATAAAACATAATACTAATAATTGTTAAAAAAATTAATGTTCATTACATTTTAATAAATCCATTGTATCAAGTTTAATAATAAAAATAATATTTTAAGATTAGTTTAAGTTGAAAATTTTTGAAAAATAAAAAAAATAATAATAATGAAATAAATATATATATATAGGTATAGAAAATATTTTTTATCTTCCCTTATCCCCTTATTCCCTTTCCCCGGCGCATGGAGCGCACCCCGAGAGTGAGTGTACCCTGAGTGCACCCCGAGTGTGAGTGCACCCTGAGTGCGAGTGCACCCTGAGTGTGAGTTCCAGCAGCTGTTACTGGTATAAAAAAAAAAAAAAAAGGTTGAGGTAAAGACAAAAAAAAAAAACAAAAAAAAAACAAATTTGTAAAAAATGTTTATTAGCAAAATAAATGTTTCCCAATACATTAAATTTTGTTTTATTAGACAATATCCTTATAATTTATCCATGATTTTGAATCCAAACCTAACCACTTTACAAATAATTTCTTTCCTTTCTTTTTCAATATTTTTTCAATGAGATAAATGTCCGGATACTTCACTTTTTGTAGCTCTTCATTGTAAAATGAACCTTGGATTTTTCGTTTCATCATGTCCTCCAAAACATACGTGTAAGGTAACGTTTTTTGAACCTTGACAACTTTGAATATTTCACCCGACCAGTTCGGGGTGTAGCCTCTGGAAAATTTTGTTTTCTGTTTAGAAATTCTTACAAATTCCCCGTTTTGAAAACGCTGTTTTGTTTGTCGCCGGAGGGGGCGGTTAGAAGTAGAGGAATAGATATGCTTCAACAGATTAGCTTCTCTTGTTCCTGTTCTATTAATTTTCTCGGCATCAATAGGTCTCATACCAATCGTTCTATGAATGTTTTTATTATTGTACTCGTCTAGTATAACCGGTAGGATATTTAAATATTTATAGTTCCCTTGTAAACTAAAAACTTTAAACATTTTCGATTTTAATGTCCTGTTAAATCGTTCAACGATACTAGCCTTGATATTCGAAAAGGTAGAATAATGATTAATTCCATATCTTTTCATCAACGCTTTAAACTTTGAATTGTAAAATTCCTTTCCTTGATCACTCTGTATATGTTTAGGAGGAGAAGAAACCCGTTCTTTCAAGACACTTTCTAGAGATTGGACTACATTCTCTCCTGTTTTACTCTTTATCGGTATAGCCCAAGCATATTTAGTAAAACAATCGATGATTGTTAATAGGTACTTGTAGCCTTTATTCTCCCTAGCATAGGGTAACATTTCAACCAAATCTATTTGCCATAAATCGTTTACTCCTTTTAGAACGACTCTTCTTCTTGGATAAAATTTACGTGCGCTTCTATGCAATTCATCTACAATTGCTTTCTTTACCGCCGACATCTAACTACTACTAAAGCTGTGTACTTTTCTTCAATATATCTTCCAGATACCCCAGTGTCACAACATCCGTTTTTGCAAGTGGTTCAAGAACGTTTGTAATCCTTTTGTTCATTGCATCATATGTATCATTTTGTAGAGTAATTGAACTGGAATTTAAAAAATCTTTCGTAACCACATCATAGCCGTCAATAGGTGGAGCAAAATTAGCAAGCCTCTTGCCGTTCCCATTTATGTAATTACCGGGCCAGTTTTTTAAATCTGTATAAAAAATTGCTAGGGTGTCTGAATATGTTTTATTAACCGCGTCAGTAGAAGAAACAGGATTTGCTACATTAATAATACGTAACTTATTTGCATCAACATGTTGTTCAGATTTTAACAAACTAAAAGGAAAGAAATTTGTTTTATACTTGACATGTTTTTTTGTTACATGGGAGCCAAACTTGTTTATCGTCATGTATGAGGAATGTGACTGAGTGCAAAAGTTAATATTGATCTAATATATAATATTCTGCTCTCTCAACTCTTCAATTATCGATACCATTTCATTTCCATGACCACTGTGACCCGCTGCAGTCAACGCCATCAATAATCTGAGGCGGTTGACAAGTTCGTTTGGATCGTCATAATGTTCGTAAATAGGTAAATGTTCTTGCATTAAGCCAGTACCTTTTTTATTATAAGAACGAAGTCTGCGATGAGTAGCCGGTGAACTACTGGATGAGGTAAGTGAGCTGAGATAGCGCGATGAAAACAGTCGAGAAATTACTTTCTTATATTTTATGGATCTAGTTCCACCCAATCCACGTTCTTCGCTGTATCCTTTTTTGTGAGCATCGTTGTTTGTAAAAAGCTCAATATTCGTAGAATCGCCTATGGCTAATTGACCGTTCGGCATTACTCGCAAACCGTACCGGGAATCTAAATCTTTTTCTCCTCCTTTAAACAACTTTTCTAAAAATTGTCTTTGTAGCGGTCCGGCGGATTTTAAATTCTGCTCTAGTTCATCTTCGCCTTGTGGAGTTTTAACATATTCACGAACCTTTACTGCAAGCGGGGTTTCTGTTTCGTACAATTCTTCTTCTTCTTCTTCTGGAGCGATAGTAGAGCGTGCATAAATTGTGGAGGATTGGGGAGAGGGAGAAAAAGTTGGTGTTACTTCGACGTTTTCCGATTTGATTTGGGGGGTTTTGGAAGGGCTTTTAAAAATATTTGATATTTTTGATTTTCTTTTTGTAACAGGTGTTTCGAGAAAGATTTTCCCAGACGGACTTAAAGCAGACTCATTATCCCACCACATAGATCGGGTCTCGTTCGTTTCTCCCCAGTCTCCTTCCTCCTTTTCTTTTTTGAATCCCCGAGGTCGGGGCTGCAGCTGCTGTTGTTGTTGTTGTTGTTGTCGAAACTGTTGTTGTATATCTACCAAAGGTTCTAGCACCGGAGCAAAAAGACTTTGTCTTTCCTCTTGAATATCCTGCATTCCTCTTTTAAACGTTTGAAATTTTTTACGTAAAGCATCACTTGTCTTTACAATTTCACTACGTATCGAATGCGACATATTAATGAGGACTGATTATTCTTTCTCCCCCTTATATATCCACGATATAGACATCTAGACCCTTACGGAAACGCCCGTCATTTAAACTAGTACCCTTGTCGATAACAAGATAGTCAAAAGGCTCTTTCCAACACAACCCACAAATATCTTTAAATTTCGAGAAACTGACGTCTGGACTGCTAATATGTTCATCATAAATGTGTTTAATATTGAATTCATCTTGTTTAAAGACGATAAGAAAATTCAAGTTACATCTAATGAGATGTCTCGGAATGCAAACATAGCTCTGCGTTAAATAAAAACAGTCGAGAGAGTTATGACGTCCATAGCTGAAATATCGCCGAATATTGTCTTGATCCTCCATCGTAACATCATCAAAAATACAAATAGAGTTGCTCTTAACGTCTTGAGGTAATTCTTTCGAATCTTCGAATGTATAATAGCCGATTTCAGGAACGCTGTTTAGAACGCTTCTCAAGTACCGATATTTGGGTTGAGATAGAGTTTTTCCAAATATGTATACGTTTTCATATCTCAAACCGTTTGGATTAAGCAAAAGATTGAGCATAGCGTTTGTTTTTCCACATCCACTAGGACCACAAATCACTCCTCTTATACTATTTGGTAGTAGAGGTCCATGCCTTTTCTCTTCTTTATCCGATATCAACGGTAAAACGTCAACTGAAGGAAATCGTTCCTTTTGTTCTACTAATCTCATTGTGACTAATTTATTTTGACCTATGGCTTGTATATATATATAAGTCATTTGTTTCGTTCGAAGAGGTTTAGTATGAAAGGAAAGGTGCGCAAAGGACGAGGTCTCCTCGACAGTGTTATAAATAAGTTACCGTTTGAATTACATTTACCGGGGTATCAGTATTGTGGTCCAGGTACAAAAGTGGAAAAACGATTGACAAGAGGCGACGCTGGAATTAATTCTTTGGATAAAGCTTGTAAAGAACACGACATTGCTTATAACAAGTATACAGACTTGGAAAATCGTCATAAGGCTGACAGCGTCCTTGCAGAAAAAGCTTGGCAAGTAGTAAAACATCCAGATTCAACGCTCGGGGAAAAAGCTTCAGCTTGGTTTGTTACAAACGCTATGAAAGCAAAAAGAAAATTTGGATCTAGTTTAAGGACTACCAAAATGAAGAAAAAAGTGAATTTTAGAGATCTTGTAAGAGCGGCTAAAATTAAAAACGTGTCTTCTGTAATAAACGCGTCTCAATTAGCATATAATAAGGCGAAACAGACATTGAGAGGTCGAGACAAGCCTTTACCCCCTCGTGTTCTTCCCATACCTAAGTCTGGAGGTTTTTTACCTTTTCTAATACCAGTAATGGCAGGATTATCCGCTATAGGATCACTGGCTGGAGGTGCGGCAAGCATAGCAAAAGCTGTCAACGACGCCAAAGAGGCAAAGCAAAAATTGGAAGAGCAGAAAAGACATAATTTAGCGATTGAGGCTCAAAAGATCGGTAAAGGTCTTTTTTTAAAGCCATATAGACGGAATGGATTCGGACTATTTATAGAGAGACCACAAAAGCGAACCTACAGACGCAGTAGTCGTCGTATTTGACTACCAAAAAGAGCACTGAGTGATGTCGAATTAAATTATTACGCTCACAAAATATTTAACATTCCTCATTTCAGAGGTGTATTTATGATAGATACTCTCCCAGAATATCCTAAATTAAGAGAATCTGCTATCGTCAATTTAGAGCCAAACTCAAAAAAAGGTTCCCACTGGGTCTGCTTCGTAAAACGTGGTAAAATCGTTAAATATTTCGATTCGTTTGGTAATTTGAGACCGCCACCTCAACTGGTGACTTATCTAAAAAAGAACAGTTCTATATTTTACAATCGTGAACGTTTTCAGGGGTGGAATACCCCCTATTGTGGTCATTTGTGTTTACAGTATTTAATAGACAACTCCTGAAGACGATTAGCTTATTAGCATCATGAGCTTCGCTGTAACACTTACAGGCGCATCGAGCCTGCTAGAAGCGAATTTCATGCCTCCCTTAGAGCTAGACGATTCTTACAGCGTCGGACTACTCTCTTTGGACTCGTTTAACACTATTCCGAACGTAGAAAAAGGTAAAAATGATATGTTTTATTTCGATACAATAGCCATTCAAATACCAGAAGGAGCCTACGACATTGAGGCTCTAGCTATGTTTCTCAGAGAGCAAATAGCTCATAAAGACCCCGGCGCTATGATGGTGTTGAGGGGAAATCCTAGCACGCTAAAATGTGAAATACGAAGTAATAAATCGATTTATTTCAATTTCGCCGAACGTCCGAATTCTATCGGTCCACTTTTGGGTTATACTTCGAAAAATCTTATTATTCCTCCAAGCGATCGCTATATCGCATCCGAGAATATCGTAGAAATTCTCAGTGTAAATGTTATATCGGTACAGTGTAATATCGCTTCGGGGTCCTTTGTAAACGGCGAACCCGACCATAGCATCCATCAATTTTTCCCCGCAGTCGAACCGGGTTATAAGATAGTAGAAACGCCCAATCCGGTCATTTACTTTCGTGCTAACGTACGGAGTATTGACAACATTACGGTTCGTCTAGTCGATCAAAACGGACAACTTATTAATTTCAGAGGGGAAACCGTTACAGTCCGACTGCATATAAAGAAAAATGGGGATTGATTTTAGAGGAGGTGTAGAAGGAGAAGTTTGTCGACAGCAACAGCGTCGGACAGTAGAAAATATAAGTAGGAAATATAAAACGTATAAAAGAAGCATCTTGATCCCTAGAAGAATTAGTAAATCAAAGACGTTTAAGCAGTTAACAGCTTCAAACGCAAAGTTTTTAAAACAGAGTGGTTTTAAACTAAAGTATGGATAACATATTAGCTATATCTTCGGACATTTCCTTCGACAATTCTCTCGCTCAGTTCCAGTTCCATTCGCACCAGCCTTATGCGGGAAATACATTCAATCATTCCGATGAAATCCGTATTCCAATACAACAACAAGATATTTATACACTCCCATCACTTTCCTTTATCTACCTCGAGGGAAAGCTAGTGAATAAAGACCAGACCAAACCGTTAACTGCAAAATTAACGAACAATGCATTTTCTTTTTTGTTTGATGAACTCAGATACGAACTGAATGGAATAGAAATAGATAGGGTTAGAAACCCCGGGATAACCTCTACACTGAAAGGTTTCTTGTCTTTTAGTCCGAGCAGAGTTAACGGGCTGGAAAATGCGGGCTGGGTCATCCCAGGTGAGGGAAAATCTCTTGAAATCGATAAAAACGGAGTGTTTAGCGTGTGCTTACCGTTGAACATTTTATTAGGCTTTTGTGAAGATTATAGACAAATCATAGTTAACTTGAAGCAAGAACTAGTTTTGATAAGATCAAGCTCTGACTTTAATTCCGTAAAGGGGGAAGACTCTAATGTAGAAATAAAATTAGACAAAATTGTTTGGAGAATGCCTCACGTTCGTGTTTCGGACGAGAACCGTTTGAGCCTGCTCAAAATGTTAGACATGAACCGAAAGGTAGCGATCCCGTTTCGAAGCTGGGACCTCTATGAATATCCCACATTACCGTCTAATGCACAACAAGAAACGTGGGCCGTTAAAACATCTACAAATTTAGAAAAGCCTCGATACGTAATTATAGCATTTCAAACAGATCGTAACAAAAACCCTTTAAAGGATAGTAGCCATTTTGATAGCTGCAACCTAAAAAATGTAAAGCTTTACCTAAACAGCGAACAATACCCCTATGACGATTTGAACTTGGACTTTGAACAGGGAAAAATTGCCCTGCTCTATGAAATGTATAATGAATTTCAAACAAGTTATTTCGGTGACAGGCATTCTCAACCTCTCCTTTCGAGATCTAGTTTCGAGAAGATTGCTCCTATCGCAGTCATAGATTGTTCCAAGCAGTCTGAAGCAATTAAAAGTAGTACGATAGACATCCGTCTTCAAATAGATTCAGGCGCAAACTTTCCAGCAAATACCAAAGCGTATTGTCTCACCCTTCACGATAGAATTGTCGAATATGAAATGGGAACCGGTTTAGTAAGAAAATTGTACTGAATACATCCCAACTATATATAAGACGTTGCATTTTACCTCTCAGAGCTCATTTCTGTACATACAGGAGACGTTGTATCAAGTATGACCAGGTCAGCAGTAATAGATTTTCAAGGTTTCCGTTTAAATTCGAATGCTTTAATAGTTAAGGAATTGACAATAGTCGATACGAGTTATGGAACAGCGTGGCATTGGTTTTTCAAGCCTCCTCGAGACGTCGAAGACGCTGTAAGACAGTCAAAGACGAATTTGTGGGTGAAAAAATCCTTACACGGAATAGATTGGTTTTACGGCGAGAGAGACTACTCCGATTTAATTGCATGTCTCAAGTCAGTCACTGATTCGTATGACATTTTATGGGGTAAAGGATTGGAAAAATGTAAATTCCTGGAAGAGTTGCTCTCTGTGGCTGTGTATGATTTACACGATTTTGGCTGTCCTAATCTTAAAAATTTGGAAGACGACAAATTAATTTGTTATTTTCATTTAAACACAAGCTACGTATGCTCTTTTAATCAAGCCCATCGACTTGCCTCATGGGTTAGAAAACATCCCGAAGCAGTGGACTTTGAGAGGGAAGAAGTGAGAAGACAGACGTATGGAGTCAACGCATCTCCCCACCATCTCTTAGCCTTTAACGGATTTATCAGAAATGTTGAAGATAAAGTCAAATGCGTTTATTGCGATCTAATTTACAACACTACTAATAGCTCTATAGGACCGTTCGAGTATCACAGAGCAAACACTCCAAAGTGTGTTTGGTTTAAGGAACACATGCTTGTTTAAATAGAATGAGCAATAACTCATTAGAAGGGAATGGAGACGTTGAATGCTGTCATGCGGAATCGAAACACGGACGAGCTAAGGATCTTTTACCAAGGAATCTACTCCTGTACGTCTTCAGCTAGATTAGATCTGGAACAACTTACCTCTGGAATGGCAGACCGACGAAGAATTTATTGAAAAAAGATTTCATTGTTATGATAATTAATGATTAAAATATAATTCTACCTTTTGTTCAATAAAACCTTCCTTGAAAATGCATTTTTTTTTTCATTTATTTTACCTATTTTAACCTGGGATGAAGGAGGAAAAGAAACAAAATTAACTAAATGAAGCTATGTTTTATTTATTTAATTTTATACATTGGAAAACAGATTGTTTAATAAGGTATTCGTATTCAAACTTAAATCTACTGACAGATCTTCTTTTGAGTTGTTTTGATCCACACACAATTGAACAAACATGTTCAACAATGAGAGTGAACGGTTAATTTCTTCAATCTTGGAGCAGATCTTAATGGTCTCGGACCTGTTGAAACTTGTGCAAGGTGAAGTTATAGTCATGTGAGGAGCTGGAGAAAGACTAATTAATGATACCCAAGGATAGGCATATTCTATTCTTAGGACTCTGTTTCTCCCCAAGTATGCGAAGGAACATGATATATTTTTAAAAGAAATCGGACTTGAATTATCAGACTTGCCTTTCCTCTTGAAAAATTGTAATATCCTCATTGCCTGGTCTGCTATACAGTGCTTCCATTCGTCTTTGTCCATGTAGACTATCTTATCCTTGTTAATCAAACCCACCGTCGGAATACCATTGTGAAGGCCTACTCGAATCTGCTTGTTTTTGGTGATGGCGTATTCGGTCACTAATTCCATACTAGACGAGCGAAGAGAACGTCTTGAGCACAAGCCACTGACTGACTACAGTGTCGGAGTGGGAAGAGAAAAAAACAAACTTAAATCTGGAGGTTATTAAACTCTTTCACTAATCGATCTATTTCATTTCGTTTTGCTTCATAACGTATTATCTGATGTCTTAAAGTTTCCAGTTCTCGAAGAAAAAAATGTATACGTTTCTTCATACTTATTTTTTTCATTTTTAACAACAGCAAGAGCTTTTTCTCAACAGCACTTCACTATTATCCTTTAATCATCCGCAAACGTCAATAGATGGTCCACATTCGTCCGAATCGAACTTCATAGGTAGTCTTTCCAACTGATTTAAATATTTTAAAAAAGGACATTCGTTGCCGGCCCACTTCTTATGATCTTGAAGGGGATCGTCGTTAAGTTCCCATTCGTGTAAGACGAGACCACAAAATGCACATCTTGTTCGATCGTATACTTGGAGGTAATAAAATCCAGCGGCGGCTAATTTCAAAGGACTCACTGGAGAACGCCAACCGATAAACGTCGATAAGCGATTCTCTTCATATCTCAAATTTTTACTAACCAACTTTGACATCTGCTCTTGTTGGTGCACAACTAGTAACTAATTGCAAATACATAAAAAATAAATCTGTGTGGTGAGTAATGAACTCCAGCAGTTGGAAAAAAGAGTAAAAGATGGGAGAGGGAGACGGCAAGGACCTTGACATTTCATGATTAAAAATAAAAAAAGACAGACTCCTTTAATGCTTCAAGCGATGACCTTGACAAGGAATGCAGACAGGGGTGAATGACCTCTTACAGGCGCAGTACAGACATATTTTAGACTACTACTTAAATAGATAATAGATAGATAATTAGGTTAAATAGATAATTTTGTAATCGCTGAGGTTAAAAAAAATCATATTCTAAGTAACTAGCATCATAAAACATAAATTCATCATAGAAATTTACCGATGTCGTATGTAGGAGCTCATAGATCATGAAAACCATGACCGTTCGAATATATATTTGGTTCATAGTTCATTAACCAGCAGATTCCGCCAACTGGAAAACTTGAAAAAATCTATAACGTCTTTGCAATTGTAGGATTCCTAGTATACGTATTATAGGTAATTTGACACAAGAAAGCGAATGAAACCATTTTCAAACAGATATGTATAACAGTTTTTGAGAAAAGTTGACAGAGTTTTTCGGAATTTTCGTTTCTCTTACTTACACATCGTGTCTAGAGTTGTCAACTTTTCATGAAGTTTGAGATTTATTCAAACAAGATGTATATATATATATATATATATATATATATATACATATATATATATATATATATATATATATATATATATATAATATATCATCTCTCATCCTAGCGATGTTTTATCTCTTTTTAGCACTTTCCTCCGAAGGAAAGTAGCTATTGAGGTTGGACTCATGACGGAATTTTTGAAAAATTTCTTCAAATCTTTATCGATCCTACCTAGTAGACACCGAAAATGACCCCCGTTAAAATTTATATATATCTCTATATATATATATATATATATATATATATGCATATATATATATATATATATGCATATATATATATATATATATATATATATATATATATATACATATATGAGTCCGAACCCAAAACACTAATTTGACTATGTCAGCCGTAATATTTGTTATATTTCAACGAAACTTGGTATTCGTAGTGGTAATATAGAGAGAAAAGTGAGATATCAAAATGAACTAAATCGGTTCATTAGAAGGGGGGGTTTACTCCGGACCCACAATACCAATTCGACACTATCAGCCGTGATTTTTGGTATATTTCGACGAAACTCGGTATTCATAGTGGTAATCTACAGGTAAATATGTGTTGTAAAAATAAACTAAATCGGTTCATTAGGAGGGGGTGTTTACTCCAGACCCACAATACCAATTCGCCACTACCAGCAGTGATTTTTGGTATATTTCGACGAAACTCGGCAGTCGTAGTGGTAATCTACAGGTAAATATGTGTTGTAAAAATAAACTAAATCGGCTCATTAGAAGGGGGGGGTTTACTCCTGACCCAAATTCTTAATATACTCATACCGGTCGTAATTTCTGCTGTATTGTAACGAAACGCGGTATACGTCGTGGGTAACTCATGAGAAAGAAGTGTTGTAGAAATGAGCTGAATCGGTCAATCGGAAAGCGGGAGTTTAATTTGTAATATATTTCAATAGAAAAGCCCGTCAGACGTAGGTTCACAAAGCCGCCGCAAGGAGCGCTTTCTACCACTAGAGTGACTGTATCCTGTTCCTGCGTTAGATCAAAATACGATAACATGAGGTTTTTTGTATTTATTACGAAGTGTAATAGGTACCATGTGTAAACATAACTCTGGAAGCAAATTATTAATTGATCAGTAACTCATTACAAATTTAAAAGAGAACTATTCATGTTTTTGTTTTATTTATGTAGGATATTTTAAGCAAATTGTTCTGGAAAGCAATCTACACTACCCAAATTCTGAGGAAAGTGCTTAGTTATGCAGCTCCTGCGTGACGGACTTTTGATCTTTGTGAATCTAAACGTAATTTTTGTGTATATTAAAGCTTTGAAATTGGATTCCGCTTCTCTAAAATATTTCTTCTTTAACTATCTCTTTAATTCCCCCCCCCCCCTTGTTAATCAGCCTCTTAAATAAATAATAATTTCCTGTTTTCCACGTTGGAGTATCTCTCCAGCGTGGGAGTTTATTTACTACGTATGCCATCTTCTGGATACTAAAGGTAACCTTTCATAAAGTAACTAAATTGTCTACAAAAACTAATATTTTGCAATTTTCAATAGAGCGGCCAGAGATAGATAAATGAATACATAAAATTCGAAAGTTTTCTCATTTTTGATCGCATATAACTGTAAAATGACTATTTAGCAAAAGAAATTTTGAGTTAATGACGAAAATTTTTGTAATACAGTTTTCTTTAAGAATGAGTGAGGAGGAGGAGGAGAAAGTAATTTCTTATTGGAGTTGGGTTTTGTCAGTTTCTTGTACACTATAGTGCCTAATCTCGCTTTTCATCCTTATATATTTGAGTGTTTTAATTTTTCATTGATTATCAAAACATTATATTAATTGCTTCGATTTCAAGCTTTCCAAGCGACACTAAAGAGAAGAACGGGAATGCACTATAGTGCCTAATCTCGCTTTTCGTCCTTATATATTTGAGTGTTTTAATTTTTCACTGATTATCAAATCATTATATTAATTGCTTCAATTTCAAGCTTTCCAAGCGACACTAAAGAGAAGAACGGAAATGCACTATAGTGCCTAATCTCGCTTTTCATCCTTATATATTTGAGTGTTTTAATTTTTCACAGTTTATCAAAACATTATATTAATTGCTTCAATTTCAAGCTTTCCAAGCGACACTAAAGAGAAGAACGGAAATGCACTATAGTGCCTAATCTCGCTTTTCGTCCTTATATATTTGAGTGTTTTAATTTTTCACTGATTATCAAAACATTATATTAATTGCTTCGATTTCAAGCTTTCCAAGCGACACTAAAGAGAAGAACGGGAATGCACTATAGTGCCTAATCTCGCTTTTCGTCCTTATATATTTGAGTGTTTTAATTTTTCACTGATTATCAAAACATTATATTAATTGCTTCGATTTCAAGCTTTCCAAGCGACACTAAAGAGAAGAACGGGAATGCACTATAGTGCCTAATCTCGCTTTTCGTCCTTATATATTTGAGTGTTTTAATTTTTCACTGATTATCAAAACATTATATTAATTGCTTCGATTTCAAGCTTTCCAAGCGACACTAAAGAGAAGAACGGGAATGCACAATAGTGCCTAATCTCGCTTTTCGTCCTTATATATTTGAGTGTTTTAATTTTTCACTGATTATCAAAACATTATATTAATTGCTTCGATTTCAAGCTTTCCAAGCGACACTAAAGAGAAGAACGGGAATGCACTATAGTGCCTAATCTCGCTTTTCATCCTTTTATATTTGAGTGTTTTAATTTTTCACAGATTATCAAAACATTATATTAATTGCTTCGATTTCAAGCTTTCCAAGCGACACTAAAGAGAAGAACGGGAATGCACTATATTGCCTAATCTCGCTTTTCATCCTTTTATATTTGAGTGTTTTAATTTTTCACAGATTATCAAAACATTATATTAATTGCTTTAATTTCAAGCTTTCCAAGCGACACTAAAGAGAAGAACGGGAATGCACTATAGTGCCTAATCTCGCTTTTCGTCCTTATATATTTGAGTGTTTTAATTTTTCATTGATTATCAAAACATTATATTAATTGCTTCAATTTCAAGCTTTCCAAGCGACACTAAAGAGAAGAACGGGAATGCACTATAGTGCCTAATCTCGCTTTTCATCCTTTTATATTTGAGTGTTTTAATTTTTCACAGATTATCAAAACATTATATTAATTGCTTTAATTTCAAGCTTTCCAAGCGACACTAAAGAGAAGAACGGAAATGCACTATAGTGCCTAATCTCGCTTTTCATCCCTATATATTTGAGTATTTTAATTTTTCACTGATTATCAAAACATTATATTAATTGCTTCAATTTCAAGCTTTCCAAGCGACACTAAAGAGAAGAACGGGAATGCACTATATTGCCTAATCTCGCTTTTCATCCTTATATATTTGAGTGTTTTAATTTTTCATTGATTATCAAAACATTATATTAATTGCTTCAATTTCAAGCTTTCCAAGCGACACTAAAGAGAAGAACGGAAATGCACTATAGTGCCTAATCTCGCTTTTCATCCTTTTATATTTGAGTGTTTTAATTTTTCACAGATTATCAAAACATTATATTAATTGCTTTAATTTCAAGCTTTCCAAGCGACACTAAAGAGAAGAACGGAAATGCACTATAGTGCCTAATCTCGCTTTTCATCCTTTTATATTTGAGTGTTTTAATTTTTCACAGATTATCAAAACATTATATTAATTGCTTTAATTTCAAGCTTTCCAAGCGACACTAAAGAGAAGAACGGGAATGCACTACAGTGCCTAATCTCGCTTTTCATCCTTTTATATTTGAGTGTTTTAATTTTTCACTGATTATCAAAACATTATATTAATTGCTTTAATTTCAAGTTTTCCAAGCGACACTAAAGAGAAGAACGGAAATGCACTATAGTGCCTAATCTCGCTTTTCATCCTTATATATTTGAGTGTTTTAATTTTTCACTGATTATCAAAACATTATATTAATTGCTTCAATTTCAAGCTTTCCAAGCGACACTAAAGAGAAGAACGGGAATGCACTATAGTGCCTAATCTCGCTTTTCGTCCTTATATATTTGAGTGTTTTAATTTTTCACTGATTATCAAAACATTATATTAATTGCTTCGATTTCAAGCTTTCTTAGCGACACTAAAGAGAAGAACGGGAATGCACTATAGTGCCTAATCTCGCTTTTCGTCCTTATATATTTGAGTGTTTTAATTTTTCACTGATTATCAAAACATTATATTAATTGCTTCGATTTCAAGCTTTCCAAGCGACACTAAAGAGAAGAACGGGAATGCACTATAGTGCCTAATCTCGCTTTTCATCCTTTTATATTTGAGTGTTTTAATTTTTCACAGATTATCAAAACATTATATTAATTGCTTCGATTTCAAGCTTTCCAAGCGACACTAAAGAGAAGAACGGGAATGCACTATATTGCCTAATCTCGCTTTTCATCCTTTTATATTTGAGTGTTTTAATTTTTCACAGATTATCAAAACATTATATTAATTGCTTTAATTTCAAGCTTTCCAAGCGACACTAAAGAGAAGAACGGGAATGCACTATAGTGCCTAATCTCGCTTTTCGTCCTTATATATTTGAGTGTTTTAATTTTTCATTGATTATCAAAACATTATATTAATTGCTTCAATTTCAAGCTTTCCAAGCGACACTAAAGAGAAGAACGGGAATGCACTATAGTGCCTAATCTCGCTTTTCATCCTTTTATATTTGAGTGTTTTAATTTTTCACAGATTATCAAAACATTATATTAATTGCTTTAATTTCAAGCTTTCCAAGCGACACTAAAGAGAAGAACGGAAATGCACTATAGTGCCTAATCTCGCTTTTCATCACTATATATTTGAGTATTTTAATTTTTCACTGATTATCAAAACATTATATTAATTGCTTCAATTTCAAGCTTTCCAAGCGACACTAAAGAGAAGAACGGGAATGCACTATATTGCCTAATCTCGCTTTTCATCCTTATATATTTGAGTGTTTTAATTTTTCATTGATTATCAAAACATTATATTAATTGCTTCAATTTCATGCTTTCCAAGCGACACTAAAGAGAAGAACGGGAATGCACTATAGTGCCTAATCTCGCTTTTCATCCTTATATATTTGAGTGTTTTAATTTTTCACTGATTATCAAAAAATTATATTAATTGCTTTAATTTCAAGCTTTCCAAGCGACACTAAAGAGAAGAACGGAAATGCACTATATTGCCTAATCTCGCTTTTCATCCTTTTATATTTGAGTGTTTTAATTTTTCACAGATTATCAAAACATTATATTAATTGCTTTAATTTCAAGCTTTCCAAGCGACACTAAAGAGAAGAACGGAAATGCACTATAGTGCCTAATCTCGCTTTTCATCCTTTTATATTTGAGTGTTTTAATTTTTCACAGATTATCAAAACATTATATTAATTGCTTTAATTTCAAGCTTTCCAAGCGACACTAAAGAGAAGAACGGGAATGCACTATAGTGCCTAATCTCGCTTTTCATCCTTTTATATTTGAGTGTTTTAATTTTTCACTGATTATCAAAACATTATATTAATTGCTTTAATTTCAAGCTTTCCAAGCGACACTAAAGAGAAGAACGGGAATGCACTATAGTGCCTAATCTCGCTTTTCGTCCTTATATATTTGAGTGTTTTAATTTTTCACTGATTATCAAAACATTATATTAATTGCTTCAATTTCAAGCTTTCCAAGCGACACTAAAGAGAAGAACGGGAATGCACTATAGTGCCTAATCTCGCTTTTCATCCTTATATATTTGAGTGTTTTAATTTTTCATTGATTATCAAAACATTATATTAATTGCTTCAATTTCATGCTTTCCAAGCGACACTAAAGAGAAGAACGGGAATGCACTATAGTGCCTAATCTCGCTTTTCGTCCTTATATATTTGAGTGTTTTAATTTTTCACTGATTATCAAAACATTATATTAATTGCTTCAATTTCAAGCTTTCCAAGCGACACTAAAGAGAAGAACGGGAATGCACTATAGTGCCTAATCTCGCTTTTCATCCTTATATATTTGAGTGTTTTAATTTTTCACAGATTATCAAAACATTATATTAATTGCTTTAATTTCAAGCTTTCCAAGCGACACTAAAGGGAAGAACGGAAATGCACTATAGTGCCTAATCTCGCTTTTCATCCTTATATATTTGAGTGTTTTAATTTTTCACAGATTATCAAAACATTATATTAATTGCTTCAATTTCAAGCTTTCCAAGCGACACTAAAGAGAAGAACGGAAATGCACTATAGTGCCTAATCTCGCTTTTCATCCTTTTATATTTGAGTGTTTTAATTTTTCACAGATTATCAAAACATTATATTAATTGCTTTAATTTCAAGCTTTCCAAGCGACACTAAAGGGAAGAACGGAAATGCACTATAGTGCCTAATCTCGCTTTTCGTCCTTATATATTTGAGTGTTTTAATTTTTCACAGATTATCAAAACATTATATTAATTGCTTTAATTTCAAGCTTTCCAAGCGACACTAAAGAGAAGAACGGAAATGCACTATAGTTCCTAATCTCGCTTTTCATCCTTATATATTTGAGTGTTTTAATTTTTCACTGATTATCAAAACATTATATTAATTGCTTCAATTTCAAGCTTTCTAAGCGACACTAAAGAGAAGATCGGAAATGCACTATAGTGCCTAATCTCGCTTTTCATCCTTATATATTTGAGTGTTTTAATTTTTCATTGATTATCAAAACATTATATTAATTGCTTCAATTTCAAGCTTTCCATGTGACACTAAAGAGAAGAACGGAAATGCACTATAGTGCCTAATCTCGCTTTTCATCCTTATATATTTGAGTGTTTTAATTTTTCATTGATTATCAAAACATTATATTAATTGCTTCAATTTCAAGCTTTCCAAGCGACACTAAAGAGAAGAACGGAAATGCACTATAGTGCCTAATCTCGCTTTTCATCCTTATATATTTGAGTGTTTTAATTTTTCATTGATTATCAAAACATTATATTAATTGCTTCAATTTCAAGCTTTCCAAGCGACACTAAAGAGAAGAACGGAAATGCACTAAGATCACGTAGTTCCTGTGATTCGGGAATATTTTCGGTATCTCATAAGTATAATCAATGAAAATTTAAAAACATTTTTAGCGCGGTTCCTCCCTCCCCCATAGGGAGGAACCCCGTTTATAAGGTTGATACAATGAAACAATCCGGAAGTTCCAACTGGAAAATTTCACGTTTCAGAACCCTTAGAGACCGAAAATAACGGTGGTTCAAATTTGTATATATATATATATATATATATATATATATATATATATATATATATTTGTCTGTTCGCTCTGTAGCTCCCAGACGAATGGTCCGATTTTGATGAAATTTGGTACAAAAATCTTTCGTCTAAGTTGAAAGGTCAAGTTCGTTAACCAGCAATATCTGGTAAGATGGCGTTTGGGGCGAAATTCGCGCAACAAAAATCGTAACGCTTACGTTTTTGAGTGCATATGCTTGTAAGTACTCATTTTATATGCTTTCTGGGCTAGGAAAACGAATGAAACCATTTTCAAGGCGATAGCTTTAGCCGTTTTCGAGAAAATTGGAAAGATAGTTTTTGAATACCGTTTTTGGTTTGGGTATTTAGAATCATGGGATTCAGTTGAAACATTTTCTGCATGTTCTACTTTCATCAAAACTAATATGTTGAAATTTTGGTTACGTTTGGAGTTAAGGAAGGGTTAGAATAAAATATTTTATTAACAGACATAAAAAGTTTTAGTAACTTTGTTTACTTTCCTTATTATCTCGAAAAAGGTTGAGAATCTTGTTAAACGGAAGAGTACCATTAGAAAGCTTATTAAATGCTCTAAAAAAGGTTCTTATGAAAGTCTTGATTAGGCGATGTCAATCGGAGGAATAAGAGCTTAAAACTTTAAAGTAATTGATTTCGCTTATTCGAACTGTTCTTTTTGTCTGTTTTTTATTCCTTGTTATTTTTTAATTGCTTATAGTTGATAATGTATTTGAAAATAAAACAGGTTTAGAAAAATAAGAAAAACAATTTAATGTTAGAGATATGGATTTCCATGATATAGCTTTTCAACTGCCTAGCGTCCTAGGGGGGGTTGTTTGTCTTTGATTTTGGTACTTAGAATTATGGGATACAGTTGAAACATTTTCTGCATGTTCGAATTTCATCAACACTAATATGTTGAAATTTTTGTTACGTTTAGAGTAAAGGAAGGGTTAGAATAAAATATTTTATTAACAGACAAAAAAAGTTTTGGTAACTTTGTATACTTTCGTTAGTATCTCGAACACCGTTGACCTTGTGAAGCGGAAGATTACCATTCGAAAGCTTACTAAATGCTCTACAATAAAGGTTCTGAAGAAAGTTTTAATTAGGCGATGTCAATCGGAGAAATAAGTGCTTAAAACTTTAAATTAATTGATTTCGTTTATTCGAATGGTTCTTTTTGTCTGTTTTATTCCTCGTTATTTTTTAATTGCTCATAGTTGGATAATGTATTTGATAATAAAACTGGTTAAGTAAAATAACAAAAACAATTTATTGTTAGAAATATAGATTTCCAGGATTCCAAGACCTAGTCACTAGTGGGTCCGTTTCTAGTGTTAGCCGACCCTTCCAGGTAAGATTGTAAATCATGACCTTTCAAGACTTTACTACACACAGGAATGGCGTTAGTGACCTTAAGGGTTGACACGCCATTATAATAATTAATTAAAAAAAAAAAGACTGGTGGAACCAAAATAATAACTGCTTCTATTTTAATCTTTCCAAATTAGACTAGGGATATGAACGGAACCGCGCTAAGATGATGCAGTTCTTGCGAGACGAACTTTTTTCAATAGTGCTACCTCCATAGCTATATTTAAGTACTGATTATATCCTCATTAAAGCATCATTTTTTTTTTTTTTTAACCAGTGATCGTAAAGCCCTTTGTTTAAAATCTCATTATTCCGTTAAATCCTTTACATGCCTCTACAGTATTGTCCTCTACATTTACTTCTCTTCTTGTTACAATTAAAGTGTTTTGCTCGAATTTCTGCTTATTTTGAGCTCTTTAAATGACATTTTGTTGGCCTATTAAAAAAATAAAAAAAATAAAAAAAAAAACTTGTTTGATAATTACAAGCTTAATTTCAAAATTTGATATTTCAGTTTATTTTTTGGGATATTTTGTGTGAGCCTGTTAATTTGATAGCTCATAGAACTTTTTTTCTTTCGCCACGAATCTTGTGTAAAGAATTTCCAGAATAAACGATTGGATAAGTTCGTTAACCAGCAAAATCTGTCCATCTGGAGTTGGGGTTTACTTCGGGCAAACATTATTAATATGTCACTCATTTTAGACATTTTTGTTACATTGCAACAAAACTCTGTATACATTCTGCTCAAGCCATCGGCCATAGCCACATAGAATGCACCGGTTTCCGTTGATCACCGAAGTTAAGCAATGTTGGGCGTAGCCAGTAGCTGAATGGGTGACCGTTGGGATTATAAAAGAGTAGCAGCCTGTAGATAGCCCGGAGTTAATAGCCTAGTCGATGATACGCCTTTAAACAAAAAGAAAAAAGAATTCTGCCCAACTAAAGAGCAAGATTTGTTTTAAAAATTAGCAAAATTTGTCTGTTAGGAGTTTACTCCGGAATAAAATTAAATAAAAATGTAATAATTGAGTGGGCTCTCCATATCGGGAATATTTTCGGTATCTTATAAGTATAAGTGTAGCAGAACATATGTTTCAATTAACACATATATTAATTAACATTTAACATATGTTCAACAACAAAAGACAAGAGAGTGAAAAAACAATTAGTGTTGTTGAGATCCTTTAAAAAAATCTTTTAATAAGTGCGTTATTTTAAATGATTATCAGTATTGTGATGTAGAATTTCTCGCGGTGATTTGAAGCATTTGATGGTGTGTAAGATGGCAATCACATGATACTCTAGTGTACCCAATTTGATGGTGTGTAAGATGGCAATCACATGATACTCTAGTGTACCCAATTTGATGGTGTGTAAGATGGCAATCACATGATACTCTAGTGTACCCAATTTGATGGTGTGTAAGATGGCAATCACATGATACTCTAGTGTACCCAATTTGATGGTGTGTAAGATGGCAATCACATGATACTCTAGTGTACCCAATTTGATGGTGTGTAAGATGGCAATCACATGATACTCTAGTGTACCCAATTTTTATTTTGACTATTATGAAACTAAAAATGCTCTAGCCTCCCTTAATAGCTACCTTTAAGCTTAAGAGGTTTGGTGCTTTCCCGTTATTGTGTAAAGAGGTATTTTGAACCATATCAGCCAAGTGCTGACAGCTATGCCTTTTGAATTGAACTTTTATTTTTACAATAATTCCAAAAGACATTATTAATTTCATTAATAGTTTATATTTAAAATAGTTATATTATTTAATTTTATTTATTTTTGTGTTGGCTCCTTCTGAGCAAAATTTCTTTACAAGATGCCAACATAATCAATCAACATTTTTTTTCAATAGTTCTACCTCCATAGCTATATTCCAGTAATTAAGTTATTTCTTTTTTTTTTTCTTTTTTTTTCTTTTTTTTTTTTATAACCAGTGATCGTAAAGACCTTTGTTAAAAATGTCTTTATTCCGTTAAATACTTTACATGCTTCGACTGTATTGGCCTCTAGAGGAAAACACTGGATCGAACCTTTGCGGATGAAGAAGACCTTCCATATTTGATGAAGTGACGGCCTGACAATGACTGATCGTCTAGGAAAATCCAACTTCTGCTAATATCTTCATGAAAATGCGATCTGCAGCTTATGAAAATTTCAACAAGAAGAACATTCTTTAAACATCACACGTACTTGGCGGGATTAGATTTACAAATTTGGAAAATTTACTGCCCTGGGTGAGCTATGCTATTTATTTAAGGAGCCCCACGACATCAAAATGTATATAAATTATTTATTTAAATTTTCATATACATTTATAATTGACAGAGAATTTTAGGACGGCTATTTAGATTGATACGAAAAGGAATATAAATATTATCTATAATGAAATGAAAAGTTTTATTCTTATTCCGGGACACAAGTCCCATAGGAATAATTTTGAAATTACAAAATAATTGTGAATTTTATATATAAACTTAAAAACTAATCAATGCTATCAGTGTATAATGTACAGCTTCAATATAGACTAGGGGTTGGGTAAAACTTGCAGGGATAGAAGATGGTGGAAGAGTCGGGATTTAAAGGTTTCTAGGTTGGTAGAATGGCGGACAAACGAAGGCAAGGAATTCCATAGCGAGGTGGCACGGGTGACGAATGATTTTTCGAATATTGCTGTTCGGTGGGAAGGAATATAAAGATCGGAAGGACGAGATCGGGTGTTACGGGAGTGAACAGAGGATTTAAATTTAAGAAGTTGAAAAATATAATAGTAGGTTCACTAGGACAGACAAGCCGCCAATGTGTTGTAAGAGTGAGTGGTGCCATAATAGTAGGTTCACTAGGACAGACAAGCCGCCAATGTGTTGTAAGAGTGAGTGGTGCCATAATAGTAGGTTCACTAGGACAGACAAGCCGCCAATGTGTTGTAAGAGTGAGTGGTGCCATAATAGTAGGTTCACTAGGACAGACAAGCCGCCAATGTGTTGTAAGAGTGAGTGGTGCCATAATAGTAGGTTCACTAGGACAGACAAGCCGCCAATGTGTTGTAAGAGTGAGTGGTGCCATAATAGTAGGTTCACTAGGACAGACAAGCCGCCAATGTGTTGTAAGAGTGAGTGGTGCCATAATAGTAGGTTCACTAGGACAGACAAGCCGCCAATGTGTTGTAAGAGTGAGTGGTGCCATAATAGTAGGTTCACTAGGACAGACAAGCCGCCAATGTGTTGTAAGAGTGAGTGGTGCCATAATAGTAGGTTCACTAGGACAGACAAGCCGCCAATGTGTTGTAAGAGTGAGTGGTGCCATAATAGTAGGTTCACTAGGACAGACAAGCCGCCAATGTGTTGTAAGAGTGAGTGGTGCCATAATAGTAGGTTCACTAGGACAGACAAGCCGCCAATGTGTTGTAAGAGTGAGTGGTGCCATAATAGTAGGTTCACTAGGACAGACAAGCCGCCAATGTGTTGTAAGAGTGAGTGGTGCCATAATAGTAGGTTCACTAGGACAGACAAGCCGCCAATGTGTTGTAAGAGTGAGTGGTGCCATAATAGTAGGTTCACTAGGACAGACAAGCCGCCAATGTATTGTAAGAGTGAGTGGTGCCATAATAGTAGGTTCACTAGGACAGACAAGCCGCCAATGTGTTGTAAGAGTGAGTGGTGCCATAATAGTAGGTTCACTAGGACAGACAAGCCGCCAATGTGTTGTAAGAGTGAGTGGTGCCATAATAGTAGGTTCACTAGGACAGACAAGCCGCCAATGTGTTGTAAGAGTGAGTGGTGCCATAATAGTAGGTTCACTAGGACAGACAAGCCGCCAATGTGTTGTAAGAGTGAGTGGTGCCATAATAGTAGGTTCACTAGGACAGACAAGCCGCCAATGTGTTGTAAGAGTGAGTGGTGCCATAATAGTAGGTTCACTAGGACAGACAAGCCGCCAATGTGTTGTAAGAGTGAGTGGTGCCATAATAGTAGGTTCACTAGGACAGACAAGCCGCCAATGTATTGTAAGAGTGAGTGGTGCCATAATAGTAGGTTCACTAGGACAGACAAGCCGCCAATGTGTTGTAAGAGTGAGTGGTGCCATAATAGTAGGTTCACTAGGACAGACAAGCCGCCAATGTGTTGTAAGAGTGAGTGGTGCCATAATAGTAGGTTCACTAGGACAGACAAGCCGCCAATGTGTTGTAAGAGTGAGTGGTGCCATAATAGTAGGTTCACTAGGACAGACAAGCCGCCAATGTGTTGTAAGAGTGAGTGGTGCCATAATAGTAGGTTCACTAGGACAGACAAGCCGCCAATGTGTTGTAAGAGTGAGTGGTGCCATAATAGTAGGTTCACTAGGACAGACAAGCCGCCAATGTGTTGTAAGAGTGATTGGTGCCATAATAGTAGGTTCACTAGGACAGACAAGCCGCCAATGTGTTGTAAGAGTGAGTGGTGCCATAATAGTAGGTTCACTAGGACAGACAAGCCGCCAATGTGTTGTAAGAGTGAGTGGTGCCATAATAGTAGGTTCACTAGGACAGACAAGCCGCCAATGTGTTGTAAGAGTGAGTGGTGCCATAATAGTAGGTTCACTAGGACAGACAAGCCGCCAATGTGTTGTAAGAGTGAGTGGTGCCATAATAGTAGGTTCACTAGGACAGACAAGCCGCCAATGTGTTGTAAGAGTGAGTGGTGCCATAATAGTAGGTTCACTAGGACAGACAAGCCGCCAATGTGTTGTAAGAGTGAGTGGTGCCATAATAGTAGGTTCTCTAGGACAGACAAGCCGCCAATGTGTTGTAAGAGTGAGTGGTGCCATAATAGTAGGTTCACTAGGACAGACAAGCCGCCAATGTGTTGTAAGAGTGAGTGGTGCCATAATAGTAGTTTCACTAGGACAGACAAGCCGCCAATGTGTTGTAAGAGTGAGTGGTGCCATAATAGTAGGTTCACTAGGACAGACAAGCCGCCAATGTGTTGTAAGAGTGAGTGGTGCCATAATAGTAGGTTCACTAGGACAGACAAGCCGCCAATGTGTTGTAAGAGTGAGTGGTGCCATAATAGTAGGTTCACTAGGACAGACAAGCCGCCAATGTGTTGTAAGAGTGAGTGGTGCCATAATAGTAGGTTCACTAGGACAGACAAGCCGCCAATGTGTTGTAAGAGTGAGTGGTGCCATAATAGTAGGTTCACTAGGACAGACAAGCCGCCAATGTGTTGTAAGAGTGAGTGGTGCCATAATAGTAGGTTCACTAGGACAGACAAGCCGCCAATGTGTTGTAAGAGTGAGTGGTGCCATAATAGTAGGTTCACTAGGACAGACAAGCCGCCAATGTGTTGTAAGAGTGAGTGGTGCCATAATAGTAGGTTCACTAGGACAGACAAGCCGCCAATGTGTTGTAAGAGTGAGTGGTGCCATAATAGTAGGTTCACTAGGACAGACAAGCCGCCAATGTGTTGTAAGAGTGAGTGGTGCCATAATAGTAGGTTCACTAGGACAGACAAGCCGCCAATGTGTTGTAAGAGTGAGTGGTGCCATAATAGTAGGTTCACTAGGACAGACAAGCCGCCAATGTGTTGTAAGAGTGAGTGGTGCCATAATAGTAGGTTCACTAGGACAGACAAGCCGCCAATGTGTTGTAAGAGTGAGTGGTGCCATAATAGTAGGTTCACTAGGACAGACAAGCCGCCAATGTGTTGTAAGAGTGAGTGGTGCCATAATAGTAGGTTCACTAGGACAGACAAGCCGCCAATGCGTTGTAAGAGTGAGTGGTGCCATAAATACCTTGGCAGTGGAGCAACTATTGGTTTTCAACGTTCAGGTCTGGCAATTTTCATCCGAAAGAAATGTCGAGGATCCTTTTATGAGCCGAATATTTGTTTGCGATAAAAAATGAATTCTTAAATCACACACTAGCCGTAAAACAATCCGGTAAATTGCCAAGCAACGCCAAAGGCCATTTTGGATCAAAGAAAGATTATGGCTTTCTATTAGGCAGATCGAGCAGGGAGATCGGTACACCCACTTACCTCTACAAAACCAAATAATCACTAGTGATGTTTACTGCTTCCAATTAGAACTTCTACGAATATTTATTTCTTCCTGAATTTCTCTACAAACTTTCCTGATAGCCCTAGAGAATAGAATTCTTCTCGGTGAACCAAGTTTGTCTCAGAGTGCTAATCCTGCGAAACTGGTCATTCAGTTATCGACTCAATTAGAAGAAATAGCCACAGTATTGGCCACTAACGACACATAACAAAACCCAATCAAACAGAACAGCCCTTATGCGAAATTTTTATTACAAAAATGACACGACATATTCCCACACACTACATTAGAAGAAATGACTTGAACATCCCAACAAACCATGTCCGAAAGGAGGACAGAAAGAGGAAAAAAGTCAGAAAGAAAGAGTGAGAGGGGGTAAGTATAAGGATAGGATGGAACAAGGCTGACTAAAGCATATCGACCAGTAGCTACTCCCACGTCCATCAGATCCACCCTCGTCCCACACCTATACTCGCTCTGCAGCAAGTGGTTGTCGGCCGGAGCATAGGGAAGGCCTATCAGACTATAGGATAGGATGTGTCTTACTAAAGCATATTAACCAGTAGCTACTCCCACGTCCCACACCTATACTCGCTCTGCAGCAGGTGGTTGGCAGCCGGAGCACAGGAACGGCCTATCATATTATAGGGTGGAATGTGGCTTACTAAAGCATGTCGACCAGTAGCTACTCCCACGTCCATCATATCCACCCTCGTCCTTCTATACTCCCTCTGCAGCAGGTGGTTGGCGGCCGGAGCATAGGGGAGGCCTATCATATTATAGGGTGGAATGTGGCTTACTAAAGCATATCTACCAGTAGCTACTCCCACGTCCATCATATCCACCCTCGTCCTCCTATACTCCCTCTGCAACAAGTGGTTGGCGGCCGGAGCATAGGGGAGGCCTATCATAGTAGAGGATGGGCCGAGACTGACTAAAACATACCTACCAGTACCTACTCCCACGTCCATCATATCCACCCTCCTCCTCTTAAACTCCCTCTGCAGCAATTGGTTGGCGGCCGGAGCATAGGGGAGGCTATCATAGTATAGGATGGGATGTGTCTTACTAAAGCATATCGACCAGTAGCTACTCCCACGTCCATCATATCCACCCTCCTCCTCCTATACTCCCTCTGCAGCAAGTGGTTGGCGGCCGGAGCATAGGGAAGGCCTATCATAGTATAGGATGGGATGTGTCTTACTAAAGCATATCGACCAGTAGCTACTCGACTCACGTCTCTCTCTCGTATCCACGTATCTCCGTAAAGTGGTCCAGCACGTCAAATAAGCGGGAAAATCGATATATTGTGAACGGGTAGTCGTAACGATCTACCAGAGGTCTCATTCGATTTAGAATAACAAAATTTAGAATGCATGATACAACTTTAGATGCTTAAATTAAGCGTATACGCCTTGTTTGTTTCATTTGCTACACTGGCCAACTGCCCTACACCTATGTAAAAGTAAAGCTTCTAATTGCCCATAGCCCACACAAAACTAGTTCAACCCAAAAATATTTTTTTCTAAAAAAATCTGGTTTATTTCCTGTACCTCTAGCCCACTTCCTATTAAACTTGGGAATGGAATTCATACGTAGTGAGTCACAGTATAGGTAGATCCTCTTCAGCTATCTCATATCTTTTACCTTATAGGCTAACACTTATCATCGACCGAGTCCGTCAACACAGCGATTATCACCAACAAAAAGAAAAGATTCGATATGCAAGTAGCAGGTGGTCGCAGGTATTTTTCAGGACACTTTTGAGAGTTTAGCCGTTGTTGCGTGAGGAACAAGGTCCATAGCACAACGGAGTCATATGCACGTGGTCACTGCCTGGGAACGGGGTGTGTCAAGTACCCAGGCAGAGGCTAGACACAGACTGGCTTAAATGGCGTTATATCTGGCTGCAGTGTAGTACAGAAGCCTAGCTGTAGCAACTCCAGTGTTGCCACCAAATAAAAATTAGAAGTTAGGGGGGCGCCGCTACAAGAGAACGATAACACCGATTTTAAAGATTTGGGAACAGGCGATCAGGTTTTAGCACTACAAATTCAAAACAATTACTTATTTTTACAGTTCTCAAGAAATTTATGACATTATGTTCTTAAAAAATGGGCATAGCATTTATTTTTGTTATCGAAAAAATAGTCAATTATTTGTTTATCCTTGACAAATAAAACCTGGATTCTTTTAATCTAATTTTCATTGTGAAGCATTAAATATAGGAATTCCTTCAAAAGATACAAATATTTGAATTCGAGTGTGTGTCACAGGCCCACAAATGGTCCTTGCGCCCTAAAACTCGAAGGCAGCTGGTCTAGGTCCACTAGTACGAAAGTATAAGATCTACGGATTTCTAACGATGTGTTAAAAAAAAAAAAATGTTGTCCGCTTTTGGGGACCGCTGTGCGCTTCCTCCTTCTATACTCCTTCTGCAGCAGGTGGTATGCGGCCGGAGCATAGGGACGATTTTCATGAAATTTTGTAAAAAAAATACTTGTGTCTAATTTAAAAGGTATATAATAATAATAATAATAATAATGTTTATTTTATCCATTATGTACATGACAGGAACAACATTTTTAGGGCATGGTGATAACACCGTCAGCCCAAGTTCGGTTAATATTTACACTCTGTTACAATAATATAGAGCAGAATAAATAAATCATATATAATTTATATCCATCTTTTTTATAACAATTTTATATATTCTTCGTTACTTTTTTACACAAATATATACACGCACACACACACACACACACACACACACACACACACGCATACGAACATACATATACATACATACACGTATATACATATATGTATATATATATATATATATATATATACACATATACATACAGACATACATACATATACATATGCACACAGACATACATCTACAAGAAACAAAACTAACAACTATTCCGATTTACAAAAAATAAAAAATTATATACATTTATCCAAAATCAATTTGTATGGAATAATAAACAATAACTTGGCGCATACTCTGAATCAAACGCAAAAATCAACAATCTAACAGAAACATAAATAAATTAATCTATATAATTAAAAATATTTCACTTTGTAAATGTAAAAATACACTGCTTTAGAATTTAGAAGTTAAACTGAGCAATTAAAAATTGTCTATAGCGTCCAGCAGATTTTATATAACTTAATAAATCTCTATAGTTTTCACCATTTAATATGTTCACCACTTGTTGATGATTAAGAGTCCTTCGATGAAAGTAGATTAATCTGAACTCTATCAGGACCGGACACATCCCAATGAAATGGAATACATCTTCCCTAGCCTTCATATTACAAAGCGAGCATTCGTTTTGTCTTCCTTCTCTCCATGGTTTGAAATTCAGGCTAATTTCTTCACATCTTGTTCTACATATGATGATCTTCTCCTTGATTGACAGCGTCTCATCAAATAGATACGAGCCAGGATGGACGAGCTTCGCATATAGAACATGCCATCTAGCCTTGTTAGCTTGTTGTATGAGGTTATTGTAGTAGCTGCTGTTTAATGCTTCTGTAAGATTCTTCTGATTAGTCATCAAGTCATTACTGCTTACATAGCCTGACCATTCAAGGTTGTGCTTCCTTGCGAGATCTTTAAGTTCCTTGCACCAGAATATGTTTTTATTTAGTATTTCATTCGCCAAAAATTTTGGTAATCTATTCTCTGGCATAGCTCTGGAGTGCTTTTTGGTAAGGCTAATGCTTTTCTAAGGAAAAATCGCAGCAGCTTCTCTACCCTTTCAGATTTCCTGAATCCCCAGACCTGCCCACAGTACAACACAACAGCTTTTGCAGTTGCCATAAAGACTTTTAGTTTTTCTTGGAAGTCTATATCCCGCCTGTCGAATATACCCTTTCATGACATATTAATAGCTACTTTTGCAGCTTTTAATTTTTCCACTGCATTCACTTCGAAACTTACTTTTGGTGTAAGCCAAATCCCCAGATACTTAAACTTGTTGACAATATCAATAACTTCGCCGCCTTGGCTTCTCCACTCCTCAATCCCCTGTTTGCGTCTCCCATTTCCAAAAATCATGATTTTTGTTTTGTCAAGATTTATTTTTTGGTTCCACCTATTGCAATAGTTCTCCAAGTTCCTTATCATTTCTTGTAGGGCCTTTGGGTCGGTCGTGAGAAGTGCTACGTCATCAGCATAAGCAAGAAGCCTGATGTTTCTTCCATTGATGGTGCATCCATACCCCAGTTCCTCTTCAATATCGTTGATAAAAAGAGAAAACAGAAGGGGGCTCAATAAGCAGCCCTGTCTAACACCGACATCAGTTGCGAACAACTCTGATGTAGACCCATCACACCACACACATGCACATGTTGCCGCATACAGATTTCTTAAAATTGTCACAAATTTGGTAGATATTCCATAGCTGTACAACTTATACCAGAGGGCTCGTCTATCCACTCTATCAAATGCTGCAGAGAAGTCAATAAAGGCACAGTAGAGTTTTTTCTTAACATTTTTGGATATTTCTGCTATATTACAGAGATTGAAAACCTGATCAACCGTCCCGTAGCCCTTTCTAAAACCAGCTTGGAATTCATTCAAGATGTTTTTCTCTTCCACCCATTCTGTCTACCTATTTAGCAACAATCCTGTAAAAATCTTTGTGGTCGCATTTAAGAAGGATATTCCTCTGTAGTTATTTGGATTTGTGACGTCCCCTTTTTTAAATATTGGAAATTTAAAAGGTATAATGTATTTGTTAATAATAAAGGGCACGTAAAATGATAAGTACGCTTATTTTTTTTAGAATTTATTACTGATTATAACATTCGGTGTCATGGTAGTCAACCCCAATCCAAGATGATATTATATAATCCTAGATAATATAGACGGAGATTGGAATAAAGAGAGATTAACAATTAAAGGAAGAACTAGATAAAAGAACGGAGGTGTATAATTGGACCTTTTCCTCTCGGACAGAAAGGAAGGAGATAGCTTTTCTTTATCTTGAACTAAATAGAGTCCCCCCCCCCCACTAAATGGGATTTCCAGGGGCATATCTTACTAGACTTTTTTTCAGTTTCCTTTTTTTATTTTCCATTAAAAGGGCTGTTTCAGAACGGAATAAATAGTTGGGTAAAAAAGTAAATGAGGCGATAAACCAATGTACTTAACCACTAGAATATTTCTTCATTCTCTTTCTTTCTATCTATCTAGCTATATATATATATATATATATATATATATATATATATATATATATATATATATACATATATGTGTGTGTGTGTTAATAAATACAAAAAGTTAATATATTTAAAAATAATTAGGTAAATATGGAATGGAGCCTTTCATTAAAGCAAAAATTATGGGAGACATTTTGTAGTGTTCATTGACAAAGCTACAATTCCTCTTAGATGGGAAAACATAAGTGATAGCGAGCCCGAAAAGTAGTGTGCTTTAATTTCAAAATGATGATAATGTGATCAACTATGAAAACAAGGTAAATAATATTACTTGATAATTATAAAAATAAAACCCGTCTTGTGCGAGCTGACTGTGCATAACTAAGCACAGGAGGTGGAAAGTGTGCCTACCATTCCTGATTAATTGGTTTAAATACAAAATAAACTTGAATAGTTTTGAATTCTAGTATTAGAAAATGAACTGCTGACACAATTATCATTTTATTCTGTACCGCTGAGAGACTGGAGGATTGTAGGGCTTGAGTGAAAGAAGAGGCAAGTCGCAGTTGTTCCCAATTCAGTGTGCAGGCCTTGAATGTGTTCCAGGAAATACTGACTGACCCTCCCGGAGTCACTGGTGTTAAGACCATAGGTGGACAGTAAGACATCCAGCCAGTGGAGGGGGAAGTCAGTCGTGGTGGGGTCTTACTACCGCAGTGGGGGCTGAGAGCACGGAAGGGGGGGGGGGGTAGAACGCCGCTAGACGGTTTCAAGATACATACATAAGATTTTTGGTTTATTGGTCTTAATGAACAATAAAAAGTCCGACTCGCAGGAACAGCGTCATCTTAGCGCGGTTCCCTACATCTCGAAGAAATGGAATAGATTAGGCATCACAAATCACAGGAAACTGACAGTAGCCAACTTACACTGAATAATACGGATAATTCTTAATCCTCATTCTTGAGGAAGTCTGAATAAGTCAATACAATTGTGTACTCAAAACATACTCGCTCTTCGACTACTGCACATAAGGCTCTATTTCGAACCAAAAATTCGTTGTCATTTTAAGTTTCTTTTGTTTTACTAGCAAATTCATTTTACTGTTATAATCAACTGTAAATGTGCTTCATGGCAAATAAAATTCCATTCTCTCGAGGGTAAAATCTTTATATAAAATAAGAAATAACGATAACTTCAGTTGTAGGCTATGAGGAAGTTTATATAGATAGGAGAATTAAAAACAAACTTATGTATACGCCATCATGATTAGCCACTGCCATCATGATTCCCACAGCCACTCCAAACTTATTACCAATACCTTTCACTGTTTCTTGGCTTATTTTACTAAAATACTAATTTCACTGATAAATTCAATTTAAAACAAAAAACAACCAATTAAAAAATGAGATAAACAAAGACAAAAACCCGTTCAAAACAACAAAACAAACACTTTTTAAGTTTTAAGCGCTTATATCTCTGATTGATGTTGTCCCATCGAATATTTCTTCTGAACCTTTTTTGTTGAGAATTTAGTAATCACTCGAATGGTCACTTTCCACTTACCACGATTTCTTAACCGTTATCGAGATATTTACGAAAAATGTGTGAAGATCCGAAAACTTTTCATGTCTATTAATAAAATATTTTTTTTGCATACTTCCTTAACTCCAAATATAACCAAAATTTAATAATCTTAGTTGGGATTAATTTCCAATATGTAGAAAATATTTCAATTGAATCCCGCGATTCTAAGTACCCACAAAAAAATAATGACTTACACAAACATTGATTCCACTTTTCTCAAAAACGGTTACAGATATCGCCTTAAAAATTGTTTCATTCGTTTTCCTATGTTAAGAAACCTATAAAAGAAGTACCTGGAAGCATATAAACTCAAAAACGTAAGCGTTACGATTTTTTTGCGCGAATTTCGCCCCAAATACTATCTTCCCGTGGGCGGATTCTGCTGGTTAACGAACTTGACCTTTCAAATTATAAGACAGATTTTTGTACCAAATTTCATCAAAATCGGGCCATTTTGGAGCTTGCTAGAGCGTTAACAGACAAGCATATATATATACATATATATTTATGTTTATATATATATATATATATATATATATATATATATATATATATACAAATTTGAACCACCTATATTTTCGTGTTCTATGGGGTCTAAAACGAGAAAGTTTCTAGTCGGCACAACTTCTAATGTTTTTTGTGTGTATTTTAAAGTAAATGTTCCTCAATGGATAGGCACCATGTCTACCGAATTTTGAAACAAGGAAATACAAATAACAGCCGGTATTGACAAATTAGTAATTTGGTTTCTGTGTACCCCCCCCCTCCCCTTAGAGGACCAATTTAGTTTATACATGGGCGAGAAACTGAAAGGTTGTTACGCCCTAGAATTTATTTATGTATTTTTTTTTTTTTTTTTTTTTTTTTTTTTTTTTTTTTTTTTTTTTTTTTTTTACGGAGTATCTACAACTTGGCCATTAGCACCGGGACATTTTTTTAGTATCACAAATTCGGTCGTGGATAATGGGGGTGATGAATATTTTAAAGAATTGTTAATTCCACTGAATAATTCAACCAGGCTGATGCTTGTTTAAAGGGTTTTATTAGGGCAAGAAAATAAAAGTTCATCATCTTTTCTTTTAGATTTCGGTTTGCATTATCTAGTACTGTTAAATTATTCTCTTGAAATTTATATATTTATATTATACACATTTTTGTAATCTTGTTTTATTTTATATTTTTTTAAATAAATATGCTTCAGCGGTGACGAAACTGGGAAAAAACGTTACAAAATAGTGTCCGCTGGCGTTCGCGCGTGTGCAGTGGCGTTCGCGCAAGCGCAGTGGCGTTCGCGCATGCGCAGTGGCGTTCGCGCATGCGCAGTGGCCATGTACGACAAAGATGACTGTATGTTATATAGTACATTACATAGGTTTATCGGGTGGACCTAGCGTTACAAAGAAAGTGTCACAAGAAGGTGTCCGCTGGCGATCACGCATGATCGGTGGCCATGTACGTAAAAGAAGACTATATTTTATACAGCACTTTACATAGGTTTGTCGAGCGGACCTAGGCGTTCCTAAAAGGTGCCACAAAAAGTGTCCGCTGGCGTTCGCGCATGCGCGGTGGTCATGTACGAAAAAGAAGACCATATGTTATACAGTACATTACACAGGTTTGTCTAGAGGACCTATAGCATATTTATGTTCCTGAATTTGAGCAGAAGGCTCTAAACGATATAGTCTGTTTTTTTCCTCAGGAATAATGCCCAAATAATTTATAATTGGAAGAATTAATACAGAACTATGTCGTTGAATTAATTTCCTCTGATTTTAATGGAAATACGTCATTTACTTTATAATGTCATCATGAACATGTTATTGTATAATAATAAGAGCTCGTTTGCTGTATAATGTGTTTTTCATATTACGTTCTTAATGTACAGCGTAAAAATATCATCTCAGAATAACAATATATTACGTTCTTCTTGATGACGACATCAAACGTACCATGAAGGTTAGTATATTCTATGAAACCTCGTAATTTGTCGAACCTCTTTGTAAGGTTGCAATAAAATGTCTTTAGGATATCGATGTCTTAAAGGTTTGGTAATATTGTCCAGGTTATCGTGAAACAAAAATAAGCGGTTTATATTACAGAACAAAATGTCTTCAAAAGATAAACCTGAAATGCAGCAGATAGATTTAAATAAATTAAACTTGCAACAGTTAACTCAATTGAAGAAACAATTTGACCAGGTATGATATTTTATTTTTAAATCTGCAGTTTGATGAAGTTTTCTTTTCATTTTTTTTTTTTTCAAATGTGCCTCTTAATTTTTATGTTCTAGGATATTAGTGTTTACCAAGATTCCCTACAAACTCTCAAAATGGCACAAACAAAGTATTCAGATTCAAGAGAAAGCTTAGAAAAAATGAGCCCCAGTAGTGCTGGTACTGATATCATGGTCCCTCTCACTGGATCTGTATCCTTTTTATTCAACTGTTTTATAAGACTTCTTCCTAGATTTGGATTAATATTATGGCTTTTGAAATAAGTAACTTACCTACTTGTTGATTCATTATTCAAGTTTTCTGTTTATTAGTAGGAAGCTCTATTTATCATTGTATTTCCCTTAACTATGTGTTAAGATGTTTGTTCCTGGACAGATTGCTGATGCTGATAAAGTGCTTGTTGATGTAGGCACCGGTTATTACCTGCACATGGTGAGTTTAAATTACAAGTTTTTGTAAATTTCGTTGCTCGTTTCTGCTGTTAAATCTCTGTGCGCTTAAATTGAGTATTGACATATTAAATGTCACATCCACAACTAATGTATCATATAAAATTAACAGAACTGTTTCATTAGTCGTGGGAGTTTATGTGTAATGCTGAAGCCAGACCAAATTATAAATGTGCTCCTAAAAGCTATGATTTTTGTTTTCTTGCAAAACTCTCACAACATTAAATCCAGAAATAATTGCTGTGACTTTTACAAAAAAATAAGCCCCAACCTCATAATGATACATAATCTATAGGGTATCGTTCTATAAGAAATTAGTTAGGGCTCCAGGTTCTAGAATTATTCATAGATAAAATGAACATCACTTTTAAAACTTTCCGAAGAAATGTTGCTATATTGTTCTTTTTGGATTTCTTCCTTAACAAATGACCATATTTTTTTTATTTTTTTTTTTTTTTTTTTTTTTTTTTTTTTTTTTTTTTTTTTTTTTTACGGCACATCTACATCTAGGTCATTAGCGCCGACATCCAGGGTGTAGCGAGGAATTTCACCAGCGAGCCGTGGGATGATAAAATTCCTGCCGGAGGTTGGGAATCGAACCCACCATCTCCCGCTTATGAATCCAAGGCGCTAGCCATTAGACCACGGGAGACCCCAAATGACCATATTATTATTATTTAAATTTTAATGTCCATTTATTATTGACAGCAAATTTTAGGATAGGCTATCTATAGGTTACTACCATTTTCTAGGCAGAATTTTATTTTCAAGAAAAGCCAGTACCCCTAGTTGGAATCAAACCCACGATCTTAGGCACAGAGTGCACACGCCTTAGCACTCACGGCCACTGGGCCTCCCAGTGACTATAAATTGTCTATAGGAGTAAGATCAGGTGATTGGGAAGGTGTTTCTATAACATTTCTGCATATATGTAATAGCCATAACCAAGTTCATCAGGATTTATGCTTTGGGTTGGATTGAAGTTGTTCGAAATATGCATTTTATGGGCACTATCCCTGAAATTTCCTTTTCGAATATTTACTTACAGATAATAGTCCACAATTGTATCAATGAAGACGGAATTCCCCACTCCCTAGGAGGTTATATCACAGGCCCTCATATTTCTAGGATGAGATCTTCATTACGTCTGTTCTACACCCTAACTATCCCACCAGTGCTGTTTAAGTTGAACATTCTTTCATCTGTGAATATGACTATCCCAGTACGTGTCGGGTGCTTTTTTTATTAGCTAAACTTATTGAAAGTTTTCACCTAGTTGCCCCACCATTAAAGTTGTATCTCCGAATAGCCTTTCTTACTGTTTCTGGGTTTTTTTTTTCAATCCAGTTTCTTGTAGAAGCTCTTAGAAGCTCAGTTTCTATGTTAGGAGCATTTATAAAGGGATCCTGGCGCACTTTTCGGACAATTCTTCTTTCCTTCCTCTCCAACATCATTTTAGGACGCCTTTTTTCTGTCCACTTTCCAATCCATCCTCCGTTTTAAATATTTGTATACTGTGCGGCACCTTTGAAATAGGCTTACTGGTTGATTTGTTTTCATTTAACCCTTTAACGGGCACATTTCGCTAGCTATGTTGGAATTTTTTTAATTTATATTTGGCTGTCTGGGGGCATCCATTTACTAAATATCAACCCAGGATGTTAAAAAAAAAATTGTATCCATAAACACAGGGTCGACCGCTCAAGCGGCCCTTGCCCGTTAAGGGGTTAAAGCCTTTTTCCCGCTTAGAATCTATTTGCAGACGGGTCTCAATCAATGTCAGTCTAGACTATCTCATGTTCGTTTTCATTAACCTGAATCTTCCAGGTGTGGAGATGTTAGCGCCAAGACTCAGTATTTCCTGCATAATAAGTACAAAGTTGTTGCGTTAACGTCCAGACAAGAGCATAGAATTAAGAAAAAATTATTTTGATTATGAATCGTGAATGTCATGTTTTAATCTATTCTTAATTCTCTTCTTGTTACTATTAAAGTATTTTGCTCGAATTTCTGCTTATTTTGAGCTCTTTAATTGATATTTTGCTGGCCTGTTAAAAAAAACAAAAAAAATAACAGTTTTGATAAGTAATTGCAAGCTTAATTTCAAAATTTGATATTTCAGATTATTTTTTAGCGCGGTTCCTCCCTCCCTTCATAGGGAGGAACCCCGCTTATAAGGTTAATCTCATGAAACAATCCGGAAGTGCCGACTAGAAAATTTCGCGTTTCAGAACCCCTAGAGACCGAAAATAACAGTGGTTCAAATTTGTATATATATATATATATATATATATATTTATTTATATACTAGCTGTTACCCGGTGTGCCATGCTACACCTACTTTATATTAAATAGGTGTTACCGGGTGTGGCATGCTACACATGTTTCATATTAAATACCTGTTACCCAGCAGGTAACAGGTATTTAATATGAAACATTCATTAAAATGAATGATTATATGACACTTGCTCAAATTATGAGAAAGTAAATTTATTTAAAGCATTTAATTAAGGTTATACTTACTTAGTTAAAAGTTTTAATCTAGTATAACTGAAACTATTCTTTATTTGTATTGTTTTTGTTTTTTTAAATATAATATTAATGTTATGTTCTATACCTTTTCATGTAATAATCTGTAACTAAGGTTTTTTTTCTATGTTTGAAAAAGTAATTGATGCAGGATTTATGTTAATTGAGTAAAAAGGAAAGTATTAAAAACTTTTTGTTTCAAATAAACTTTCACATTTTGTTGTTGACATTTTCCGTTATATTAAAGCTTCTCTTTCTTTAAGGTTTATGAGCTCTTCTTTAAGGATAGCCCTTTTGTCATAGGAAATAGGGGTATCTAAGAAAAACAAATTTAGATATTTTTGTTGCAGCTATAGACAACAATGAATTAAAGCTATTTGGGAATTTCAATAAGGACTTATACTAAATAAATTAATGGGGGATTAATTTGATTTGGCGAGGGGTCGAGGTTAGCTCAGTGGTAGAGCACTGGACTAATAAACTGGAGCACCTAAGATCGAATCTCGAGCAAACAATAAAGATTTTTTTCTTCTAATGTCTTCGTTCTTGGGTTGAATTTGGCCTCACTGGCTGGTGTGCTGTACAGTCATGAATCAGATTCCTCTATAGTATCTGCCACTTGGGGTCCTCGTGGCCTTTTTTTTTTTTTTTTTTTTTTTATTTTGCAACAATATTGTGCTCAAATTGCAAGCGTATTTAAATAATGGAGTAGTCAGAGGATATAAATATCTCAGACAAAAGAAAGCAGATATAAAAATGTAATAAAACTGCTGGGTGTAAATATGTCAATAATAAAGAGGCTTGGCATATTTAGATTAATAGAAAATTGCATTGAAAATTCAATTCACCTGGGGGGGGGGATAAATGAAAGAATTCATTTTAATAAGAAGGAAATGGTTTAAAGACAATTCCATGACAGCAAATTAAAATGATATAAATTTAAATATTAAAAGTGAAATTAAGTTAGGCTTGCGATGGACAAAACGTTATGAAACAATAAAAATGATATAAAACTCCATGGTTGCTGCCTTCTCCTTAATGGAACATATTTTTTTAAAGGTTCTAAGATTGAGGGCTTGGAGGAATAATTTATGATAATAAAGTAAATATTTTTGGTACAAATCTAGAAGAGAATGTATTTGATTCCTTCTGCAAGTTATTCATAATGGGTATTACTACCATATTTTTTAAAATTAAATGTGCCTTTGGACCCTTTTTATAATTAAAATTGTTGAGATGAGTAATAATAAATGATTTAAAAGTAGTAAAAGTGTGGGAGATTCATAAAAGCATGTCAAGTTCATATTCATTTATTACACACACAAACAGCAAGATGTACATCACTTCACATCATAAATTGTATAACCGACAAAAATGTTCCTCCCTAAGGCAGGAAGTATGAACAATATATGAAATAGAAAATATCAAATTTAACATATTTCTGAATTTCTCAAATGTTTCTTTACACAATGAGTTTGTAAGCATGTCTCCAATATATTCATTTGACTCAAATGTTAGACAACTCCATTTTTTTCAATTGAAAAAAATGGAGTTGTCCAACTTTGATACCAATCTCCTCAAATATACACTTCCGAATTGATTTTAACATTTAAGAATGCAGTCTCTATGTCCAACTGTTCAACATTTTGCATTTACAACTTTCTTATTTTCAACTAAATCCCAAGTATTATTTTGTTTAAAACTATACATTTGTATTTATCCAAGGCTTTCATCTAAAAATTAATCAAGTCCGGTTCCTTTTCTTCATTAAAATTTTTCATCAATTCCCACTAACCTAACTATTAACTAATCATCATCATCAACATGCATAGTGACTATGATTTTATTATTCAAAAGTACTCCCGAGCTTCACTATAACGGATTAAAATGCAAATATTCACCTTCTTACCCCATTTAAAAGTCGTTATTTGTTCTGGTTTCTCAAGAACAACTTTACTACCATATAAACGTAACTTAGAAACATCTGGTTTCTTTCCAAATATATTTTATAGGATGTTTTATTCTCAATGGTTTTAGCTAAAGTGCGATTTTTCAAATAAGTTGCTCCACAAACAATTTTTGGCCAAAACTTTTTTACAACAATAGATTCTGCCAGTAAACAATGACATATATTCATAATTGTTCTATAAAATTGGTCAGCAGTTCTCTTTAATTTGTGAATATTTGAGGGCATGGATTAATTTAGATACTCTTATTCTTTCTAAAAGCATAAATCATACTATTTAAATATTCCTTACCATTGTCACATCTCATAATTTTAATTCTCTTATTTGTTAATTTTCGAAGCAATTAAACACTTCTATATTCTATATTAACACCATGTATGGCATGACTAAATGATGAAAATAGACAAACAAAGGTTAAAACTGAAATGTTTTAAAACACAGTTTTAACAAAATGTTTCGAAAAAGATTTGTTAAAAACATAAACCGTTTAAATGCATTTGCAAGCTTTTACTAAGCAAATGCATGCGATAAAACGGTGACATTAATTTTATTATTAAAGGCATAGTTTTTAATAAGCAATAAAATAGCATAGTAACAAAAATAGTAAACAAAGGGAATGGAAGTTAAACTTATAGTTCTACTTATTTGACTTACTTAAGGCTATAAGATAAATGAAAACACCAAACTTAAAAAAGTTTGATACAGACACTTTTGCAAACTTTATGAAGTTTGATTAACGCACGTTTGAAAACTTAAAAAGTTTGCAGACACTTAAAAAAGTTTCATGAAACTTAAAAAGTTAGATGTATGAATGTTAGATGTAAACACTAAGGCTAAAAAAAGAAAACATTTTCAAGCTTAAAACGTAAATGTTTTATAGCAAAAGAAAAATGGCTTCTAAGCCCAGTGTTGTCCTACAGAAATAAATTTATGTTATACGATATATTTACTTTTTATTACTTTAAGATAGACTTAAAAAATGTTCAAACTTAAAAAAGTTCAAAGTTAAAAAAGTTTGATACACACGTTTGCAAACGTAATGTAATTTAAATTGTAATTTGTAATTAAACAAACAAAGGTTAAAACTGAAATGTTTTAAAACAAAGTTTTAACGAAATGTTTCAAAAAAGATTTGTTAAAAACTTAAACCGTTTAAATGTATTTGCAAGCTTAATTCTGTCGCAAAACTGAATAACATCTAGGAGCCCAGTGTTGTCTTACTTGATATATACTTCTTAAACAGAAATATGATTTTTCTCCAAATACTGAGAATATAAGGCTATTTTGAGAATAGGTAAAACTTTAAAAGAAGTTAAAATAAAACTTTAAAAATAAGTATAACTTAAAAAAAAGTAAAACAAAAACAAAAAGAAAGTAAAAATTTAAAAAAAAAAGAGTTTTGTTGGCTTGCTAATTTCCATCTATATTGCCGTTCTTCTTTGAAGAAGTTGCAACACTGGAAGAAAATGGCTATTTCGGAGAATTTACTCCTTCATAAATGACATTTTCGAAGGTGTAACTCCCGAACTGTGAATCCTAGAAGATTTTGAGCTAGACTACGAGATTTCCCGGATCAAGACGTATCTATGTGCGAAGTTTGGTCAATATCAGACAAACGGTGTGGATTTGTATAAGGAACAAACAAACAAACAGACAGACACGTGATTTTTATATATATAGATATATATGTATATTTGTCTGTTCGCGGATTTCTGGCGTCCCTAATGGTCCGATTTTGATGAAATTTGGTACAAAACTCCGTCGTCCAATTTGGAAGGTCAAGTTCATTAACCAGCAAAATCCGCCCCCACTGGAAGATGGCGTTTGGGGCGAAATTCGCGCAAAAAAAATCGTAACGCTTACGTTTTTGAGTTCATATGCTTGTAAGTACTCGTTTTATAAGCTTCTTGGGCTAGTAAAACGAATGAAACCATTTTTAAGGCGATAGCTTTAACCGTTTCTGAGAAAATCAGAAAAAACGTTGTTAAATCAAGTTTTTGGTTTGGTTACTTAGACTCATGGGATTCAGTTTAAACATTTTTTTAAATATCCCCCCCCCCATACACGAGCATTCTTTTCCTATGTTCCTTCCTTTCAATGTAATCCTTACGACAAGGCCGAGAGGATTGTATTCCTCTCGTGGCCACTAACGGCAAGACTTTCCTGCAATCTTTCCTCTCAAGTTATCCCGCCGTTCCATCCGTAAGGAACGGCGAGAGGAATATAATCATCTCGTGCCCACTAATGAGAAATAGCAATCCGTGAGGATTGTTGACTAAAATCTATCCGGCAGGAAAGAGTGTTCGTGTATGGGGGCTTTCCTCTCGCCTTCAGAAGGATTGCTGTCCTTTGAAGGGAAAGCGTGTCCTCTCATCCAATCCCGCAGGGTTAAAGATGGACCGAAGGAAAGTGGTAGCAATTGCTGCCATGTCAGTTGGTATATATATATATTTATATTACATATATATATATATATATATATATATATATATATATATGTATATATTAGATTTCATATGTTTATATATACATATGTATATATATATATATATATATATATATATATATATATTGTAATGATTAATTATTATAAAAAATGATTGCGCCACGTTGGGTCGCCAATAACTGTTAAGATTAATTATTTCAATAAAAAGAATGAAACAACTGTAATTACTTTTATTATATGAATTTAAATTAATCTCAGGGATAAAAGTTCCGAGTGAATAAAGAATATAATATTGATTCTTAGACAATTCCGAAATACAAAACAATATTAAAATACACACAAACAATAATAAAATAATCGACAACTACAAAAAAAAACAATTTTTACCTCTAAATCAATCCGCTTCCAACAAGGCTTCAATACACTCCGTACTCCTTGGAGGAGAGCTCCGCATTCGACCAACGCTGAGAATCAACTAACTTCTCTCTATCGCTGCTGAGAATCCACTGACGATCCTCAATCCAAGGCTGCTGGGGATCAACTGACTTCTGTAATTTACTGAGGACCGACCCCAGCTCCTCATTCCATGAATGCTGGAAATCGACTGACTCCTTCTCCCTATGACTGCTGAGACTAGAGTGACGCTTCGTTCGAGCGGGAAAGTTTGGCGTCCTTTATTTTTTCTAACTTCCGCAGTTTGTTGGATTATATATAAAGATAATAATTATGTTTTTTGTAATACCAAATAATTAATTTATTGTTATCTGGATGTAAATTTAATATGGATATATTGTATACCAGTATTGTCCAAAAATATTATTAATTTTGATCGTATATAATACGATGTTATTTGTATATATGGTTTGTGATTTGCGCGGGCTTTTCAAAATATCGATGGTTATTTGAATTTAAAAATATTTTCGTGAATGTAATATATCATTACAATATATATATATATATTTATATATATATATATATATATATATATATATATATATATTACTTTACATATGTTTATATATATATTTAAAAAATTGTAATCTACAACAACAAATGTTTGTAGTGAACTTTTATGAAAAAAGTAATTTGGATAAAATTTTTAAAATACCTAACTTTATCCAAACATTTTCCAAATGAAAAAGTTCATGTTCAATAAAAACTACAAGTAAAATAAAAAAAAAATATAAGTTTAACTTAAACTTTTTAAAAATAAAAGGTAACTTGAATTTTCGAACCCTGGTATAAATAATCTTAAGAAGATGTTTTATAATTTATTAACACAACTAATAAAATTACGAATTGAATAGGGTATTTACTTTTGGGATATTCCCAGCCAAATCATCCAGCCAAAATGCATTTCAACACCCAAGGTTGTCAAATTTTGATGAAACTTGGCGAGTATATTGTAGTAATGGACATGAGTAAAAGTACCAACTTTTATGTTGTTATGTTCATTAGTTTTTGAAATGCAGCACTTTAAAAATGTGCAAAATGTCATTGATAGTACATCTGGCAACAATCTATACTTTTACAACTTTTCCTATAACACTGTTAATTTTAATGATAGCGAGTTAATTTTTTTTTAAATTGTTCAGCATTCAATCGTGAATGGAAATATATTGCTATATATAAGATTTAAAGCCATAGAAATATTTGACGCAGTGTCTCCATAGCTATAAAAGCTGATAGCTAAGAAGTAAGGACTGACACTCAATCCTGCAGGATACAGTGGAATCTGAGAGGAAAGACGAGCGCCCACTAACGAGAGGAAAACTAAACGGATTATGTCAAAGGGAGCCGACTGAAGGGATAACCCGACCGGCACCCTTTCCTTCCTTACCCATACACTGGTGTTCTTTCCGTGCGGATTCATCTTTCCTGCAGGAAAGAATGCTCGTGTATGGCTACCCTACAATTCTGTTACTATTCTAACCTTTTCAAATGACAATAGGGATATGAACAGGAACCGCGCTAAGATGATGCAGTTCCTGCGAGTCGGACTTTTGTAATATTTATGTTAGTCTGTTAATTTGATGCCTCATACAACTTATTTTCTATCGCCCCGAATTCCCATAATAAACGATTGGATAAGTTCGTTAACCTGCAAAATCTGACCATCTGGAGTTGGGGTTTACTTGGGACAAACATTATTAATTTGTCACTAATGTTAAACATTGTTGTTACTTTGCAACGTAACTCTATATACATTCTGCTCAAGCCAACAGCCATAGCCACATTGAAGGTATCTGAATGGGTGACCATGTGCCGTTGGCATTATAAAATAGTGGCAACCTGTAGATAGCTTGGAGTTAATAGCCCAATCTTTAATACACCATTAAACAAAAAAAAAAAAAAAAAAAAAAAAAAAAAAACATCTTGCTCAACTAAGGAGCAAGATTTGTTGTAAAAATTAGCAAACTTTGTCTGTTAGGAGTTTACTTCTGAACAAAATTAGATAAAAACGTATTAAGTGAGTGGGCTATCCATAACAAACACTATAAAGCAAAACTACTTCTGTTTATTTTGTATTTATACAGTACATTCTTCAGGAATAAAGCGTAAACTATCTATCTTTCTGAGGAATGTGCTTAGTTACGCAGCTCCTGCTTGATGGACTTTTACTTATTTTTAATTACTTTTAACATTTCATGGATCCAGTCGTCTTCGTTAAGAAGCTCCTCAAATAAATAAATAAATAATTACTTTTGCTTTCTTTCTTTCAGAATATTGAGAGTGCAAAGGATTATTTCAAGAGGAAAGTAGCTTTTGTCACGGAGCAAATGGAAAAAATTCAAGCAATTGGTTTGGAGAAGAGTAAAATTAGAGAGGGTAAGTTTTTTTTAAGCTTAATAGTTTTCATATGAATCTTATTTATTCACTCAACATGTTTCATGCTGTCTCTGTAGCCTCTTCAGGGGCTTTCTCTGTTCCAATCCAAGCAGCTTTGTATTAATATTTATGGACATAACATAATAATGAGTTCATTTAAGTTATAATTAACCCTTAGCCAGACAATATATCCTATTGGATACTCACATTTTTTTTAAGAATCAGGGAGGGGGGGGGCTTTTTAGCAGCTCTTCCAGTGCAGTATTCATTTATTATATATAATATAATTATTCATATTTGATAAAGAAACTGTGTGAAATGTATTGTATTTGTGCTCTTTTTACATTTTTTTAACTAGCTGACTCAATAGTAAAAAAAAAAAAAAAAAAAAAAAAAAAAATGCTGAGGCTATCTGCTAAAATAGAAGAAAGTGGTACACGCTTTTAATGAGAATTTTGATTCAAGTAACAGGTGCAAGTGATTTACTACACAAATTAGTGATAATTACATGTTTTATTTAATCGATTAATTTAACTTGTAGAAGCAATGGAGAGCACAGTCTATGGTTGCTAAAATAGCTTGAATAATTTTTCAAATCAATATTTTCGATATGGTGTGTAAAAATAAAATCAATGCAGGATGCGTCATGACTAGTCGCCATAGCTGAGTTTGTAACCAGTTGTAGTCCAAAGGTTCCCTTCATGAAATGAACAAATCTCCATTTTACAGGTTTCTTGAGATCCAAGTTTAAATCACCAGTTAAAATTATAGGGTTGGCGTGGTGTTCTCTTTTCTTGACGTTGAAAATCTCTGCCTGTCAGAATAATGCTCTCATTTCAGGATGTGCCATATGGTCACTACACTCTGATGTAACATATTTTTATGACATTTTTTGGTAGTTTACTCCCTATAATAATAATAACACATCCACAGTATAATTCTTTTCTGATAAGTAGCAGCTTTTAATTATTTCTTTCAAATGCCTAAAAGTAAGTTGTGCTGAACGAGATCACAAATTGTGCCAAACAAGTGAAGCTTTACAAGAATTATAGTCTTCTGGTATTGACCGTGTCACAACCTTCTTTGCCGACGTTTCGCTAGTCATACTGCCAGCTTCCTCAGGGCTTAGTCTGATTCTCAGACTGAGGCAGTATGACTAGCGAAATGTCGGCAAAGAAGGTTGTGACACGGTCAATACCAGAAGACTATAATAATTGTAATGACTCGGACCGTGGAAGCCTACGAGTTAGAGTGAAGCTTTACATTTTAGCTTGTAGTGTGGTTCACTTATATCCCCATTCCTAAAAGACTGATTTTGCTTACTTTTGCAAAACATTTTTCTAATTAATTTGAGCACAATTTTTACTGTGATTTGTTGCAAGGGAGCAAATATTATGACCGATACGTACAAATGAATAGTTTGGCTATAGAGTAAACCACCCTGTTTTTTCTTATATTGGTGATGCAAAGTCAAGGGATGGTTGGGATTCGGCTAGGAGAAAAAATGTCAGATCTTGAAGCAAAAATCTATATTGGACGTTTCGGCTGCACTTTCGCAGCCTTCTTCACCTAAAAAAAATATACATAATTACGAACAGGAATAATCAAAGAGTAAAAAACCTTTTAAACATCATGACAATAAATTAAGGATTAATCTTCTTTTTAAAATGCACATTAGGTAGATAAGTAGTCATTACACAAAAAGTAATTGACAGTAACCATTAAAAGTATAACCATTAACAGAGGCTCAAAGTAAAATAAAAAGCAGCAAAAGTGAAACATTTTAACAACAGCAAATGGGAAAACAAGCCACATGAGCAGCCAATTAACAGTATTTTAGAAAACACTTTTTATATTTTAGAAAACAGTATTATTGTTTTATATTTTTAAAAAAACTAATTTATAATAACAAATACAGTATAATAATTTAATACATACCACTAGGTGAGAGAGGAAGACAACGATAACATTTAAGTGACCATCGTTAAGTGTTGAAGAGAAAGGTTCTACACAGGAATTTACCTAATGTGCATTTTAGAGAATGATTTTTAGGAAAGGTTTCTTAGTGCTTGATTATACCCGTTTGTAATTATGTATATTTTTCATTGTAAGAAAACAAAAATTACTCTTCCTAAAGGCACACTTGTATGTTGGTTCGGACTGGCGGGTTTCAGGTAAACCCTCACTGCTAATGGATTGACCAACTTCGATGATGGTGGCACGTTTGATGAATGCACTCAGTGCTCCATACAATTTATTTCTTATATTTTATTTATCATGATTCGACTTCAATGATTTTTAGTGTAGATGGAGATAGTTAGCCGCTGCAGAGATACGAAGATAGGTATAGTTGGGATTCGGCTAGGAGAAAAACGTCAGACTTTCAAAAAGAAATCTGTATTTGGACGTTTCGACTGCACAATGGCAGCCTTCTTCAGCACTAGAGAATGCCTAGGGGGGGGGAGAGAGGAAGACCTCGAGGACAACTTAGGTAACCATGGTTGGAAGTATGACGTTTTTCTCCTAATTCCTATTTTCTCCTAGCCGAATCCCAACTATACCTATCTTCGTTTCAATGATTTTATTTCTTATTATAAATTGCAGCAATAAAATTGCTTTCTGATTAAAATATTTTGTTTTGTTCTAGCAATCATTGATATCATGGAGATGAAAATCCAAGCCCAACTTGCCGCCCAGAGAGCTGTCCAACAAGCCTCAGCAAAGACGTGATTCTCCTAAACCCGTCCCTTCATCACTCAATCTCCCCTAATGAACATTATTATTTTGTACACATTCATTATTAATGTCCTTAACTGCTTGTAATTAACTCTTTAATTTAATCACTGCGTTTAAATATTTTTTTCATAAATAGAATTAGCTTCTTATTTTAATGTGACTTTCATATTTATTTTCTACTAGCTTCCTTCCTTGATGCTCCCGTAATCTCTCCGTTATGCTGTAGCATTATTTAAATATTTACAAATTATAAATGATTTATTTAAAATTGTACAAATTACATTATAGAGCATCACTGCCTGTTTACGTACATTATTTATCTTCCAATATATTTACTCAAATAAGTTTTTTTTTTACCTCTTTAACTAATTTAAATGAAATACAGGTTTTTCTTTTAATATTTGGAATTTTGTTTTTCATCCTTGTTTCTTAGCTTCTAAGAGGAGGAATACAGGGTTTTATCTTATTATAACTTGAGTTTTATTGAATAATATGCTTTTAATTATTGCAACAAACAATTGACTATATCTTGCCTCCTGGTATACCTTTACGTAAAACATAAAAGTTGATACTCTTGCAAAGACAGTCAAAAATAAACCAAACGTCAACAAAAATTACGTTTTTTACCAAGAAGTTCCTTCCTGGTGCAGTCAATTTGTGGGAACCTCCGTTATAACCTTTTCACTTGATATTGATCAACATTAAACACAATATCCCTCGTCTGACCTCTCAAAGCCTTCCCTGGTCCGCAAGGCCCCTACGCACGTCCTGAAACGACTCCCCTAACTGACGGAATGGGCCTGACTGTCGTGTTTGGGCTTTTCTTACGCACGTCCCGACACGACCGACTTGTCGGGCACCTCCACACATGTCTCAAAATGACTACCCTACATAACAAAAGAAGGGACAGCTACCACCACCAGTCCAATAAAAATACATAAATATAATAAAGGTTAATTTATTATGACAAAATAAAAATTATGTTATATTTACTTACCTTCCACGTTTCTCTTTTGTAAGCGGCTCTATTTTTTTCCTTATTACTCCCACTGTAAATTTCTAGCAGTAAATTATAACACTCATTTCTCTTACCTCTATTCACATAACTGTCATCTTCGATGTCCCATATACATTGGCACTCCCTCCAACATTCAATAAATTCTACCATAATCAATTTTCCCATATCCATATACTTATTCTAGGATTTTATTTTTTTTTAAACCACTATCTAATATACAGAACAATAAATTTCCTAATTTTCAAAGCTTTATTTTTTAGAAAAACTAACTGATCAGTCCGGCATTCGAACCTAGCACCTCCGTTTCGGGCGCAGGCTTCACATCATCATCATGATAAATTAATTGAGCCTTTGAAGTTTGCCTCCACCTCAAAAGTTGTCTTATTTAATAACCTTTAAAATGGTACCTCGTTGTTTTAGAAAAAAAAAAAAAAATATGTATTTGTATCTATTTTTTCTGATTTCTAAGTCAAAACTAATAAATGTGCTTTAGTGTGAAGGAGCCATCCTCAAAACATTCTTTAATTTCACGCGTAATGGTGGTATCACATCCTTCACACAATAGGTGCACACACTTTTTGCTCTTATTAAGGGTAAGGGGACACTTTGGAATTGATGGTAAAAGAAGACAGAAGAACATATTGTAAATAATTACAATTAAGATTATGTACAATTAAAATTCAGATTTAAGTGAAAGGGCTTTTATATTACTCTTATCTAAAGCCAGGCCGGTAGATTTGTTACTAATTGCTCCATTCTTCAAGAATTGTCCTCACAAATCTTACTCCCACCTTATTAAATAAGTAGATATTTATTTATCAGTCTGCTTTTGTGGTGTACAATTCCCAGGTTATACTAATGCCCAAGTATTTTTCTAATGAAGAATACACAGTGTGCCTTTATGGCCAGTGGCGGCTAAAGGGGGGGGCTTAGCCCCCAGAATGAAAATTCACAATATCTTTCGATTAAGTTAGAAAAATAAATTGTTTAGGCAAATTAATAGTAATAAGTTCTAATTAACGTATGTTCTTACTTTATCAAATACTTCCTTAATGTTTTCCCGGTGCCTGATTACAAAAAATTGATTCACTCAGGCACGGAGCACAGTGGGGCCAAACGACATTTTGTGTTTCAAAAAAAGGCTTTAGCCTCTAAATCTTAAATTTTTGAATATTGTTTCCCTTGAATATGACATTACGTGTAAATAATTCACGAACTTTTACAATTGAACCCAATAAAATAATATTTTATTATTCATTTAACTTAATATCGGCACTGACATCGTTGAAATTAAACATTTAAATCCTGATTAGACTTGGAAAAATTCATGCTGACATCTTCTAAACATAAATTTATCTCAATTCAACAATGAGATTAATTGAAATAATATGATTTGAAAATAGATTTTGCTTTTTTCCAACTCTAATCAGGATTTAAATGTTTAATTTCAACGATGTCAGTGCCGATATTAAGTTAAATGAAAAGTAAAATATTATTTTGTGTTCAAATGTATAAGTTCATGAATTATTTACATGTAATTTCATAAGCAGGGGAAACAAAATTCAAAAATCGGGCTTGACAAAGTTGTTCTAAATTTTATTAGCTTCATTTAAAAAAAAATTCATTAATATCGGTTAAGATTTAGAGGCTGTAGCCTTTTTTGAGACACGAAATGTTGTTTGGCCCCACTGTGCGGTCATACTAAATTAGCCCCCCAGAAGTTTATAGCTTGACTAATGGCAATACATCTGCTGCAGTAGGTGAATACAGTCACCGTTTGCTGGGAAGATGCTTGCCTGATCCTCGAACATTTTACAGAGACTAGATCATTTCCTCGACCCCCTACAGGAACAAGGGATTTTAGTCAACAGGAAGATATACTTGATTTTACTGAAACCCCTACATCTTGTGTTCGTGAAGAGGAATCAGTACCTGGAATATCTCGGAATAGATTACACAAGTTTACAGTAATTATAATTATTTCCGATATGGACCTTTTTCTTATTGATTTATTCTTTATGCTTTACGGACAAGAACTAGAAGCTATAAACTTGACTTGGCTACCTTCAATCCTTGTCGACAAGTACTATTATTCTTGCAATGAGCTACTCTTCGAACTATAATAATATTAGTAAATATTCCATTTATTTTCTTTCGTTTTGCTCATTTATTTGTTATACATTGTTCAAATAGCATTATCTAAAATATAAATTTATTAAAATCCTCAACTGTAAGGTGCACAAAGAAATCATGTTTTCAGATTATAAAACTAATATTTCTTTTATTTCAGTCATTAATAATAGAATTTGTTTTAAAACAAAGCCTATTATTATTATATGTTTGGTGTTTAACAACAAAAAATATATAACAATAATAAATATTAAAAATCCAATTAGCCAATAACCATCATTTATCCAATAGTTCCTTTTCCAAAAGGAGTTTTACTGTTAGTAGCCAAATAGTAGACTCCTCGTGCCCTGAAATAGAAGCAAACAATCAATCTCACTTATTTTTTTTATTTTTATTTTTTTTACGGCGCATCAACATATCTTGGCTATTAGCGCCGCAATCTCACTTATTATATACAAAAACACACTCTCACAAATTGTATGTATATATATATATATATATGTGTGTATATATATATATGTATATATATATATATATATATATATATATATATATATATATATACATATATACATACATATATAGGGGAAGGTGTTGTACCTTTGACCACTTTGCGAAATTGAATTTTTTTTAGCTTGAATATTAAGGCTTAATTCATTTTTTCTATTTCATTGTAATTAGTATTCTATTGTTTATCATATATAATTTTTTCAAGGTTCTAGCTTTACATTTAATATTTTTTATTAATTTTTCAAAAAATAATCGTACAGTGATCAAAGGTACAACATTTAGTTGTACCTTTGACCATGGGGTGTTGTACCTCTGACCACGTAAAAACAACACAGCAGTGCAGGAAAAAAATTGTATTCAGTAATATTGTAATTAATTTTAAGTTTAATAAATACAGGACAAGGATGTAAGCATAATAAAAAAAACTGTTATTGATATTATGTTATGCTTAATATGCTGAAAAATCCAGTCCGATCGATAAACGTTTTAACTGTCAAGCAGATCCACTAGCAATAGTAGGGTATGGAAGTTGAGCCACAATGTCTTCAACATCAATATCATACAAATTTTCATCTTCCCTCGTAAACTTGTCACTTAAAAGTTTGTTTTTTCAAATATTGGATCTTAATTGAATTGATAAAGTCAGTTTGAAATTATTTCATTTATTATTTTTTAAATTCTTTGAACTATTGAAGCAACCAATATTAATTATTTTTTAAAAACTTGTAGCAGAAGAACATAAAAGTCAAATTATGAAAAAATTACTCAGGTGTGTTGCACCTTTGTCCTGGTCAAAGGAACAACAACTAGTCGTGGTCAGAGGTACAACACCCTAGTGGTGCAAATTAAAAAGCATGCTAAAAATTGTAGGGTTGAGATAAATCAATTTCAGAAGCTACACCATGTTTCTTATTGTAATCGCTACTTTCCATCTAAAAAGACATAATACAAAAAATATGAGGCAAAACGTCATCAATAAATAACTTACATTTTTATGATAGAAATGGATAAGTATTTTTTGCAAGAATCCTCTTTGACTTGAATAATACAAAGTAGGTTACACAAGGCCTCTAGTGAAGGAGCTCAACACTAATTACAGCAAAATTTATAAAATGTTGCTACAAGCCGCCACAGCCTCGTTGGTCAAAGGTACAATATGGTCGGAGGTACAACACCCCCTATATATATATATATATGATGGCTTGGCAACAGCATAGGGTATTATTCAATTTATTTGAATGATTACACAAAATAAAAAAAAGTGGTATTTTTGAAAGTCGCCATACATATATTCTTATGTATTTCGACATGCTGAATCCGAATTCGGAATCCGTTTCACCCCATCACGTCAGGTTTAAGAGCATTTGAAGGTCAAATTTCGTATGAAGTCGCTAAAGAAGAAATAACTAGAACTTCCATGGTTTTGAGGGTCGCTGAATCCGAAGCCTGTTTCACCACATTGGCGCAAAACAAAGGTAATTTAAAGGACAATTATGTTTACTTTGCAAGGAATGAATCTGCAGTCAAAATTTTCTTTTGCAAAATAAGACATATTTGTCCTTGAAATGAACCTGATTTTTTGCTGATGGGGTAAAACTGACCTCAGATTTGAATTCAGCGACCCTCAAAACCGTGGAAGCTCTAATTATTTCTTCTTTACAACTTCATACAAAATGTGACCTTCAAATGCTCTTAAACCTGGCATGATGGGGCGAAACGGACTCCGGATTCGGATTTAGCGTGTCGAAATACATAAGAATATATGTATGGTATCTTTGAAAAATGCCACTTTTTTGTGTGTGTGCCTGTGAATTATAATACACTACTAAATTTTATAAATAATTGTAATTATTTGATATTTTATAATGTTCCTTCTGATTATATAACTGTTATAATATTCAAATTATTAAATTGTTTGGTTTAAGTAATTTAATATATGTTTAAGATGTTTGAATTAATGATGTACATTATCTGATATTAGATATTTTTAATACCGACCAAGGTGGGGAATAACCCTTCAAAGCTCCAAAAATTACTTTTATTTTAACATCACAACGTTTCGGACTATTTGTCCATCATCAGGATTAAGATAATGCAAAAATTTTAAAAACTGTTAATGATAATAAATCTAGGAAATTAACTGAATCCATTTACATAACAAAAAATATCAATAGAACCATTAATTTCAAAACAGATGTTAAAGGTATAGGACAACATTATTTTGACATATTAAATAAAATTAATTTCTGATGACATTGTAATAGATTCCTTTCATAGTTTAAATATCTTGGTTACATACCTCAGTGTATTTTATATTAAACTAGCTGAATACCCGTGCTTCGTCACGGCAGATAAGTAGTTATTTTATTGCGTTAAATAATGTTTCATTAAAATTACGTTACTATACAATTCTGTGCAGTTTATTACAGCACGGTTCCCATCATACTATATTTATTCCATGGGCGTTAAAATTTAAAAGTTTATTACTGTTACTGGTATTGACCGTGTCACAAACTTCTTTGCCGACGTTTCGCTAGTCATACTGCCAGCTTCCTCAGGGCTTAGTCTGAGAATGAGGATGTTCTTCTAGTTCTTCTGTATAAATACCTCTCTTTGTACTCATCCGCGGGCGTAGTCTGCTCTTCCATGTCCCTGATTGGTTGGTCCCGGTCTTGCTTGATTCTGGTTGGTGGGTTCCATCTGGATCATTGATTGGCTGAATTTCGTTTTTTCTTTTTTCTCTAATTTTAATAACCGGATGCCATAATTTGCTGAGCTTGTACCCATCTTCTTTGTTGATATTTTCAGGGCATCGTACTATTTCTATAGCTTCCCTTATGATACGTTCTTGATAATTTTCTATTTTCGCCAGAATGCTTACTTGGTCGAACGGGATAGCATGATTAGTGTTATAAAAATGTTCTGCTACCGCCGATTTTTCAATGTTGCCATTCTTAACCGTCCTCATATGTTCTGTTATTCTAGTGCACACCAATCTTCCTGTCTGTCCAATGTATTCTTTTCCGCAGGAGCATGGGATACTGTAGACACCTGGTGATCTTAACTGTAAATTATCTTTGGGGTTATTTATTATTTGACTTAACTTGCAGTCAGTGGTGTACACCGTTTTTATGTTATGTTTCTTTAGAAACTTTGTAATCTTCTCTGTAGTACCTTTAACATAGGGAATGATTACTTTTTTCTCGTTTGGGTCTTTTTGCATTCCCTTGTCTGTCGACTTTGCATTTCTTTTTGCTTTGGTGGTTTGCCTTTTTATAGTTTCGTCCGTGTACCCGTTTTTTCTTAGAGCTGACTTTAGGTGTCTCTCTTCTTTTCTGAGATGGTTTGGTTGAGAAATCCTGATGGCTCTGGTCATGAGGGTAGTGATCAAAGTGTTCTTCTGGGCTGGGTGGTGATGAGAAGCTGCGTTTAGGTATCTGTCTGTGTGAGTCGGTTTTCTGTAAACCGAATGTTCTAGACGGTTTTCAATCTTCTCTACTTTCACATCTAGGAACGGCAATACCCCATCTTCTTCAATTTCCATGGTGAACTTGATGTTGTTGTGAATCTTGTTAATGTGCTCGAAAAAGCGTTTTAATGTCTCTTTTCCGTGAGGCCAAATAACGAACGTGTCGTCAACATATCTGAACCAATACCTTGGTTTCCACTCCGCAGTTTCTATAGCTGTCTTCTCAAACTCCTCCATGTATATTTCTGCTGCCACTGGGCTGAGTGGTGAACCCATGCTAGCGCCTTCAATCTGTTTCTAATATTTTCCATTAAACAAGAAGTAAGTAGATTTTAAACAGAGTTGCGCCAATTTCATTTCTTCGTCGTTCAACAACTTCTTCATTAGCTGCAGTGTTTCTTCCAATGGGACCATGGTAAACAAGGACTTCACATCAAAACTTACCAACAACTCTTCCTTCGTTATTTTAATAGACTTGATCTTCTCAACAAAGTCTCTTGAATCTTTTATATGATTATCTGTCGTCCCTAAGTGTGGCTTGAGCTTCCTGGCAATATATTGCGCAATACCATATGTCGGCGAGCCAATGGAGTTAACAATTGGCCTTAGTGGAATATCTGCTTTATGAATCTTTGCCAAACCGTAAATTCTTGGAGGCACTGGGTCGGATTTTATTAGTCTTGGGAATTTTTCTTTAATCGCTGTGCATTCTTTAAATGTTTTAATGATTTTATTGTTAATCTCTTTAGTCGGGTCGCCATTTAGCGGTACATATGTCTTATCATCCAGTAGCTCCTCCATTTTCTTCATGTAATCTTCCTTCTTCATCACAACAGTCGAGTTACCCTTATCCGCTGGTAACGCTAAAATATCCTCTCTCTTCCTTAGATCTTTTAGTGCTTTTATTTCTTCCATAGTCAAATTAGGCTTAGGAGGCTTAGAATTCTTCATAATTCATGATACCTCCCCCCGGATTTCTTCAGCTACTTTCTCCTCTACGTTTTTTAATGTTGACTCAACACCGCAAATAATTTTCTCGACTGGTATTCTTCTAGGTGCCACTGCAAAATTAAAACCTTTACTCAAAACGCTAACCAAATCCTTTGTCAGCTCTTCTCCAGTCAAATTCTTCACAGTACTCTCCAATGACCCAGTAACTGTGAACTTCTTCGGCTTTTGTGTCATACTCAACTTTTTAAATTTGTACTTTTGCTTCTCTTTAATTTCATTACCATGTCGGTCGGCTCCACTCCAAGTAATGCGATCAACGTTCTCCCAATCTTCTTTCTTGACTACATAACTTAGTGACAAATGTTCTTTAAGTAGGATTTTCTCCAATAGAGCCAGTTCTTTTCTTGTGTCACCGATCATGGCTTTAAGAATGATCAAGGAGCATCGGTTGGCAGCATTGTTAATTCGGGTTGATGATGTGTTTTTACCAACCTTGGCGCATGTTGGGATAATGCCTTCGTCTCTACATCTCTTCAAAAACGCTAACCTGCATAGCAAAACTGCATAAAAGTTTGTGACACGGTCAATACCAGAAGACTATAATATTTGTAATGACTCGGACCGTGGAAGCCTAAGAGTTAAATTAAAAGTTTATGTTTCCAAGAAGTCATATGGTAACACCCAATATATTTACGAGTATTACCAAGGTTATAGGCGAGGAGGCTGTGCAAGGGTTCCGGATATTATTACCTCACCTGGAAAACCTAAGGATATGCCATACATCACGGTTTGACCGGGACTGTCCCGGTATTTTGCAATTATTTCGGTGTCCCGCCCAGTTTTATCAATGTTCCGGAAAAGGCTGTAAGATGTAAAAAGTAATGAATTCATGTTTATAAGAATCTTTTTTAAATCGGTTACTTTTCTACAATTAACATTTTTACTACTGCTCACAGTGTCAAAGAAATGAGAAGTAATCTAACTGTAAAATGCTGGAACTACCTGCACAGCGCTGCCAGCTGCCAGGCACTGCTATTTGGCTGAGAGATTGTTTTAAGAAAATCAAGTAGCAAAAAAAGTTCCGTTCTTATTTTTAAGGTTTGGGTAGACTAACAGTTTAGGATTCCCCCTCCCGTTAGTTGCTAGGCTTAAAACTCACCAACCATTTTGCTTATAATTTGTACTCTTTTTATCCCCCCCCCTAGTATGCCCATCCCATATTAATGTGTCCCGGTTTAACTCTCCAAAAATATGGCAAGCCTATCTAACGGGAACAGGGAGAAAAGAAACACAATTAAAACTCTATGAGGGACAGTTAATTTCTAGTAATTCAAGGTCTGCCATCATAGTTGAAATTAACCTAAATTCGAAATAAAACTATGAGATAGATAATGTAAGGTTCTTTATCGTCCTAGCAACGCAGGCTGCCTAGGCTTGCCTTCTCTAACCAACTCAAACTTTAAACCCCCCTAAAAATGCTTAAAAATACGAATATCAAAAAATCCTTTCTTAGCGAGTGCCGACGTTATATAGGGAGTGTCCATGCAAAATTTCAAAATTTTCTGTCGAGCGGTTTGGGCTGGGCGTTGATAGATGAGTGAGTGAGTGAGTGAGTGGTATTTGACAAATATATAGTAGATATTTTAATAAAAATAATGTTAAGTAATGATTAATCAAAATATCTGTGATATGTCATACATAAATTATTATACATTTTAATCAATTGAAATTTATTGTTTTAATGTAATTTTAATTATACAAAATATAATAGGCCTAAGTATTTTGATAAGGTCTTCTAATATGGGTGTGAGATAATGAATGTCTTTAATTGGTCTTGATGTGTTGACCAATTAAATTAATTAATTTGACTTGGTTCCTTTTAGGAATCATGTTTATTGATTTTATGACGTTTTAAATGTAACTTTAATTATTGACAAGACATGATGAGTTTAAAATTAAGGAAATAAAATTTAGTAAATGGTTTTAGCTGATGTAACATCTTGGTTAATGGTAATTATAAAGCGTGTTTTCTGCAGTATTTAGTAATTAATATGCGATTTTAGATCTCCTGAAGATGGACGAATAGTCCGAAACGTTGTGATGTTAAAATAAAAGTAATTTTTGGAGCTTTGAAGGGTTATTCCTTACCTTGGTTGGTATTATTAATTAATACCCTTCATCTAGTCATCAAAAAAATTAGATATTTTTATTCTTTAGAACAAATATTTTAATTGTAAAAAAATAATTTGTATCTTGACATTGATTTGGCTGGGCGGTGGTGGTACTGCATCAAATTGGAAAACCAAAACACGTCGTAGGTTGCGATCTATTCAGTGTGTATTTTCATATGTTATTTGTTATTTGTTAAATTTTTCTGATTTCGTTCCATAAGTTTACGTGTTAAGTCTACTTTGATATATTGTAATTGTAATTGTTTTGAATTAGTTAATTGACAATATATGTTTTAAAACTACTAATACTTACGATGGAGGTGTGGATTCACCCATTGGAACAACTTTAGTCGTATCACATTCCTTCCTTTGAAAGTGCACCCAATCCAAGCAAGGGACTGCTGGAAATGCATCTGGTTTAACCAGACTTTCTGCATACATGTAATAACTCCGCCTATGGCTGCATTTGCCTGAAACATACACACATATATGAGGAGATGGTGTACAAAAATCATTTTGTCCAAAAAAACAAAAATGAGTTATTGATATATTTGTGTAGTGTTTGTTAATTCTGATGTAATGAAAAGGTTAAATCATTCTCTTATATTGAGAATGGTGACTATTAATAGTTTGTTCAGAAAGAACTTAGTCCAATATAGGTTTTCATTTATAGAGAATCTTGTTCATAGCACCAATAACACCAAGGCCTGGTGGCCGTGTGTGTTAGGGAGTGAGCAGTTCTTTATACAAATCCACACGGTTTGACTGACTTAGACCTCACTCGGCACTCAGGTAGGTCTTGATCCGGGGGGCATCATAGGCTAGGTCAAAGTCGTCTTGGACTCACAGTTCAGGGGACACGGTTTCGAAACTGTGAATCCAACAGATACAGATTTACGTTATGAGATTTTAATATTAATTATTTGGTTTCTACTTTATTTTTGCTTTTCTTGGTGCAGAAAGAAGGTGTAACATGGCAAGCCGGGTAACAGCTAATTAAAATATAATACTGTAGGCTCTCCCTTATCCGTTTCTCTCTAATCCGGCGATCTCCGAAAGGAATGAGTTCCTAAAAAATCTTCCCTACCTAGCTAGCCCATCATTTTTTTCGGAGTATTTCATTAAATGGAAGTCAAAGAAGGCATATATGTTTCATTTTAGAGGCAGGAAATTTTGTTTCTACTGAGAAAATATATGTTTCTACTCAGGCACCTGAGGCTGGAACACCTGCGATATACACCAGCAAGGATTTACATATTTTGGTTTATTTTATAATTCGATACCTAAATTTAACTTAAATATGCAAATAAATATAGGGGGTCATTCCATGTGAAATCACCCAGGTCATGTCACCCATGATTTTAGATTTTCCTGAAACTTTGCACATTTGCTTATACTTATTCCCTAAGAATACCTGTGAAGTTTTATTGTTCTAGAATATATAGTTTTTCTTTAATCGAATTTTAAAAATATTAATACTGTGATAATTTGGTTTCACATAATGGCTAGCGGGAAATGAGTAATATTTACAAAAACTATAATATTTCAGTTATCAACAGGGCCGCCACATGGGGGGGGGGACAACCGGGTACAGTTGGCCCGGGCCCGGGCCGATCCTCGCTAATTGGAAAAAGTCCGACTCGCAGGAACTGCATCATCTTAGCGCGGTTCCATTCATATCCCTAGTGTCCTTTTGAATACGTAGAATAGAAACAGTTATTACTTTGTTTAGATCATTCTTAATGTAAACACCTATTCCAAAGAAAAGCAAGATTGTCGGCAAGGCACAAGAAAATATCCTAAGCGGAAATTACTCTTTCCCCCGTTCCAAGTTTCGCTCTACGAAGACTCTACTAAGAATATGTTTCTACTTGACTTAACTTGCTTTACTAACATATCCATTTTAGTGTTAAATGCAATTAAAAACTCTTACCTACTAATTCTACTATTAAATGCAATTAAACAAAATAAAATGGTACTAGAAAATTAGAAAGTAGTGTTATATTTTAATGTACTACGCCATATACAACCACAAAATATAATTATATTTCTACTATAGAATTTGGCTACATGACTTCCTGCAGGTGAAGTAAATGTCATCCTAAAGTAAAGGTCCTAGGATGAATCTTGATTTATGATGTGCAATAAAAGCCTACCTGAAGTCTGCCTACTACCTTAACCCGGGCAGGTGTCTGTCCCTACACAGAGTGTTCTCTTTCACATGCTCTTTCAGCAGGAACTGCGTCATCTTAAGACGTATCCGTTCTCGGGGTAGATCAAGAAGGTTCGAAAATATTGTATTGACACCATTGTATAAAAATATTAGACAAGTTACAACAGCAAAATTTAAGGACATAATTGACCTATTACGATACATATCACCAGAACATCATGATTTCTTCAAATCCCTTTCACACGCACAAGATGTAGACGAATAGTAAATTGTTTTTTAATAAACTTATGTTTGTAATTTTCTATGTTCTGTAATTAAAACATATTTTCAATCGCATAAATTATGTTTCTGAAGTGTTTTCAAGATATGTAAAACAAATACCGTATTGTTTTTTTTTTCAATTTGAAAAATCTTAAATTATGTTGAAAGACTTGGGCACCTTCAAATTTTATAATGAATCTAGCTGTTAATTTTGAAAGTGGCCCAACTCCATTCTTGATAAGAAAACACCCGTTATTTATGTAATAATTGCCACTATTTTAACAGAAACGTTAAATTTAACATCCTCAGATACGCTTAAGCAGTATGACTCATTAGTATCTTATTCGTATATTTTTAAATTCATTGAAACACAAAACTTTCAATATCCCGATTTGAAGATAAATGGAGTTAGGCCATTTTCAAAATAAGCGGCTCATATATTCATATATATATATATATATATATATATATATATATATATATATATGAGAGAAGCTGTCCCGTAACAGGCCACAAGGGCCCAGAGGGGCAGATACTGTAGAGGTATCTGATTCTTGACCATACAGCACACTAGGGAGATAGTTTGGTCAATACTATGCTCCGGCCGCCTGATTTTTCCTTGAATTCCCCGCAGGTACCCATTAATTAATTAACTACTTAATTAAAGGCTGGGTGAGCCTAGGGACGATCTGGGACCCCAAATCCAACCCTCGAACGACGGCACTAGAAGAAAAAAAATCTTTAGTGCGTGCTCGGGTTTTGAACCTGGGTCCTCCAGTTCATTAGTCGAGTGCTCTACCACTCAGCTAACCTCGCTCCCCATATATATATATATATATATATATATACACAGCCAAGTGTGCTGTATGGTCAAGAATCAGATACCTCTACAGTATCTGCCCCTCTGGGCCCTTGTGGCCTGTTACGGGACAGCTTCTCTCATATATATATATATATATATATATATATATATATATATATATATATATATAATATAATTTTTATTAAGACTTTAGAATATTTATAATTTAATTTACAGCATATAAGAAAAAAAATTTAAACTTTTTAAAAACAAAATCACCACATATTGGCGCCTCACGTGGGACAATCCACTAAACCTGTCTCCGAAATCATGAACAGGTTGAGTCGCGTAATCATTCCCGTAGCATTGTATTGCAGCCCGGCAGCCTAGAGAAGAGTTGCAGTAGGCGCGCGCGTGTTTTAAAACCAGAATTAAAATTTTTATTTTTTATTTTTATGTTTTCAGATTTTAACATTGAGACCATATATTTAAAAAAGTGTGTTTTAAGGTTCAAAACATAAATTTTTATGAAAACTAAAATTTTTTGAGTGATATTAAATTTTTAGCAAATAGTTTATTTTTGGCTGTGATATTTATTAAATTATTTTTTTTTTATTTAAGTTTTTATATATTTGTTTTGTCAGCTTGACAATTTTGCTACGACTACATAATTGGATCAATGTTGGGAAATGTGATGGCAATTTTGAAAGATGCGCTAATGATAGATATAATTATTTATATTTATTTCTGTATTTTTTTATATTTTGTTTATTAATTTTTGGATCGTATTTGTATTTTTTTTTATATATTAAAATTACTTATTTTAACAAAATGGAACATAACGAAGGTAATAGACCTTACACCCAGGAGGAACTAAATTCGGGGTTCGCGAAGATGCAGTTAATGATGAAACAAATGATGGCCCTAATGGTAAGCCAGAAATTAGATGCCGAAAAACATAAAACCGAAATAATGGAAAGTATGAAAACAGAATTCCAAAAGACCAGAACCGAATTAAAAAGTATCAAAACCGAATTAAAATCAGAATCAGAAAAATTAAGGTCCATAATGACGCTCCGTGAAATCAAACCAACTCCTCTAATAATCCATAAAATCAAACCTGTTTCTTTAATGATAAATGATCAAACTAGTCCTAAAAAAACTTCTGAGTCCAACAATCTATTTACTTCCGAGGAAATTTATATTTTAAATAATTTATTCAAATTAAATAATACAACAAAATTAAATAATAACATATTAACTTCCGCCGAAAATTATATTTTAAACAAATTATTTAACAAAAATGACACAACAAAATTTAACATAGATTGTTTAAGAAACGATGAGAATTTTATTTTAAACAATTTATTTAAAAATAATATTTTAATAAAAGAAGAAACAGCAAAAGTAAGCATAAAATTGTATATTAAATGTCCCCTTATTAAGATCGACCTGGGATATAAAAATAAAGCGAATAAAAATGGAATCATTCGGGAAATGTTCCATTCGATTCTCCTTAAATATTATCATCAACCGACCAAAGATGATGAAATAAAAAATTTAACCAGTAAAGTATAACGATAAAACCTCTCTGTTTTGGAGCTCCTCCGGCGTTGGGTACCGGATTTGAGTGGATAGGGACAAATAAATAATAAATTTATTAATATTTAAATTATATTACCTATCAAAATTCTATGGTTTATTGATAAAAACCAATGTTTATAAATTTTTTAGATACCATTTTCAAAATTACGAGAGGCAAAACCCATTTTTATTTTATTTTTAAAATCGAGTGCACAACCGTACACTAAAAACAAAAAAGGTTACTAAAAAGTCATTGTATTATCCTTTTTTAGACGTAGATTCAGTAAAATGATAACCGGTTTTATCCGTTAAAAGCAGTAAAATTATTAATAAAAATTAAAATTTTGCACCAACATAAAATCCTAATGTTATTATCAAGAAGAAAAAATTATTTCATTATCGGTCGTGATAAGATTTTAGACACGCAAGTGTAAAGGTTGGAGAATCCAAAATATGCTTTTATAAGACAAAAAGAGAATCGATAAAAAGTCAGGAAATATCCAGTAGCTGTTAAAATCCTATTCCTATCTTAGGAATGCAGATAATAGGATTATTAACTCCCAAAAGCTCTTATCTACCTCGAAAGAAGAAAGGTTTGATAATCCCTAATGTCAACAATGCAGGCTCATGCTAGTTCAAGTTCTCGACACGCGCACCGCGCTAGTGTTGTACATTGCCAAGAAGTTCCTATAATTGCCACAGCCCCGAGCAGCGCTCGCATCACTCTCTTTTCAATATAACTAGAACCCTCCAACTATAGGATGTTTTTAAATAAGAAATATATTTTTGAAGCCAATAAGGCTATAATGAATTAATGAAGAAAATAACTAATGGTTAAACGACGTTTAAAATAAATAATAATAAAATAATTAAAACTTAATAATGTTTAAATAAAAATAAAGACAGACATTGACAAGGACAGTTAATAAATATTTAAAGGGAAAAAACCTTTTCAAAAGTTAATAATAAATAAAGAAGAAGTAGGAGTAAATAATTAATTGAAGTAAGGGGAAGGAGAAAAATATTTCATATATTTTGATATATTTGAATATTTATTTTATATTGAGGGCTCACGGACCCATGAAGAGGCCGGAGTACCTATTATTTGTTTTGTATTAAAGGCTCACGGACCCATGAAGAGGCCGGAGTACCTTATCTACGAATTGGGAAATATTATATTATACTATGTTATAATAAAGGGGGGAAACTTATTAATAATAATTTTTGAATAATGTTATTCAAGTGGAAGGAGTTTAATAAATATTGAAGTGGAAGGAGAAGTTTTTAAATGAAATGTAGAAAGAAGGAGTGACTGACAAACAAGTTGACACCGACAAGGACTGATAGACTATTGACAAATTATTTTATTACATTAAAATTTCAATTTTTAAAAATGGGCTAGTGAGGGAACAAACTTTCTTGAACAATTATTGGAGTCATGTCAAATGCATTGGGTAAAATAATTAAATATGAATAAAAACCACAATGAACTTAAAAAGAAAACTTGTTGTACATAAAATATAATTAAAGAATAAATAAATAACAATAAAACTTAAGATTAAATGAGCCCGGGAGGCTCAGCTTTAAGCTATACTTATTTTTTTTTGTTCTGTCGTAGTAGATATTTTTGATTATATTATGTTGTTAATTTGAAATTAAAATTATTAATTATGGGATTAAGGGTAACATTAAAGATTAAAAAAAAAAAATAAAAAAAAATAAAAATATATGTAAATAGATAAAAATATTTTTTTTTAAAAAAATGTTATGATATAAGTGACTTAGTAATGAAATAAGAAGTATACAGCCATACAACATGTGTTGTAAATGTAAATGCTATTATTGTATGAATTTTTTTTTATAAGACATAATTTATAATTCTGTAGACTTGTTAGAATATTTAAACTTTTTAAAAATGAAACCTGTTAATGGTATCCAGTATTTGAATAGTAATGCTACCCTGTGCCGGAAAACAAAATCTTTAGACCAAATTAAATTAAAAAAAAAAAAAAAAAAAAAAAAAAAAATTTAAAACATGCTAAGCAGTTTTTATTTTTTTTTTTTACACCGGAGCCCACCCGAAATGTAATGATCTATAAGGGGGTGCTCTAGAAAGAGTCAGTTTCTGGCATAGCAAAGAGTAGCATTCCTATTCAAAATAAAGGCTAACTTATATTTCAATAAGTCCATCACAAATATTATCATTTGTCAATCAATAAAATAAATAAAAGAGTAATAAAAGAGATAGGCAGTGCTTAGTTTGGCAGTGTTTATTTTTTCAAGAAAGGCAGTGTTAAGTAAAAGAAGAGTCCAAATATCTCGGCTAGGAGCGATAAGGTATACAAGTTCCCAGGAAGATAACGATAGAGGTGTTTCCAAGCATGGACAGGAAAATCCAGGGAAGGACGAAGAAGTCAGACACCCTTGGTGTGGAGGGGGTACGCCTCTATAAGTAGGGCCTTCCCCCACCACTCACTCTCACTCCAGCGCCGACGAAGGGCCAGAGCACTCACGCTCACTTCAACGCCAGCCAAGGGCGAGAGAGCACCCTTTGCACCACCACAGCCTGACACCGAGCACTTCACCTGGACATGATGGGGAGACAGAACTCCAAGATCTAACAGCCGACCATCCATCTCCTCAACACGACCACAAGCAGCCTGCCTCTTCACTTCAAGAACATCATCCGTAAAACAAGCTGAGTATAACTCACTCACTGCCAATCTTTAATTAAACTCTTAAAGCTATCTTAAATTTCACAATGGCCAATAGTTATATCTTAATATATAAGTTAATAATTTAAATATGTTCTAAACATTTCTTCATAACCCAACATTGATACAAATATGTGAGTCAAGCACTATTTTTATATTCTTTTTATATCACAGCCATGCAAAATCTAAAATTATATCTTTTCTTCAATATAAGTTAATTATTTCCAACTCTATTTTATTTATAATGAACCTTGCTCCTGGTATATAATATGGTCTCAACACATAAAAGGACAAATGGTAAGAAATGATTCTAATCATATATTTCTCATGCTTTTCTTTCAGGAAATTTATTAAATTAATTTAATTATTCAAATGGTTATTCATAAGTCCGTATGTGGTGAGTTTGGTAATAGATTAAATGAACCCTGAGATATAAGGAAATTATACTAAAAACTTATCTAAATCAACATTTCCTATATTAACTTAAAAATATATCCATTTTTCTTTTTCTTCCCCCACAAAATCACCACAATATATATATATATATATATGAATATATGAGCCGCTTATTTTGAAAATGGCCTAACTCCATTTATCTTCAAATCGGGATATTGAAAGTTTTGTGTTTCAATGAATTTAAAAATATACGTATAAGATACTAATGAGTCATACTGCTTAAGCGTATCTAAGGATGTTAAATTTAAATATATATATATATATATATATATATATATATATATATATATATATATATATATATATAACATTTCCAAGTCGGATTCAACGTTTTCCATGTCAAAATCAATCTTTCCCCAATCAAATTTATTCAACCTTTACCCATGAAAAGGATGAATTTGGTTTGAAAAGAGTATATATATATTTAGTTGGCCTAGAACACATGGCCACAGGAGATGAACAGTAAAAATACAATTGAATAAAAATAGAATTATTATATCAAATACCAATTAAGTCGAAACCACAGCCGGGTTGGATCATGACTGGTCCGTTGGGATAGAAGTCAATGTGACCCAGTGGATTTCCATAACCCAAGAAGTTGGGGGAAGTGTGTATGACATCTACAAAGTTTGCAGAATCTATGGATAATCTTTCGCGATAGTTTTCTTCCGAGTACAAGGGTCCCGCAGGATCTAAACCTGTAATCATATATTTTTAATAAGTTAAAGTGAAACTTTTTTTATTACGGTAGGACTTCCATTTAACCAATATTCATAGGTTTTAGGTAATTTTTTTTTAAGTATATTGTTCTTAAGAAAACACAACAAGTATATTGTTCTTAAGAAAACACAACAAGTATATTGTTCTTAAGAAATGCAACAAGTTTTTACCTGTAATTCGTCCTATTTTTCCTGAGTCTAGTTCATAGGCAATCACCCCGGCAAGGTGTGCACCCAAGCTGTGACCAATAATGTGCAAATTTTCCAACTTCACTCCAAGCTGATCCCTGAGCTTGATAAGGAATTTCGCGACGAGGCCTGCTACTGCAGGAACTTTTTCTTGAGCATTGGGGTACATCAAATCATTGGCGCCCAATGAAGACCAGTCAACGGCTAAAATGTTGTAATCACCATTTTCTAGGAATGCTATTGGATAAACCAATATTGTATTAGGAAATTAGAGAGTAATATATTAAAATAATTGTAAAAACATAACAAGGTTTTCAATATTCGTACAGATGTAGCACAGTTAGGGCTTGTCCACACTTGGTTACAAAATCAAGTGATGATTTACAAGTTATAAGTATTGGGCATTACTTCTCCATCTATTGACATTTAGGCGTACATCAACAGATTCATATACTTAAAAAATTAAAATAATTAAAATAGGTGTCTGTCAAACCACTTTTTACCAATCAATATTTTTCAAAATTAGCCTTAAATTACAACTACAAAAAAAAAAAAAAAAAAAAAAAAAAAAAAAAAAAAAAAAAAAAGAGTGAGAGGCCCAAAAATTACATTTACCTTTTACAAGCTCCTTGTAGAAAACACTTTTCTCATGCCCTTGCCAGCCGTGTATAAGGAGTTTAGTGGGTTTTTCAGGTGAGAGTTTCTTATAGGTGATTTCTTCACAGTTTTCAGCACAGACTTCTGCCGGTTCATCCAAAGAGCTTCCTCTAGATTAGAAATTTTATAGTAAGCAGCACTGTCAAGGATATTGAAGTATTTATAGTGTGAGAGATAAAAATTACCAGTCAAATTGTTTGTTTTAATTTGAATGATGATAATTTTATAAGTGGAAAATAGGGATGAGAAGATATCCACCTATTTGTATACTATGGGAGACTGGTATCAATGCTCCCACCAGACGACCTGCACAGAACTATTCCGGTTGGCAGGCGCCACACAATGGGGCCATACAACATTTCGTGTTTCAAAAAAAGGCTACAGCCTCTAAATCTTAACCGATAGGAATGATTTTTTTTTTTTTTTTTTTTTTAAATAAAAGCTAATAAAATTTAGAACAACTTTGTCCAGCCATATTTTGTTTTTTGTTCCTCTTGTTTATTAAATTACGTGTAAATAATTCATGAACTTGTACAATTGAACACAAAATAATATGTTATTTTTCATCTAACTTGATATCATTGAAATTAAACATTCAAATTTTCATTAGACTTGAAAAAATCAGACTGACACATCTTCAAAAAGTAAATTTATCTTAATTCAACAATGAGATTAATTGAAATAATATGATTTTGAATGATTTGAAAATAGATCTTGATTTTTTCCAAGTCTAATCAGGATTTGAATGTTTAATTTCAACGATATCAGTGCTGATTATTCGTTAGCTGAAAAATAACATATTATTTTGTGTTCAATTGTAAAAGTTCATGAATTATTTACACGTAATTTAATAAACAAGGGGAACAAAAAACAAAATATGGCTGGACAAAGTTGTTCTAAATTTTATTAGCTTTCATTTAAAAAAAAAATCATTCAAATCGGTTAAGATTTAGTGGCTGGAGCCTTTTTTGAAACACGAAATGTTGTTTGCCCCCACTGTGCGGGGGTGACTGCTCTCCGCAGGAAGACAAACTCTTCAGAGCAGCAGACTCTCGTGGTAGTGTGCACGTGTCTGTTCCGTCCTCCCCGAGTCCGTGGTCTAACACGACCCAGAGCTCCAGCCAGTGCGACACACCCGGCCAAGACCAGATCAGGAGGCTTCCGGGTGGTGATGCCACCAATATGCTAAAGTCTATATTCTGCTAATTAATCCTGAGCCCTTAATAAAATTAATTACAGTATCTGCATTATTGCCAAGAATTTTCTCTATGGTACTGTTTATTTTGTGCTTGGTTCTCAAGTTGGCATAAAATAGACATTCCGTCAGGATATGTTTATATGGGTGTCCCGCTTTGGGTGCTTTGGGTGTCACAGATTTGGGGATTTTCTTTAGACAAATGGTAGGAGTGGGTGAGACGAGTGTGCCCTAAACAAAGTCTTGCCAAAACCACTTCTTTTCTATTCTCAGTGGTAAATATCAACCAATATTTGGAGGCTTTATTTCTCTGAGCTTATTCTCAGTTATATCCAACCATAAAGAATTCCATGAGTGCATTATTCTTTTTTCCCGATAAATTTTGCTATGTCTTGTTTATACACTTCATTGTAGGGAATGCCAGTTGTTGCAGCTTCCATGGCTGCTCTATCTGCCACCTCTTTCCCATGGTTTCCACAATCACCTGGTACCCGAATAAAATGACCATTTATGTTGTTACTGATAAGAGATTTCAAGGTTTCTTGTATTTCTATGGTGTTAAGCTTGGTTGTGACTTTAGAATGGATAAAATATCAGAGAGTGAATCGGTGCAAATGGCAACTTTATTTGAATTTGGAACTAATACATAAGGTTTTTGATAAAGAAAAAGATATATCTTTGGATCCCTTTTTGTTTAAGCGTTTTGAGTAATAAATTCTTTCAGATAATATCAAAAGCTTTCTTGATATCTGCAAAGACTCCTAATATATTGTAATGATATAAAAGGGGGGTGCTCTAGAAAGAGTCAGTTTCTGGCATAGCCAAGAGTAGCATTCCTATTCAAAATAAAGGCTAGCTTATATATTATAAGTCCATCACAAATATTATCATTTGTCAATCAATAAAATAAATAAAAGAATAATAAAAGAGATAGCATTTGGCAGTGTTTAGTTTGGCAGTATTTATTTTTTTCAAAAAGGCAGTGTTAAGTAGATAGAAGAGTCCAAATATCTCGGCTAGGAGCGATAAGGTATACAAGTTCCCACAAAGATAACGATAAAGGTGTTTTCCAAGTATGGACAAGAAAATCCAGGGAAGGACGCAGAATTCAGACACCCTTAGTGTGGTGGGGGTACGCCCCTATAAGTAGGGCCTTCCCCCACCACTCACTCTCACTCCAGCGCCAGCCAAGGGCGAGAGAGCACCCTTTATACCACCACAGCCTGACACCGAGCACTTCACCTGGACATGATGGGGAAAGAGAACTCCAAGATCTAACAGCCGAACATCCATCTCCTCAACACGACTACAAGCAGCCTGCCTCTTCACTTCAAGAACATCATCCGTAAAATAAGCTGAGTATAACTCACTCACTGCCAATCTTTAATTAAACTCATAAAGCTATCTAAAATTTCATAATGGCCAATAGTTATATTTTATCTATAAGTTAATATCTTAAATATGTTCTAAACATTTCTTAATAACCCAACATTGATGCAAGTATGTGAGTCAAGCACTATATTTTTTATATTCTTTTTATATCACAGCCAGCGGCATCTAAAATTATATCTTTTCTTCAATATAAGTCAATTATTTCCAACTCTCTTTTATTTATAATGAACCTTTCTCCTGGTATTTAATATGGTCTCAACACATAAAATGACAAATGGTAAGAAATGATTCTAATCATATATTTCTCATGCTTTTCTTTCAGAAAATTTATTAAATTAATTCAATTATTCAAATGGTTATTCATAAGTCCGTATGTGGTGAGTTTGGTAATATTTTAAATGAACCCTGAGATTTAAATGAAAATATAATATAACTTTTCTAAATAAACTTTTCTTACATTAACTTTCAAATATATCCAAATTTTCTTATTTCTTCCCCACAAAAACACCACATATTGGCGCCCAACGTGGGGCGATCCACTAAACCTGTCTTCGAAATCATGAACAGGTTGAGTCGCGTAATCATTCCCGTAGCTTTGTATTGCAGCCCGGCAGCCTAGAGAAGAGTTGCAGTAGGCGCGCGTGTGTTTTAAAACCAAAATTAAAATTTTTATTTTTTATTTTTATGTTTTCAGATTTTAACATTGAGACCATATATTTAAAAAAGTGTGTTTTAAGGTTCAAAACATAAATTTGTATGAAAAAAAAATTTTTTGAGTGATATTAAATTCTTAGCAAATATTTTATTTTTGGCTGTGATAGTTATTAAATTATTTTTTTGTTTTTACATATTTGTTTTGTCAGCTTGACAATTTTGCTGCGACCACATAATTGGATCAATGTTGGGAAATGTGATGGCATTTTCAAAAAGAAAATAATTCTAAGTGTGCTAGTAATAGATATAATTTTATATATTTGTTTTTGTCTATTTATATATGTATTTTGTTATTGTCGCATAATTTTATAAATTTTGATATATTAAAATTAATAATTCGGGCAAAATGGAAAAAGACGAAGATATAGGCAGCGAAGATCATTTAAACAAAATACATGAACAAGAAAATTTAGAATGTAAGACTAATGATTCCGATAATGTTTTACAAACGGAGGGAGAAGATTCGGATGTAACTCCCCAGGGAAGTGTTAGGGATTTGCCATTAGAGGAGGCGGATTTTCACTGGGACAGCGTGGGTATCAATACATTACAGGGTAATGGCCGTAGTACACAGAGTCGGGAAGAACAAAATTCGGGGCTCGCGAATATGCAATTAATGATGGAACAAATGATGGCCCAAATGTTAAGTCAAAAATTAGATTCCGAAAAGCATAAAAACGAATTAATGGAAAACCAATTAAGTACCAAAATTGAATTAAAAGAAAATCTAAAATCAGAATCAGAAAAGTTAGGAAAACAAATGGCGGAGTTCAAAAATGAGGTTAAAACTGAGTTCATGGTCGTTGAGCAAAAATTTAAAGAAATAGATTGGAAAATCGAAAATGATTTCGCCATATGCAAAACAAAATTTGATGAAGTAGATAATACTATAGTTGAGATTAATCAAAAAATTGACCAATTAGATACGCGGACGACTGTAAAAATAGATCAAGTGGAGAAAAATACCAACGAAAAATTTAAAATCTTAGACCATAAGATAGAGGGATACGACAAATCATTGAAATTGTGCGAGTTAAAGACAATAGGGCTTGAGCAAAATGTCGCCTCTGAGTTAGGAGCCGTAAAAAAGGACATAAACGACCACAAATTATCCACAAACGAAAATATTAAAACGCTGGATCAAAATGTGACCGAACTAAAAATTGACCTTTATGAAATTAAAAATAACGGAATAAAAATAAACTTCGGATCACACGTAGAAATGGGGGGTTCAGGCGACAATTTCGGTTTCAATAAACATTTAGAATTTAGTGATTATCAAAAAGAAGATCCATGCGAATTTTTATTAAAATTAGAACACCACATGAGGCGTGTAACCAGCTGGAATAAACAAAAAGAAATAATTGAAAATATGTTAAATGATAATGCCCTCTGCTGGTATTTAATTAATAAAAACAAATTCATTAACTGGGAAGATTTTAAAAATCAATTCCAATCTGTTTTCTGTGGAAAGGATTACAAAAGCTTTCTTTTCAACCGTTTAAATGAATCATATATAAATCACAGTCATCTATCTCCTTCAAAATATTTAGCCGACAATGCAACCCGTTTCATAACCGCCAACCTATTAGATGAAAATGCCGTATGTGGAATATATTCCAAACATTTTGGTAGTACTATTTCTAACGTGTGTTTAAATAGAAAGGTAGAAAATATTTCTGAATTATTCGAAGTTATTAACCATTTTGACCGTCATTTTATAATTAATGAAATCAGAACCGAGAACCAATTTAAAATATCAGGACGAGAAAAAAATCAAAGGCGAGAACAACTTAATAATCCAAACAAAATACGTGGAAATTATTTAAACCAGTTCCAGCCGGAAAAAAATGAACAAAAATCTTCACATGATGATAATAATCAGAATAATTATCGTAGAAACTTTCGAAGTAATGGTTACAAAAACTATAATCATAATCATTATAGTAATAACCGCCAACGTTTTGGAAACCATCATAATTTTAATAATCCACAAAACAACCATTTTCGTCCAAATATGCCAGGTCAAAACCGTCAACAAAACAATCCAAAAAATTTCGGAAACGCTAAATTCGGGCAAAACAACTCACAGACGGAAAATCGTGAGATTCAAAACAAACCAACTGAACAAAATAACGAAAATCGCTACCACAGGCAGCGATCATGTAACAAATTTGTCAGGGAACAACCCGAAATAACAAATCACAAACAATTACAGGAATCGCAAATAAATCAGATAGAAGTGCCAGTCGAAATTCACGAAATTAAACATTCTCCTCTTATAAAGTATGATGAAACTTGTTGTACTAGGTGTAAATGACAATTAAAATCCGGGTCCAACAATCTATTAATATCCGATGAGGATTTCATTTTAAACAATTTGTTCGAAGAAAATATACTGATAGAAGAGGCAGCAAAAGAAAACATAAAATTAACTATTAAATGTCCCCATATTAAGGTAAACCTGGGAGAAACATTCTGTACGGCATTAATAGATACTGGCTCGGAAGTTTCAATAATTAATAAAGACTATTATAATAAAAATAAACATAAATTCAGTAAACACAGAATATTACCAATAGCAAAAACCAAAATTGTGTCAGCAACAGGCAAAAAATCTGTATGCATAAACAAACAATTATATGTAACATTAGAAATTGAAAAATATTTATTTAAAGCTAACTTATTGATTGTACATGATCTCACTAATGACATGATTCTGGGAATCGATTTTCTGATAAATGCTAAAGCAATTATAAACTTGGACTCACATTATATTTCAATTGCAAATCATGACAATAAAACCATAATTATCTTGTTAAAACCCGAAATGGAATTAGGTCAAATCCTACCTATAGACACGCCTAAGTCAGGAAATCTAATAAAAAAACAATTAACTTCTCAAAACCTGCAAATAATGAAAGCTGTGCACCAACATACCCCAGTGGTAAACCCCATTGAAAGTCAAATCGATAAGATATTGTACGAAGGTAGTTCAATCCTAAATGAACATCAAACTATCCAACTCAAACAGATATTCCAACAGAATCAAAATATTTTTCAAAATAGACCCGGATGTATTAAAAATTATCTTCACGAATTAAAAGTTTCAGAAACCACCCCATATAAAAAATATCAATACAAATTAAATCCAGTATTAATAGAAAAAGCAAAAATCGAGCTTCAAACCATGTTAAGTCAAAATATAATCGAGCCCTCGGATTCATGTTATGTCAATCCAATTATATTAGTAGAAAAACGAGATGGCAGCGTACGAATTTGCTTAGACGGACGTTTCATAAACCAAAGGTTACAGCCACAGTATGATTCACCCCCAAGTATAGACCAATTATTGTTCCAATGTAAAAATTCAAAATTACTAGCTACACTAGACCTAAGAAGCAGTTTCTGGCAAGTTCAGTTAGAGCCTGAAAGCAGAGTATTCACTGGCTTTCAATTTAACGGACAAACGTATCATTTTTGTCGAGTCCCATTCGGTTTATCAGTCAGTTTAGCCGCTCTAATTAAAGCAATCCAAACGGTGGTTCCCCATGATTTGGCTCAAAACGTAAAAATATATGTCGATGATGTGTTGATTCACGCAGATAGCGTAGAAAAATTCATAACTGTGCTAGACCATCTTTTTCGAGTATTTTTAGACTCCGGTATCACCATAAATTTAGAAAAATCCAAATTTTTTAGGAAATCCGTACCTTTTTTGGGATATATCCTTTCCACCGAAGGCATTTTGAAAGACCCCAGCAAAATTGAAACAATCAAAAATTTTAAAGAACCCAAAAATACAAAAGAACTACAAAGTTTTCTAGGTTATCTTAATTACTACCATAAATTTTGTGCTAATTACGCAGACATAACCCGACCTTTGTACCAATTAACATCCATCAAACAACCATATAAATGGAACGAAACCCATCAACAGGCATTTGAACAAATAAAGTCAAAAATGGTAGAAGACATTTTGTTAGTGTACCCGAATTTTGATAAAAAATTTTATGTGGAAACGGATAGCTCCGATTATGCCTCGGGTGCAATTCTCTATCAATTAGACGAAAACGGAGTTAAACAAATAATATCATATAGTAGTAAAACCTTCAAAGGTTCAGAATTAAATTATTATGCAACAGAAAAGGAACTGCTAGGAATAATCCATGCCATGCAAAAATTTTACCCTATAATTGCCGGTTACAAAATAATAGTAAGGACTGATAATAGCGCAATTACCTTCCTTCATAACTGTAAGAACCCACCAGCACGATTGCTGCGTTGGATTAATTTTTTGGGAAATTTGGGAATTAAATACGAGTACATAGCAGGAAAAGAAAATATACTCGCCGACTATGTCAGTAGGCACCCTATAGAAGAGCCGGAACGCAAAGACCCCAATTACAGAATTAACAAAATTATCGACGATGAAACGTTTTTCAAAAATATTCCAATCAATCAAGCCCAAGATTCAATCTTATCAAAAATAGCGCAAGAAAAACCTCACCAGTATCAGCTTATAGATGGAATGATCCACAAAATATTAGGAAAGGATTCTTTAATATATCTTACAAATACCGATATGATACAATTAATAAAAATAATTCATGAACGATACTGCCACCCCGGCGTAACTAAATGCTTTAAAATCATACGAGAAAGATTTTATGTCCCAAACGTGCGTAAGGTAATAGCTAAAACTATACAGTCATGCGAAACATGTCAATTTAATAAAATAAGTCCACACCCTAACACCCCTTACCAACCTATAATACCCAAGTCGAAATTGGATATAATATCCATAGATTATCTAGGACCGTTAGTCAGGTCGCACGGATACCAATACGTTTTGATAGTAATTGACAATTTTACCAAATACGTGCAGTTATATCCAACCCGTAATGCTAACGTCCAAGGGGCAATCAGCTCACTAACAAAATTTTTTAATGACGTAGGAGTTCCCAACCGCTGTCTGAGCGACAATGCCACATGCTTCACAACGGAAAGATGGAACAGTTTCTTAAATAAAAACAACATAAAACGTGTCCTCACCTCCATAAGACATCCGTGTGGAAACTTGTCGGAACGAACAAATAGAGACATACTAACATTTTTAAGAGTGACCGTTAAAGGCAAACATAAAAACTGGTATAAGGAACTAGAAAAAATTGTATTTTCTATAAATACCATGTATCATACGACTACAAACATAACCCCAACTCAAGCAATGTTCGGTATTAGGCCCATGAGATTCTGGGAATTATATATAGGCGAAAATGTATCAAAGAATACAAATCTAACCCAAGAGGAAATCGAAAAAATGATTAGAGAAAAACTCACGAGTATGGGAGACAAAAATAAAGCTAAACATGAATCAAAAAAATTATATAAACGATTTAAAGTCGGGGATTCAGTGTTGGTTAAAGCACTCAGAGTACCAAAAAACAAATTAGAAAATGTTAAACTCCTGCCAATATACGAAGGACCGTATTTAATCACAGAAAAAGTAGGGAAATATACCTTCATTTCATCGAATAAAAATGGAATTATACGGGGAATGTTCCATTCGATTCTCCTAAAATATTATCATGAACCGACCAAAGATGATGAAATAAAAAATTTAACCAGTAAAGTATAACGATAAAACCTCTCTGTTTTGGAGCTCCTCCGGCGTTGGGTACCGGATTTGAGTGGATAGGGACAAATAAATAATAAATTTATTAATATTTAAATTATATTACCTATCAAAATTTTATGGTTTATTGATAAAAACCAATGTTTATAAATTTTTTTGACACCATTTTCAAAATTACGAGAGGCAAAACCCATATTTTATTTCATTTTTATTTTATTTTTAAAATCGTGTGCACAACCGTACACTAAAAACGAAAAATGTTACGAAAAAGGTCATTATATTATCCTTTTTTAGACGTAGATTCAGTAAAATGATAACCGGTTTATCCGTTAAAAGCAGTAAAATTATTAATAAAAATAAAAATTTTGCACCAACATAAAATTCTAATGTCATTATTAGTATTAATATCAAACAGAAAGTATCAAGAAGATATACGAATTATTTCATTATCGGTCGTGATAAGATTTTAGACACGCAAGTGTAAAGGTTGGAGAATCCAATATATCTACTATATATTTGTCAAATACCACTCACTCACTCACTCACTCACTCACTCACTCACTCATCTATCAACGCCCAGCCCAAACCGCTCGACAGAAAATTTTGAAATTTTGCATGGACACTCCCTATATAACGTAGGCGCTCGCTAAGAAAGGATTTTTTGATATTCGTATTTTTAAGCATTTTTAGGGGGGTTTAAAGTTTGAGTTGGTTAGTGAAGGCAAGCCTAGGCAGCCTGCGTTGCTAGGACGATAAAGAACAGCTGTTTCCTTACATTATCTATCTCATAGTTTTATTTCTAATTGAGGTTAATTTCAACTATGATGGCAGACCTTGAATTACTAGAAATTGACTGTCCCTCATAGAGTTTTAATTGCGTTTCTTTTCTGCCTGTCCCCGTCAGATAGGCTTGCCATATTTTTGGAAAGTTAAACCGAGACACATTAATATGGGATGGGAATACCAGGGGGGGGGGGATAAAAAGAGTACAAATTATAAGCAAAATGGTTGGTGAGTTTTAAGCTTAGCAACTAACGGAAAGGGGGAATCCTAAACTGTTAGTCTACCCAAACCTTAAAAATAAGAACGGAACTTTTTTTGCTACTTGATTTTCTTAAAAAAATCTCTCAGCCAAATAGTAGTGTCTGGCAGCTGGCAGCGCTGTGCAGGTAGTTCCAGCGTTTTGCAGTTAGATTACTTCTCATTTCTTTGACACTGTGAGCAGTAGTAAAAATGTTAATTGTAGAAAAGTAACCGATTTAAAAAAGATTCTTATAAACATTAATTCATTACTTTTTACATCTTACAGCCTTTTCCGGGACATTGATAAAACTGGGCGGGACACCGAAACAATTGCAAAATACCGGGACAGTCCCGGTCAAACCGTGATGTATGGCATATCCTTAGGTTTTCCAGGCGAGGTAATAATATCCGGAACCCTTGCACACCCTCTTCGCCTATAACCTTGGTAATACTCGTAAATATATTGGGTGTTACCATATGACTTCTTGGAAACATAAACTTTTAAATTTTAACGTCCATTGAATAAAATATAGTCTTACGGGAACCGTGCTGTAATAAACTGCACAGAATTGTATAGTAACGTAATTTTAATGAAACATTATTTAACGCAATAAAATAACTACTTATCTGCCGTGACGAAGCACGGGTATTCAGCTAGTGCTTTTATAAAGACAAAGAGATTCGATAAAAATTAGGAAATCTCCAGTTTATGTTAAAATCCTATTCCCATCTCGGGAAGGCAGAAAGTAGGATTAGTAACTCCCAAATTACAAATCCCCTAAGCGACAGATAATTACCTAAAAGATAAACCAGAAATATCCAGTCCCTGGGAAGATCCCTAAAAATCTTAGGAATGCAGATAATAGGATTATTATCTCCCAAAAACACTAATCCTATAGGCGCAAGATAATATCTAAAAGATAGAACAGGAAGTTTGACAATCCCTAGCATAAACAAAGCAGGCTCATGCTAGTTCAAGTTTTGAACACGCGCACCGCGCTAGTGTTCTACATTGCCAAGAAGTTCCAATAATTGCCACAGCCCCGAGCAGCGCTCGCATCACTCTCCATTCAATGTAACTAGAACTCGCCTACTATAGGATGTTTTTAAATAAGAAATATATTTTTGAAGCCAATAAGGCTATAATGAATTAATAAAGAGAATAATTAATGGTTAAACGACGTTTAAAATAAATAATAATAAAATAATTAAAACTTAATAATTGTTTAAAATAATAATAAAGACAGACTTTGACAAGGACAGTTAATAAATATTTAAAGGGAAAAAACCTTTTCAAAAGTTAATAATAAATAAATGAAGAAGTAGGAGTAGATAATAATAATTAATTGAAGTAAGGGGAAGGAGAAATAAATAAATCTAATTGAATTTATTTATGAAAAATATTGTTTGAAATATTTGAATAATTATTTTATATTGAGGGCTCACGGACCCATGAAGAGGCCGGAGTACCTATTATTTGTTTTGTATTAAAGGCTCACGGACCCATGAAGAGGCCGGAGTACCTTATCTACGAATTGGGAAATATTATATTATACTATATTATAATATTGGGGGGAACTTATTAATAATAATTTTTGAATAATGTTATTCAAGTGGAAGGAGTTTAATTAATATTGAAGTGGAAAGAGTTTAATAAATATTGAAGTGGAAGGAGAAGTTTTTAAATGAAATGTAGTAAGAAGGAGTGACTGACAAACAAGTTGACACCGACAAGGACTGATAGACTATTGACAAATTATTTTATTACATTAAAATTTCAATTTTTTAAAATGGGCTAGTGAGGGAACAAACTTTCTTGAACAATTATTGGAGTCATGTCAAATGCATTGGGTAAAATAATTAAATATGAATAAAAACCACAATGAACTTAAAAAGAAAACTTGTTGTACATAAAATATAATTGAAGAATAAATAAATAATAATAGAACTTAAGATTAAATGAGCCAGGAGGCTCAGCTTTGAGCTATACTTATATTTTTTTTGTTGTCGTAGTAGATATTTTTAATTATATTATATTGTTCATTTGAAATTAAACTTATTAATTATTGAATTAAGGGTAATATTAAAAATAAAAAAAAAAAAAAAAAAAAAAAAGAAAATATATATGTAAATAGATAAAAATATTTTTTTTTATGTTTGGATACGTGACTTTGTATCGGAATAGGATGTATACAGCCATGCAACATGTGTTGTAAATCTAAATGATATTATTGTATGTAATTTTTTTTGTTATAAAACATAATTTATAATTTTTATTAAGACTTTAGAATATTTATAATTTAATGTAGAGCATCTAAAAAACAAATTTAAACTTTTTAAAAATGAAACCTGTTAATAGTATCCAGTATTTGAATAGAAAAGCTACCCTGAGCCGGAAAACAAAATCTTTAGACCAAATTAAATTAAAAAAAAAAAAAAAAAAAAAAAAAAAAAAAAAATTTTAAAACTTGCTAAGCAGTTTTTTTATTTTTTTTTACACCGGAGCCCACCCGAAATGTAATGATATAAAAGGGGGGTGCTCTAGAAAGAGTCAGTTTCTGGCATAGCCAAGAGTAGCATTCCTATTCAAAATAAAGGCTAGCTTATATATTATAAGTCCATCACAAATATTATCATTTGTCAATCAATAAAATAAATAAAAGAATAATAAAAGAGATAGCATTTGGCAGTGTTTAGTTTGGCAGTATTTATTTTTTTCAAAAAGGCAGTGTTAAGTAGATAGAAGAGTCCAAATATCTCGGCTAGGAGCGATAAGGTATACAAGTTCCCACAAAGATAACGATAAAGGTGTTTTCCAAGTATGGACAAGAAAATCCAGGGAAGGACGCAGAATTCAGACACCCTTAGTGTGGTGGGGGTACGCCCCTATAAGTAGGGCCTTCCCCCACCACTCACTCTCACTCCAGCGCCAGCCAAGGGCGAGAGAGCACCCTTTATACCACCACAGCCTGACACCGAGCACTTCACCTGGACATGATGGGGAAAGAGAACTCCAAGATCTAACAGCCGAACATCCATCTCCTCAACACGACTACAAGCAGCCTGCCTCTTCACTTCAAGAACATCATCCGTAAAACAAGCTGAGTATAACTCACTCACTGCCAATCTTTAATTAAACTCATAAAGCTATCTAAAATTTCATAATGGCCAATAGTTATATTTTATCTATAAGTTAATATCTTAAATATGTTCTAAACATTTCTTAATAACCCAACATTGATGCAAGTATGTGAGTCAAGCACTATATTTTTTATATTCTTTTTATATCACAGCCAGCGGCATCTAAAATTATATCTTTTCTTCAATATAAGTCAATTATTTCCAACTCTCTTTTATTTATAATGAACCTTTCTCCTGGTATTTAATATGGTCTCAACACATAAAATGACAAATGGTAAGAAATGATTCTAATCATATATTTCTCATGCTTTTCTTTCAGAAAATTTATTAAATTAATTCAATTATTCAAATGGTTATTCATAAGTCCGTATGTGGTGAGTTTGGTAATATTTTAAATGAACCCTGAGATTTAAATGAAAATATAATATAACTTTTCTAAATAAACTTTTCTTACATTAACTTTCAAATATATCCAAATTTTCTTATTTCTTCCCCACAAAAACACCACAATATTTTTCTTTTGTGCAAAAGCCTCACAGATATCACTTTCTAACCTTACTATGTTATCTCAGGTGCTTCTTCCTTTTCTAAGTCCACTTTGCCAATCAGTAAGCTTACCGTTTCTTTCCAAAAACCACATTACTCTATTAGTTATTAGTTTCTCTATTAGTTTAAATAGCGAACAGGTTCCGAAAAAAACCATTTATTTGGAATACAAACTCCCTTCAAGAATTTGTCTTTGCATTGTTAAGCATCCTTTTACATTCCCATTGAGCTCCAATGCTTAGTGCAGGGATGACCTAGAAATTTTCCGAGTGATCTTTTCCTACCTTTAACTACTTGAGCACACTTCCCATTCCACAACGGAACCAATATCTAATAGAATGAAAGAGTACTTGATGAAAAGAAAGGAAAAAAACATGGACAAACCCTTGAAGACGGGAAAGGAATTGACTAAAGTCGTCCCATGAGACCTTAAAACGCAATTACATGCTATTCAAATGCTACGTGATCAAACTGTAACTGCTGATACGCCATGATCATTCTTGCTTCATTTCCAACACATTTTGGCATCCGTTCAACTCGCAAAATAAATATATTCTTAATGTAATCTAAATTCCTGTATAATAAATTCCTTTCTTACCTCACATAAAGGCGCACTATCAGCTCTTCAGTTTCACGTGGAGATGCACGGAGTGCATTTCCAGTACTTTCCGATCTTGGAGGAACTGAAAGATTCAAAATAAATACAATGCGATAATAAATACTTATGAAATGCGATTTTATATAAAAATACTACTAAATCATTTGCAAAAAGATAAATACACTTTAATATCTCAAATGACCGTCTTAAAATTCTTAGTTAATAATAAATGGACGTTAAAATTTAATAATAATAAATCAAAAAATTCTATTCAATTACAAAAAAATGTTTGGGTGGACCCTGTCATTTTTAAGGATTAATTAGTCAGTCAATAAATTATAGAGAAAATAGTCAATTTATTATTGAGGAGTACATGTTCAGTTAAATTAATAATTAGTTAAATAAATTCAATAATTAGTTAAAAATAATTTATTTTGTATTAAATAGTCAGTTAAAAATAAATTATTGAGGATAAAATGGTTAGTTAACACTACATATACCAGACCTGGTACTGGTACAAATATCAATAACAAAAAATATATTTTTTACTAATATATATAAAGTACCATTAAGTTCATTAAATGTATTCTCTTTTATAGCTACAAAAGTCATAACATCATTTAGGAAAATATATTTGTTACTAATATATATAAAGTAACATTTAGTTCATTAAATGTATTCTCTTTTATAGCTACAAAAGTCATAACATCATTTAGGAAAATATATTTTTTACTAATATATATAAAGTACCATTAAGTTCATTAAATGTATTCTCTTTTATAGCTACAAAAGTCATAACATCATTTAGGAAAATATATTTGTTACTAATATATATAAAGTAACATTTAGTTCATTAAATGTATTCTCTTTTATAGCTACAAAAGTCATAACATCATTTAGGAAAATATATTTGTTACTAATATATATAAAGTACCATTAAGTTCATTAAATGTATTCTCTACTTATAGCTACAAAAGTCATAACATCATTTAGGAAAATATATTTGTTACTAATATATATAAAGTAACATTTAGTTCATTAAATGTATTCTCTTTTATAGCTACAAAAGTCATAACATCATTTAGGAAAGCAAATGTTATACCTAGTAGGAATTTTGAATTGCAATTGCACGACCAGTCAAAATGATTGGTCTGGTAAATCTACTGCTAAAAATAAATAATAGAGGATTATATAGTAAGTTAAAAATAAATTATTGAGGATTAGATGGTTAGTTAGAAATAAATAATAGAGGATTATATAGTAAGTTAAAAATAAATGAATGAGGATTAGATGGTTAGTTAAAAATAAATTATTGAGGATTAGATGGTTAGTTAGAAATAAATAATAGAGGATTATATAGTAAGTTAAAAATAAATGAATGAGGATTAGATGGTTAGTTAAAAATAAATTATTAAGGATTAGATGGTTAGTTAGAAATAAATAATAGAGGATTATATAGTAAGTTAAAAATAAATGAATGAGGATTAGATGGTTAGTTAAAAATAAATTATTAAGGATTAGATGGTTAGTTAGAAATAAATAATAGAGGATTATATAGTAAGTTAAAAATAAATGAATGAGGATTAGATGGTTAGTTAAAAATAAATTATTGAGGATTAGATGGTTAGTTAGAAATAAATAATAGAGGATTATATAGTAAGTTAAAAATAAATGAATGAGGATTAGATGGTTAGTTAAAAATAAATTATTAAGGATTAGATGGTTAGTTAGAAATAAATAATAGAGGATTATATAGTAAGTTAAAAATAAATGAATGAGGATTAGATGGTTAGTTAAAAATAAATTATTGAGGATTAGATGGTTAGTTAGAAATAAATAATAGAGGATTATATAGTATGTTAAAAATAAATGAATGAGGATTAGATGTTTAGTTAAAAATGAATTGTTGAGGATTAGATGGTTAGTTAAAAATAAATAATAGAAGATTATATAGTACGTTAAAAATAAATGATTGAGGATTAGATGGTTAGTTAAAATAAAAGATTGAGGCCACTTTTTTGTAACGTTTTTTTTTTTCAGTTTAGTCACCGCTAAAGCATATTTATGCTAAAAAATATTCAGAATTAATTAGTCCATTAATAATTTATTCTAGTTTTTTGCATGTATCCTCACTTAGGCAGTGGCGGCTAAGGGGGGGGGGGCTTAGCCCCCCAGAATGGAAATTCACAATTTTTTTTTATTAAGTTAGAAAAATAAATCTTTTAGGCAAATTAATAGTAATAAGTTCTTATTAATGTACGTTCTTAGTTTATCAAATACTTCCTTAATGATTTGCATGTGCCTGGATATAAAAATTTGATTCTACACCCCGAGGCACGACGGTAAGATCATACTAAATTAGCCCCCCCCCCCTAGAAATGTTTGTCTAGAGCCGCCTATACTCTCAAAATAACCGCCTGTGCAAAATAAATACATTAAATATCCGTAAAACTTTTCAGCGCCCGAGTTAGCTCGTTCATGGGGAAATGGAAACGGCACCTATACCCCGAGTTATTCCAGGCGTGTTCCTTAATTAGTTAAAAAAAAAAAATTAGTCCCGTAACAGGCCACGAGGGCCCTGAGGGGCAGATACTATAGAGGTATCTGATTCATGACCATGCATCACACTGGGGAGATAGTGTGGTCAGTACTACACCGCCTTGCTGCTTCGACTGTTAGGATCATTAGCATCAAGGTACCCATTAATAATTTAATTAAAGGCTGGGTTGGCCTAGGGATGGTCAGGGAGGCCGAATTCAACCCATGAACAAAGACACAAGAAGAAAAAATCTTTAGTGCTTGCTCGGGATTTGAACTCAGGCCTCCAGCTTATTAGTCCAGTGCCCAACCACTGAGCTAACCTCGCCCCCTTAATCAGTTAATGTCCTGCATCGTAAAACCTTGTCAGTTCGAACAATATTTTTTTTTTTTTTTTTTTTTTTTTTTTTTTTTTTTTTTTTTAATTTTTCTATTTTCACTTCGAAAATTATAATTAATAGTCTTTTTATTCAGCGTATTAACTTCTGGGCTGTTATCGCCGAGCAATCCATAGTTTGCCACCCTCTAATAATCTCAACGGTACGTAATTTTCCTTTTCGGTCACCCATCCAAGTTCTGAAAATGTCCGACGCTCTTTGATCTCCGGGAACACATCTATATTGAATGTGGCTATGGCAGATGGCATTATTATCAATAATGATTATAGTGGTTTACCTGCGCTTTGAACGGGCTCTAAATTGTAAATTGCCGCCAAAAAGAAGGCGAGAAGACGCAGACTCGTGTTCATGGCTGCCGTAGAAGTTGCAAACAGAATGCTTTTTATCATTAATTGTCGTTTTATAGACAATTGCTCGTAGTCAATTAGTAAGTCAAATATATCGTGCAAACAAAAATACCAAACAAACCAAATCGTCACATCTTTCAGTACAAACAAATCCCCCACCCCTTCTCCTCTCTGTCTGTCTCTCCCTATATACAAGAGGGGACCAACACGCGGCTCTTTGACTTGACGGGTTATTTGTGGCGCTCGATAAATGTACCCGAGTTCCCTGTTCATTTTTGTGCTATTCAGGGGCGCCACATCTCAGAGCCGGGCCCAGGACCAGATCACGGGCCTCACTTCTCAGAGCCGGGCTCCCACTTCTCAGAGCGGAACCCCACTTCTAAGGGCCAGACTGAAAATTCTAGTACTTCTAGGACTTTGGGCATTTTAAAATTATTTTTATCTTGAGTTTTGAGCGAAATGAGAATAAAAGCCGACAATCGGTGCAGCAAAGGTCACTTTCGGTATTTGTAGCTTTATTACGACTCCTAATGAAATATAATATTCTGGGACTGCACTTGTTTTGTCGTTTATGTACTTTAAAAAAAATGTACATCCCATTCCAATAAATATAGGCTACCCCCGTCTTTATTTCTAAACCCCATTCTTTTTACAAGCTCATAACCTATACATTGTTTTCCAATTAGCGAGGCCCTGTCCGGGCCCCCATGGCGCCCGGGCCCGGGACAACTGTACCCGGCAGTCCCCCCCCCCCCATGTGGCTGCCCTGGTGCTATTATCTTAACTCCTTCCTTACTAAAGGCTTCTGTAGAAGTCGAAGTTTGCCGTGCCCCTGGAACGAAGGACTTGTACAGCAGTCCGACCCTTCTCTCTCGCTTACCAGCTCCCTACGGCTAACTTTTCCAGGAGTTTGACCTTGGGGATATTAAGCAAGGATTTAGAGAAGCTTTAGCTATTTCTTTTACCACTGGTCGCCGGAAAAATTAACTATTTGTGTCGAGAGAGAGCAACGGATTATGGATACATGGGTCGGTATCGTAAAAATTAACATCGCCAGTGTTAGATCCAACTCGATTCCAATCGAGAAGGATGATGTATTTTTCTTTTTTTTAATAAAAAGAGGCTATTTATTTATTTAGCTTCTTTGATTAATACCTATATCATAAAAAATAATATTTTTCGTACTAAAAAGTACAGGCTATAAAAAATATTTATTGGAGCATCTAATTATATAATTCAACCTACATATTTAGAACTAAAAGAAAACATAAATGAATAATAAAATGCAGTTTTCCTACGATTAGGGATGGTTAGGGAGGAAATTATATGAAGGTTTTTACGCACGTCGAGAGGAGGGCGAGAATAGCTTCGTAACTAGGGCCCGGCCAGGTAGAGAGATGGCCGTACTACAGGGTCGGTCAGCCCGCACTACCCGTCCTAAGCTAAGGGTTAAAAAAAAAGTCCGTCACGCAGGAGCTGCATAACTAAGCACTTTCCTCAGAATTTGGGTAGTGTAGACTGCTTTCCAGAACAATTTGCTTAAAATATCCTACATAAATAAAATAAAAACATGAATAGTTCTCTTTTAATTTTGTAATAAGTAACTGATAAATTATTAATTTGCTTCCAGAGTTATGTTTACACATGGTACCTACTACACTACGTAATAAATACAAAATCCTCATATTATCGTATTTTGATCTAACGCAGGAACCGGATACAGTCCCTCTAGCGCTCCTTGCGGCGCCTTTGTGAACCTATGTCTGGCTGGCTTTTCTATTTAAATATATTACAAAGTAAACCCCCCTTTCCGATTGACCGATTCAGCTCATTTTTACAACACTTCTTTCTCATGAGTTACCCACGACGTATACCGCGTTTCGTTACAATACAGCAGAAATTACGACCAGTATGAGTATATTAGTAATTTGGGTCCGGAGTAAACCCCTCCTCCTAATGAACCGATTTAGTTTATTTTTACAACACATATTTACCTGTAGATTACCACTACGAATACCGAGTTTCGTCGAAATATACCAAAAATCACGGTTGGTAGTGGCGAATTGGTATTGTCGGTCTGGAGTAACCCCCCCCCCCCCCTCCTTATGAACCGATCATTTTTATATCTCACTTTTCTCTCTATATTACCAGTACGAATACCAAGTTTCGTTGAAATATAACAAATATTACGGCTGAAATGGTCAAATGAGTGTTTTGGGTTCGGGGTAAACCCCCCTTTCCGGTGGACCGATTTTGGTGGTTAACGAACTCGTTCAATCGTTTGCTAATTGAATGCTATATACCAAGTTTCGTGACGAAAAAACAAAAACTCTGGCCGCTATCGTGTTAACAGACATATATATATATATATATATATATAAATTTTAACGGGGGTCATTTTCGGTGTCTACTAGGTAGGATCGATAAAGATTTGAAGACATTTTTCAAAAATTCCGTCATGAGTCCAAACTCAATAGCTACTTTCCTTCGGAGGAAAGTGCTAAAATGACTATCGTTCCGAATGTGTTTGAAAATGTCTTTTAAATGACATTTTCACAAATGTGAAAGACTAAGCGTAACGTTGTAACAAATTTCATTTCCAACCAAGTTGAGAATGATATGACTCACCGAAAACTGCGCGAAAGGACATTAACAGTGGCTTAATCGTTGACTCAAGACCGATTCTGCAATTATAAACTCATTGCAACGGAAGTAAAAAAAAATGTGTTTACTTTTTAATATTTAAATTTTTTCAATAAATATAACTTCTGTAAAAAAAAAAAAAAAAAAAAAATGTTTTAATACCTTTTTTGCAAATCTTTTAAATATGTATTTAATTGCGGCTCGCGAAAAATTTTAAATTTTGAAAAATAACTCAAAATATCAAAGAGCTTGGTCACCACTGGTATATCTATATATGAACATCAGGTGTTTGTATGTCTGCTTGTCTGTCTGTTAGTTTGTATGTATGTTTGATCCTTATACAAATCCACACCGTATGACCGATTTTGACCAAACTCGGCACACATATATGTCTCGATCCGGGAAGTGCTCTAGGCTAGGTCAAAATCGTCTATCAGCTGTCTGTCTGTCAATCTGTTTGTTCCTTACACAAATCTACACCTTTGACCGATTTTGACCAAACTCGGCACACAGGTAGGTCTTGATCCGGGAAGTGTCAAAGCCTAGGTAAAAACGTCTACCAGCTCTCTTTCCGAACGATTGTTCCTTATAAAAATCCACACTGTTTGACCAATTTTGACCAAACATAGCACACAGGTAGGTCTTGATCCGGGAAGTATCATAGGCTAGGTCGAAGTCGTCTAGGACTCACAGTTAGGAGGTTACGGGTTCTAGGACTCACAGTTAGGAGGTTACGGGTTCTAGGACTCACAGTTAGGAGGTTACGTGTTCGAAACCCAACAGTGCGGTTACGGGTTCGAAACCCAACAGATACAGATCTGCGTTATGAGATTTTAATATTACTTATTTGTTTTCTAATTTATTTTTGCTTTTCTAGATGCAGAAACAGGGTGTAGGATGGCACGCCAGGTAGCAGCTGATTAAAATATAATAATTGACTCAGCTGCTCAATACAAATGCAAAGGTCAAAACTATTTATGTTTCTTTTTAGCGCGGTGTCTCCCTCCCTCCATAGGGAGGAGCCCCGCTTATAAGGTTGACCTCATGACGCAATCCAGAAGTGCCGACTAGAAAATTTTACGTTTCAAAACCCCTAGAGAATTTGACTAAATTGAAAGGTCAAGTTCGTTAACCAGCAGAATCCTTCCACTGGAACATGGTTTTTGGAGCGAAATTCACGAGAAAAAAATCGTTAGCTTACTTCAAATGCTTTTAAGTACTTTTTGTATAAGCTTCTTGGCCTAGGAAAATGAATGAAACCATTTTTAAGGCGATAGCTTTAACCGTTTTCGAGAAAGGTGCAAAAATAGTCGTTGAACCAAGTTTTTGGTTTGGGTACTTAGAATCATGGGATTCATTTAAAATATTTTCTGCATGTTGGAAATTCATATAAACAAAGATGTTTAAATTTTAGATACGTTTGGATTTAAGGGAGGATTAGATAGAATACCACTCACTCTCTCAAAGAAATAATAGATTTAGCTGACAGTTAAAAAGCTATCTATGGTTATTTTTTATTTACATTGATTATTTAAGCAAATTATTTAGGTTCACACATACACTACCACCTCTCTGAGGTATGCGCTAAGAAACAACACAGCTCGTGCGTGACAGACAAATCTAAGATTGAAATTTTACCCCCAATTAAGCCAATGAGCTTGTAACTATTTCGGAATAATGTAAAATCAGGCCATGAAATTCAAATTAATATCTAAATATGGACAACTTACATGGTAAATCAGCAAAACCAATGGCGCCAGCAAGCAGAATGATGTCATAATCTATTTTATTCAATTCAGAGCAGCATGAATAATTTTTATTTTTATCAAATCGCGTCATACGTTGTCAACATATTATTAATTCAGTATACTCTTCATTTATTTACTGAGTTTCACAATAGGAAGATGATTTGCTGGCATACTTGGTGAAAGTTTAATATTTATATAAAAGAAAACAAATAGGTTTAAAAAAAGTATTAAAAATCTATCAAATAAACACAAACATGCGAAATACATTTAACCTGACAATAGACTATAAAATATATATATATATATATATATATATATATATATATATATATATATATATATATATATTAATTCTTGTGAAAGATGACCCGATATATATTTTCCACTTTTTCTTGTTTGTTTTTCTGGCAGGGGGTCGATAAAGCAGTACACTCTTTTTTCATATTAACCGCTTTATTTGTAATGTTTCGCCCGACATGTTTCGTGCCTTTTCGCACCTCTTCAGGGGCTTTCCTATGTAACAATATTTCTTTTGTAAATCCAAAACTTTAAATTGTTTACACTAATATACATATCCTGTCCCTAAATAATTTACATTTCAACATATAATTTTTAAACTTAATCTTAATCCTACCTTATCAAGAAGTCCTCTCGTCATGTTGTCTAGCTTGAGTCAGGCGTAGTACTGAAAAGTCATCTGTAGTAATTTATATGGCTGTTTGTATCGATTCTTTAGCTATTTTCATGGTATCGATTATTGGTGAAATTTGTTTTGTGAGGTTTAATTTATTATACTATGGAAAATTTGGTGCACATTCTTTAAATCTGTTTTTTTATTTATGGCAGTGTTGGAATTTTTGATTATGTAAATATTTTCTTTGATTTTTCTTTTTAAAGTGTTCCTCTCTTTATTTAAAATGTGAACGTCCTTAAAGTTAAAGTTATGTTTTAAAGTTAGTGCGTGTTCTGTCAATGTAGTCCTGTTTTCGTTTGTGTCTATGCTTTTTGCGTGTTGCACGATTCTCTTTTGCAATAGCTGTGCCGAATAAATTACTACAGATGACTTTTCAGTACTACGCCTGACTCAAGCTAGACAACATGACGAGAGGACTTCTTGATAAGGTAGGATTAAGATTAAGTTTAAAAATTATATGTTGAAATGTAAATTATTTAGGGACAGGATATGTATATTAGTGTAAACAATTTAAAGTTTTGGATTTACAAAAGAAATATTGTTACATAGGAAAGCCCCTGAAGAGGTGCGAAAAGGCACGAAACATGTCGGGCGAAACATTACAAATAAAGCGGTTAATATGAAAAAAGAGTGTACTGCTTTATCGACCCCCTGCCAGAAAAACAAACAAGAAAAAGTGGAATATATATATATATATATATATATATATATATATATATATATATATTATAAAACTGTTTCTCTTTATTCTCAAGATATCATTTTAAAACTAAAACTCGTCAATTTCTCATAATATGCTTTATTTAACCCCTCTTCAGGAGCAACTTACCTATAATATATATATATATATATATATATATATATATATATATATATATATATATATAGAGAGAGAGAGAGAGAGAGAGAGAGAGAGAGAGAGAGAGAGAGATTCTGCTGTTCAGCACCTCTAGTGGTAGCAGTAAGAACCAATATCCGAGGATTGGCGGTTTAATTTAATTTGAACTGATTAAACCCCAACTTCTAATGAGCTGATTTAGTTTATTTTTAAAATGCGTCTAACTATGATAGACGATCATTTGGAAAGTAGCAGAAACTGCATCATCAATTACATCCTTATCTTAAGATTCATTTGAAAACCTTTCAATACAAGCAGTTGATATTTTTTTCAAGTTCTAAGTTCTTCACATTAGTTTTTCACATTTCTGAATATGGTGAAAATTTAATTTTTTTTATTTTATAATTTATTTCATTAAAAAAAAAACTGTAGAGATAGTGGGTAGATACTGTAGGGATATCTGATTCTTGACCGTACAGAGATAGTGTGGTCAGTACTATGCTTCAGCTGCCTGATTTCCCCCTTTGCAGATACCCATTAATAAATTAATTAAAGGCTGGGTGGGACTAGAAACGGTCTGGAACTCCGAATCAAACCCACAAACAAAGGCACTAGAAGATAAAATCTTTATTGCAGTGGAGTTTTGAACTCGGGTCCTCCAGCATATTTGTCTAGTGCTCTACCGCTCATCTACAAAAAATTCCACTAAAATGGTTTGTCAGTTGGCATAGGTTTTCGTCGGAATTTTTAAAGCTTTGCTAGTTCTGAGATATCCGGTATGTTTTTTGGTTTTCAATAAGAGGTTGGAATCATAAAGAAAACTGGAGAAATTAACACGATCCCTGGACCCTGTATGAAACATGAATACAAGCTGGCAAATGAATTTTTATAAAAAGGATTCTCTACAATATTACAAAACTATATTTACCCTCGTATATCCTGCTGTTTTTTTAAACATTATGACTGTCCTATCAAGTCCAAGTTTAAAACTGTGCATTACCTAGCACGTTCAGCGAATATATTTCAATAGAAATTGTATACATCCTGTGAGCCACATGTGGTTCACAAGCATAGTGAGACGTCCAAATGTCTCATTTTGTGAGCCACATGTGGCTCACGGGACAGGGAACGTGTTAAAAATGTCTTTTTATTAGCATAAGTATGCTTTAGGGATGACTAAACTGAAAAGCATTACAAAAAAGTGTACGCTGGCGTTCGGTGGTCATGTACAAAAAAGAAGACTGTATGTTATAGAGTACATTACATATGTTTGTCGGGTGGACCTAAAGCATATTTGCTCCTGAATTTGAGCAGAAGGCTCTAAATGTTTTTTTTTCTTTTTTTATAACATTATTTCATCAAGTGATATTCATCCGGGCCATCTAGAAGAAAAAAATAGATGGATATTCTTTTTGGAAGGTGCAAAAAGAGTAGCACATGACCCTAGCAGTTGATACAAAATTACAAGTAAATTAAGAAAATAATTAAATAATGTATGGAAGATAAAAGATAAATATTTATTAACTAATTATGTTTGCCCTTTTTCACCTTGAGGCTTATCAATTAGTATTCTGAGTGAGCGACATGATATGGTTTCTCAATGTCATGGCAGACATGGCTGTGTCTTGTGCACACATGGCTCAAAGCAAATTTGTATGTAATATATCTTGATTATTTCATGATATATCCAAACGAGAGGTTTACATAAACTTAGGTTCTAACCCTATTTTTGTGTTCACAAACTTATTTTTCCTAAATTAAATCGCCCAATTACTCTTAAAATGTTTCAGAATTCCTTGAAATACTCTTATTTCATTCGTTTTGCACTATTTAATTTATATCACAAGAGAAGGTTGATCTTGGAGTTTACTATCTTTTATTTTATTTCTTTATGGTCTACATATGTACAACCACATACATATATGTATATATATATATATATATATATATATATATATATATATATATATATATAAGGTAATTATATTAAAATTAGGGAATCTTATACATGAAATTCTCGTGTCACAGTTTTAGTTTTTATACTCCTCTGAAACGGCTTCACCGATTTTGATTAAATTTAATATGTATATTCAGTAGGTCTTACAATAGGTTTATGACTAATTTTAATACCCCAAAGTGATAAGGGGGGGCCCATCCAAAAAAATATTTTTTTCTTTTCTGGGAAAAATATTTGTATTTTATTTTTTAGCATTAAAAAATACATACAACCCTAAATGTTCAACCTTCTACCACCAATCCTCATTTTATAATAACGATATTAGTACTTAAATTATAATAAATATTTAAATTTTAACGTCTATTATTATTAACTAAGAATTTTAGGAGGGGTTATCTAGAGGTTACCACCCTTTTCTAGCCAGGATAGGGCTGATGCCTTTTCTTTTTTCTAAAGAAAAGCCACCACCCCATAGTGGGAATCGAACCCACGACCTTTGGCCCGGAGTGTTATGTACTTATGCCTTAACATTTACGGCCACCGGGCCTCCATGATGAACTATGAATTACGAAAAGAAAATTATGTATTTGTTATATGTTTTCTATGTATATAATTGATTTTTAATGCTCCTGACATTATCATCAGTAAACATCTAAAACAAACAGTTTTTACATAAACGACAAATCTGGTCTCCCGTGGTCTAGTGGCTAGCACGCTAGATTCATAAGCGGGAGATGGTGGGTTTGATCCCCACTGGCGACAGGAATTTTCTCATCTCAGGGCTCGCTGAGAAAATTCCTGGCTGCACCCTGGATGTCAGCGCTAATGGCCAAGAACAACAAATCTGCTTATTCGAAATATACTTAGTTAATCTATTTTCCTTCATTTTCACTACTAACATGTTATTTTTATTTAAGAAAAAGGTAAATCTATAACATTTTTTTACGTTTTATTATTGATTAATTGATCAGTGTGTAATCAGGGTTGGGTCATTTTTAAATGAAAATGGGTCAATCAGTAAAGAATTTGCGGGTTGTAAATCTTACTTTACAAAGGCTGGTTTGTAGACTTTCATGATTCCGGTTACTACCAGTTGTCGTCAATTCTGGTTTGTGATACTGGTTCTTGGACGAGGAAAGCAAAAAACTTTACATTCTTTTATATGTTTATCTATTTTTTAATTACAACAACATTATGTAAACAGTTTTAATAATTTATTAACAGTTTATATAAATATAATTTTCTTCTTCTGCATTTATATTTTGTCAAAATTTCACATTAATAACAACTTCTTTCCCTAGGACTGTAAAATTGGCGGCATCCAAACGCTGCAAGGGCTGTGGTGTTTTTACAGACAAAATAAACACGAGGATCCACAAAATGTGGCATCATATATATCACAGGTGAATTGCTTGGACAAAAATTTCTGTAGAAGAAATAATTAAATCAATATATTAATAATAAAAATAATGATCAGACTAAATATAAGATATTAATAATTAGTGAATGGTACAAGTCTATTTATTAATGAACATTTTTATAACTGCTCCACATTTTATTAGTGAGGTGACAAAAAACAATTATCTTGTGGGGGCTGGCGAGCCAATACCCACGGATGGTGTGGTGGTGGAATAGAAATTTTGTATATGGAAGGAAAGCTTACAGGTGTGGTAAAGCAACAATTCTGTCTCCCTCACTCCCTCCCTCTCTCCCTCCCTCACTCCCTCTCCCTCCCCCTCCATTTCCCTCTACCTCACCCTCTCCCTCCCTTTCCCTCTACCACTCCTCCACACCTACCCTTCCAGTTTTACATAATACAAAATAAAATACTTTAATGAGCCTGCCTTGTTTAGTGAAATAATAAATATATTATATATTACAATTTTGTTTACCTGGGACAGTAAGTTTCAAAGGGCGTGCAAATCCGTGCCTGTGGATCGTAGTACCACGAGGAAGGAGTGCAGCTTACTTCAACAGGAGTAGGAGGACCTGAAGGTGTGACAGCAGTAGTTGTAGGAGTAGTAGTGGTCGAGGGTGTCGTAGGAGTAGTAGTGGTCGAGAGTGTCGTAGGAGTAGTCAGTGTAGTGGTGGGTGTAGACGGTGTGGGAGTTAAGGGTGTTGCAGGAGTGGTAAGTGTAGTAATGGGTGCAGACGATGTGTCAGGTGTAGGTGCTGGGTCACTACTCGCTCCAGTGTTTCCATAATCTGTTAAACTTAAACTCATTGGTTTCATTACCGAACCATACTGGCATATGTAGTACTTGGTGCAGTCTCCAAGGAAGGAGTACGAGAGAGTTCCAGAAAATCCTGCAAAATCGATGTTCAAAATCAATAAAAGTGGAAACCAAATTTTTACCATATGTTAAGGAGGTTATTGATGAATTTTCAAAATTTCATCGCAGTCTCTACAGATAAAAATTCTCAAACAATTAACACCACTCCTGAAAAATAGTATTCATTTCTAAAACAAGAACAATCACAATAAAAATGAGTATTAAGAATAAAACTGAAAAATTAATTAAGAAAGTCTACAGGAGCGCTATAAACAAGCAAATTCCTTAGCAAGGTGGATTAAGGCATATAGGCTATTTTTTTTTCATGCATGGTGCAGCGAGGAATTTTCCCAACGAGCCATGAGATGAAAAACTTCTTGTCGCTGGTTGGACTCAAACCCACCATCTCCCGCATGAGAATCTAAGGCATTAGCCACTAGACCCCAGTATAGGCTATTATAAACAAAAGTAAATATACTAATTCTTAGCGTGTTTCCACTAAATGAAACACACTTATGACATGGAACTCTCCCAACTTGCTGTTGTGGAGTTCCATAGATAAACAAAGAAGACACTAACCACTTTCTAGCGTAGGGCAAACAAAGTTTGGGTAATCAGGTACCCTGTTGCACCCCCTGAGCGTGCAAGTCAAGCCTAAAGAACTGCAGTCAATAGGGACAGAATATCCGTTGATCCAAGTGTATGTAGCGATGTCACCATTGCAAGACACGGTCTGCGACAAAGCCAGCTGCAAACAAATGGATATTTTCGTTCAGATAAAACAATATTATAGCATATTCAAAAATTCTATATAAATACAAAATAAACATGAATAATTTGCGAGGAATTATTACTAAAAACCGCAAGGGTCTCCACCCCTTGATCCTAGGGGGCTTCACCCTCTTGGACCTCTGTTCCTTTATCCTTTAAGCCTACTGCCGAACATCATGAAACATGCTTTAGTCGCTCATTTTTAGCAGGTATGAATTTCTCTGTTTGCTCTTTCCTTCTCACTTTTGGTTCAGCTGCGGGGAAAGTTCTGCGCACTAGCCGCTTAGCGCCTGAACACATAAGGTCCTGCTCTTATCCTGTTTACTTCCTGTTAATTAACAGTTTGAAAGCGGGGACTGAGCAGAAAGTGTCTCGGAAGGGTAGAGGAATTGAACAGTCAGACAGACCGGGAGTGAACAGACAGAAGGCGGCATACAAGCTGGGAGTGGCCTTGCAGGCCGCAACTTGACAGACAGTCCGGAGTTGGACCAGCAGTTAGCGCGCTACTTTGGTGCCGAATTTTCGTTCCGCTTTTGCGTAACGTTCTCTGGTAAAGGGGTCATGACTAAAGCATGTTCCATGCTAAAGTAACGGTGAATACGGACAAATTAATAACTTGGTTACACACAGACGGAAAGTAGGTACTCAAACATAGAACGAGAAGGACTAGGTATAGTCTGGTCGTGCGAGAGGTTTCAGGAGTACCTTATAGGCGGGACGTTTACTATCCTTACCGACCACAAGCCACTTGTTTCAATTTTCGGAAGAAAACCTTTGGAGGATATAACACCTAGGCTACAAAGGTTTAAAATGAGAATGGCAAGGTTTAGTTACGAGATAGAGTTTGTAGCGGGCAAAGACTTTTTTACACCCGATACTCTCTCGCGAAACCCTCTCAGTGACAAATCGGTTGACAGCTCGGATGAGGTGGAAGAATTTGTAAATCAGGTATTCCACCCGAAGGTTAAAGACGTGCTAGTTGAAAAGTTAAGGAAGGGTCAGGAGGAAGATGACGTTATGCCGATGATCCAGGAGTTCTTAATCAATAGCTGGCCACATAAGATTTGTGAAAAGTTTCGACCCTATGTTCGATTCAAGGAACAATTGTACGAAAGTGGAGATTTGCTATTGTACAAAGGAAGAATTGTTGTGCCAGCAGACTCCAGAAAGAAAATTCATGAGGGGTATGCCGGGGAATGTAAGAGTCTCGAGTTGGCTAGGAATTTGGTTTGGTGGCCTGGAATTATCCACGAAGTCAAAGATAAAGTTGCTGTGTGTCCACAATGTGTAAAGAGTCGGGATCAAGCACCAGAACCGTTGATGCCATCAAAGACACCGGCCACTCCATGGCAAGTCCTTGCAGCAGACTACTTTAAAGTTGGTGGTGCTTGGTATATTGTAATTGGAGACTACTTCTCAGAATACTTTGACATCTGCAAACTGAGCTCCCTGACAACAAGGAACAGGGTAGCATACATGAGGAACCATTTTGCATATTTTGGGGTGCCGTTGGAGATGCGGTGTGACAATGAAACAAATCTTACGAGCTACGAGATGAAGGAGTTTGCGAAAGAAATGGGATTCCACATCGTCCCTTCAAGCCCGAAATACCCTCAATCTAATGGATTTGCGGAGGCTCTTGTGAAGATTGGCAAGCGTATTGTAAGCAGTGGAGACATGGCTCTTGGACTCCTGGCCTACAGAACAACCCCCTTAGATACTGGGTCGACGCCAGCAGAGCTCCTAATGGGCAGGCGAATCAGAGACCGACTACCGACATTGGACTACCGTCTCCAACCCGGGTGGCCAGATGTTCAAAGAGCCCGGGAGGGGGAAGAGATGAGGAAGGCAAAAATGAAGAACATATTTGACGAGAGGCACAGAGTCAGAAACCTACAGACGTTGGAGAGAGGTGACTACGTTTGGATCGAGGATAGGAAAGAATTTGGAAGAGTTCTGAAGAAGAGTGAAGAGGCACTCCGGCGTTATCTAGTCAAGCTGGACACTGGTGGCCATCTGGTCAGGAACCGAGGGGCGCTAGTCATGACAAGTGAGAGGGGGACTTTTGAGGGGAGATGTTAAGGGAATAATATGTGATATATTTGTAAACATATTATGTTTAAAAGTTAATGGTTTTGTTAAAATAAATTAGTCTTGTTCTTGGTTCCAACGAGTATACTTAATGAGAGATTTCAGTAGTTGAGTTATGTCTCCAAAGAGACGTAAGCCTACGAAGCCGTCTGCAAGTGGATGTCCTAACATGGAGTAAACCCACATTCCTAATGGATCCATTTAGATTATTTTTACAAGATTGATAGATGAACAGCGTATGACAAGTTTCGTTGCATTATCACAAACATTTCGACAGTTAGGGTCATATTAGTAACATTTTTCCGGTTAACGACCGATTTTTCTGGTTAACGAACTGGTCCATTCTTTTGTTGTGGGAACGCTACATAGCAAGTTTTAAGAAGAAAAAAAAATTATGGCAGATATCGTTTTAATAGGTACACAGACACACTCACACACAACGGCATGTTTCGTGTCATTTTTGCGCCTCTTCATGGCACTTCTTGTTAGAAAGTCCTCTCACTAACATCTGTTGGGCGTATGTAATGCATAAAATAGTTGAAAACGAAAGGCACTTTACCGACTTCGCCCTCCAAAGAATTTAAAGCAATTTAATTTGGAAGGAAGATTTCAGAAAAATTACTTTATGAGTTTAACCTCAGTAGCTACATTCCTTCGTAAAGCGCTAAAAGTACGGGCTATTAAACCTCATAAGCCCGATAAATCAGTGGTTTGAAAGTATTGTATTCCATACATTCTAAGATTTCCTAATCATATCAGGTATTAGCTTTATATACAGACTCGCAAAGACGAAGCATTTCATGTGAGTCGGAATTTTGTTATGATTTTGGTTCCCTGAAGCAAATGGAGGCTTGTTTGAGCACCTGAAATTTATGATTTCGATGCATTTAAACATGCAATTCTTACTTATAGATGCAGCCATGTTTATTTTCAGATAAGCATGTGTACATTATTTTTCAATGCCTTGACTTCATATGATATATATAATAATCATATATGATTATTTAGAGGTCGGATTCACCTTAAACAGTGCGTTCCATTAATAGTCTGTTTTATTCTTTGCTTTCAATAAGAGGTCAGATCTTGGCTATTTTAGATTCTAAACGTACATAAATTCCCACGGGAACTGCGTTATCTTAGCTTGGTTCCACGTCAACCTTATAACTAATGTGATTAACATTATTAAAACATAAATAAAAGAGCTCGGGCAATGATGACCTCGCAGTTTTTTGCTCTTAAGCACAAGTAAACAAACAACATTATTAAAACTAGCGGAAGTTGGTCTGCCGTTGACAAACAACCCCACTTTGTCACTGATCAGTGGCCTAAGCAAACATATTTTTATAGAAACTGGTTTACATATGAAGATCATTTTCTCCACCAAATAAAACGGTTAAACCAGAAATATTTGGTCTGTACGGAGCAATCAGACGAAAGTCTACACCTACGATAGCGAATTTTGATTGGGATTTTGATATGGCTGACGTGAGATATTAACGACAGACAAATTATAAACAAAACTACGCTACTCCCGTTGAAAGGAAGGTTTGTTGACGAATTATCGATTTGCATCTCTGTAATTCCTGAAAGCCATCCCATAATATTTGAGAATTACCATCTCATTGGTAAAGAGATGGTAATTCCCGTGTAAAGAGTCTTTACACGATCGTCTTCGAGAAAAATAGCTCTTAAGCTCCACACCAGACAATAAAATGCAGAGTACCGGTAGACCGATTTTCGGAAAAGCTCATAGACTTCCACTCTTCAACAAATTTCGTTAAAGACGAGGTTGTACGAATGCTTAAACAGGATATCTGGTCGATCGTCCCGAGACCTAGGGAGCTGTCCTATACGAGTCGTCGCCGAAAAGGACAGCAGATTTATACCTTGCTTTATCGCGGTTGGAGAAGTTTTACCTTGTCCAAGATTTCGATTTTGTCCTGTAAATAAAGCAGTAATGGATCTTCAGGGTCAATCTAAACTCACTCTAGCCGGCGTTTCTCAACTTGCATTATTGTTGTTTGTCTCACGGACGTGTCTTTCTAAATTCCCGTGAAGGGGGGTGTTCGAGCAATGAAAGGTAGAAGTCATCTGGGAGTGAGGACTAACACGCAAGGTCTCCAACAAACAAAGGTGTAGTCAAATGGCCCATAATTACCAACGAAGTAACAGCATGCCTAAAGTTTCTCTCCTGTTGCTGGATATCATCTTCTGGCCCCAAGGGTCCTGTCACCAAACATCCATACTTCTCTTTCCCTTCCTCCCTGTGCCTTTCAGCATGGACGACCCTCTAGCCATTGGACCCATCCATATCGGTCCCTAGCAAGGGTCTTCATGCTTGGTAACGTTTTTCCACGGGCCTGTCCAAGGATAAGTAGTCATCATATGACAAACGGGACAGTCCTCTTGCTCTTTTCCCATTTGGGGCTGCAGCCCCCTCCCCCGAAATCGGTAAAAATGTGTCATAAAACCTTAAAAATAAATTAAATAGGATTACTTAGGTAAGAAAAAATAATTTTTATTGGGTGTAATCTATGCCCACGGTAGTGCGCCAAGCCAAGTTCCGGCCTAAGCACACTGTGTGTATATTACACGAAGCATTAGAGCAGATTTTTACCCTCTCATAACTTTGAACCTGTTAAAGATAAACTTATGACATTTTACACAGGTATTATACTCATAGTTCCAACTTGGCCAGTTTTCGTTAACTTTCATCGGCCGTGGCGCTTTAACTTACGACTTCATACAAACCCGATAGGTTTTAGTCAACAAACACTTTATAATAGCCCTGAATAGTTACCCTAAGGGCTGGAATCTTTAAATGCCAGAAATTCTATAACACATCCGTTATAGTGGCCATCATTTAACGAAAACTGGCCAAGTTGGAACTGCAAAAATAAGTGAGAAGGCATTATTAGGTTCTTGACAAGGTATTAACACCCTAAAACTTAGCCCTTTACTATGATATCATTACTTTCATAGGCAAACTGTTTTTGGGAGGGGCCTGGAACTTGGCCTCTTTTTTTCGACGTTAGTTTTTTGGGGGGATAGCGTTTTAATTGGGCAACAATTCCAAGTTCTAGGTTGTTAGTATTCCATACCCCCAAATATTCTCAGCCCCCCGAAATTCTTCAAGCCCCGAAATTATTTTCTATATACGCCCATGGAGTGGGAGATTATGTGAGTTCAATAGCGGTGATTTTCGCGTAGATGAAAGGTTTCTGAAGATGAAGAATTACAGCTTTTGCTCAATGAAGACTTCCCTCCTTTAGTGAGAGAACATTGAGAGAGATACAAAATAGAGTGGGCTGTATAAGCAGAAGGTAAAGCATGTGCGAAAAGGTATGAGAATTCTTAGTTTCGCCGGCTCATCCTCGGAAAGGCTGGCACGTCTTGTTCTTGACACAAATGCTGCAGCTAGTATGCGTTCGGCCGTGAAGTGGTGAGAAAAGGTGCAGAGAATGGTATGCCTCTACGGGCTGAGACCTTTGCTGCTCCAGGCCATGGGCGTATATGTGAAATAATTTCGGGAGGGGCTGGGATCATTTCCGGTGAATAGAATACTACCAATTTATAACTTGGCATAGTTTTAGGCTACTAAAACGCCCATACACCTAAAATAACATATTTTTTATGAACAAGAGATCTTATTTAATTTATTTTTAAGGGTTTTATGACACATTTTTACCATTAAACCAAAATTTCGGGGGGGGGGGGGGCAGGGGCTGCAGGCCCCTCAGTCCCCCCCCCCTTACATACGCGCATGCTCCTGGCATCGAGACAGTGTCCGGCCGGCTCTAATCAGGGGCTTAGTGGACCCAAAAGTCCAAGCCAGCAATCAATGGAGTACTCAAACTAGACACATTCGTACTCAACAAAGATAATAACGTTTTTCTTTTTTTTGGGCAAAATTTGTTTTTACTATAAACAATTAAAATTTGAAAAAAAAAAAACAAAAAACGGCGGAAGCAAAGTTGTAAGTCTAATAACAAAAGGAATAATAGTTATAACTAGGGGCCGGATTCTTAGGTTTTCAACTTTTTCCCCTTTCTTCTAAACGTGATATGATCGGTTTTATATATGATTCGCGTCTTGTAGTATTATTTATGCAAATTTGGAAGAACCTAAAACAACCTATTCAGGATTATATAACTCAAAAACATCTAAATAACGATAATGAAAAAACTAATCTTTGAAACAGAAAATACATTTCATTGAACTCATTTCCTGGATCAAACAAATTTTGTTAAAAGCAACTTTCCGGGTCCAGACGTTCAGGGAAATTTTACTAGGAGTATCGTTCCACCAGAACCCACTTTAACACGCAGGGGAACCTGGCTGTCTGCAGCGCCTTACGACGCCACGAACTTCGAAAAAATGAAAAACGTTGTGGACGCTCTGGTTATGAATGAAGCAGCTGCCATTTCTAAGGCTTCGATGGTCTTCCAGAGCAACGAGATTCGTGGTGCACTCGCATTCCTAAGAGCACATTTCTCGGGTCTTCCAAATCTCATAGGAAAATTAGATTCGTCAATACTGGAGCTAAAAGATGCGATCGCCGTTATCGGACTCAGTCCTAAAAAAATATATTTCTGGCCCAAAAGAAGAAGTGTCTACTCCAAATTGGGCAAAATTCTTAAGCGAAATCCGGGTCTTCATAAAATAACTCATATTTCCGTTTTATTTTTATTTCATCATATTTCTTTCCTTCTCAATATACTAGTCTATAAAATAATGTTATTTGTTGTTTATTTTTAAACCACTACAATAAAGATATACATATTAATTTATTAATGATAAATTAATCAAAATTATTCATGATTAATTATAATAGATTGAACCTATTACAACATTTTTATCACCTAAAAAAACCTAAAATGAGTTTTAAAATAAAAACCTAAAAAGACCTATTATGGCTGCTGCAAAACCCTAATTTGATGATTATTTTATCCTAAAAATCCGGTCCCTAGTTATAACATACCTTGAATGGCGACGCTGATAAAATGAAGACACTAATTAACTTCCACATTTTGAGAACTAGATAGAGCCACTGTGCCTCTCAAGGAAAGTGCAAGTCAAAACAACAATCCTATAGAACGAATATTTATAACTGCAGTTTTACTTTATAAATACATTGTTTAATTAAAGATAAGCAATTTACTAGGAACTGCAAGGTTTTGTTGTTATGTAAGGCATTAATGAGATGGTTTCCCCTTTTCTCCGCTACGAAACGAAATTAGGCATTGGCAAAACTATAATTAATAGCAAATTCCCACCCTAAAAGCGAGTTTCTTCCCAATAGGGAAGCACCAGCTTACGAAGGGAACTCCGTACGAAGGTGTCGACAAGAATGTTCGAGGTTTCATAAACTATAGATTACGAAATGTGTATCATGGGCGTATATAAGGGGGGCTGCAGCCACCCCCCCCCCCCGAAATCGGTAAAAATCTATATATACAAAAATCACGTGTCTGTCTGTTTTTAGCACTTTCCTCCGAAGGAAAGTTGCTATTGAGGTCGGACTCATGACGGAATTTTTGAAAAATTTCTTCAAATCTTTATCGATCCTACCTAGTAGACACCGAAAATGACCCCCGTTAAAATATATATATATATATATATATATATATATATATATATATATATATATATGTCTGTTAACACGATAGCGGCCAGAGTTTTTGTTTTTTCGTCACGAAACTTGGTATATAGCATTCAATTAGCAAACGATTGAACGAGTTCGTTAACCACCAAAGTCGGTCCACCGGAAGGGGGGGTTTACCCCGAACCCAAAACACTAATTTGACTATGTCAGCCGTAATATTTGTTATATTTCAACGAAACTTGGTATTCGTAGTGGTAATATAGAGAGAAAAGTGAGATATAAAAATGAACTAAATCGGTTCATTAGAAGAGGGGGGTTTACTCCGGACCCACAATACCAATTCGCCACTACCAGCCGTGATTTTTGGTATATTTCGATGAAACTCGGTATTCGTAGTGGTAATCCACAGGTAAATAACTGTTGTAAAAATAAACTAAATCGGTTCATTAGGAGGGGGGGGGGGGTTTACTCCGGACCCACAATACCAATTCGCCACTACCAGCCGTGATTTTTGGTATATTTCGACGAAACTCGGTATTCGTAGTGGTAATCTACAGGTAAATATGTGTTGTAAAAATAAACTAAATCGGTTCATTAGAAGGGGGGGTTTACTCTTGACCCAAATTCTTAATATACTCATACCGGTCGTAATTTCTGCTGTATTGTAACGAAACGGGGTATACGTCGTGGGTAACTCACGAGAAAGAAGTGTTGTAAAAATGAGCTGAATCGGTCAATCGGAAAGCGGGGGTTTAATTTGTAATATATTTCAATAGAAAAGCCCGCCAGACGTAGGTTCACAAAGCCGCCGCAAGGAGCGCTTTCTACCACTAGAGTGACTGTATCCTGTTCCTGCGTTAGATCAAAATACGATAATATGAGGTTTTTTGTATTTATTACGTAGTGTAATAGGTACCATGTGTAAACATAACTCTGGAAGCAAATTATTAATTGATCAGTTACTCATTACAAATTTAAAAGAGAACTATTCATGTTTTTATTTTATTTATGTAGGATATTTTAAGCAAATTGTTCTGGAAAGCAATCTACACTACCCAAATTCTGAGGAAAGTGCTTAGTTATGCAGCTCCTGCGTGACGGACTTTTTTTATTTATTTGTTTGTTTGTTCCTTATACAAATCTACAGCGTTTGACCGATTTTGACCAAACTTGGCACACAGGTAGGTCTTGATACGGGAGATCTCCTAGGCTAGGCCAAAATAGTCAAATTTTAAAATTTGGTCAAAAGGTCAAAAGTTTTGTTCAAGAAAAATTGGCTACATTGAACCATTCAGATTCTGACGGCCATTTTGAATCGACAACCATTTTGAATAATGTCTCAAATTTATTTGTTGATGTTCCTGATAATTAGAATAACTCGAACTCATTGATGACTTTAAACCATTATATAATCATGTAATGCAGTTTATTTCAATTTTATATCAACAGTCACTGTCTAGCAAAGGAGTGCTGGCCTTTCTTTGATAAGAGCTATCTACTCGCAGGCTCTGGTGCTGGCCTCTGTCACCTGTTTCACGAACTACATCTAGACAGATATAAACAAATTCACACCGTTTGACCGATTTTGACGTAACTGGGTATACAGGTAGATCTTGATACGGGGAGAGTCATAGGCAGAAAGTAGGTGTAGCATAGCACGCCGGGGAACAGCTAATATCTATCTATCTATCTCTCTCTCTCTCTCTCTCTCTCTCTCTATATATATATATATATATATATATATATATATATATATATATATATATATATATATAATGTATATATATATATATATATATATATATATATATATATACAGGGTGATTCAGGTCTAAGTAGCCAAACTTTAGGAGGTGATTGCAGACATAATTTACAACAAAAAAGTTCATTTCAAGTATGGTCCGATTCCGAAAGGAAAAGGAGCTATGTCCAATTTTCTGGTTTTTTTTAACGCAGTCATGTTTTTTAATGAATAAGAAAGGATTTATCAAAAACTATTCAAGATAATTAAATTCTAATTATGCTAACCTCAAATAGACAAAATTTCCTTTAAAAATACAGTAATTTAATTCACTAAATCATTATTAAAAGATACTTTCTGGACGTCCAATAACGCACTACTGTTCTTATCAATGAATCAGAGTTTTTTCGCGATTTTTTTCCTCAGCCCCCCCCCCCCTAAAGGACTACAGGTTCAATACTTACACGAAAACTTCTGCATTTAATAAGGATTAAATCCATGCAAATGAAGTGGAGGTTTATTCGGGGATAAATTGAAAGATTGGCTTCCTTATGTCAAAAAAATGTGGAATGTAGTTTTGTTACTTTCAAATACCTTGTGTGAAAAAATTAAAAATTATTCATTTTTTAATGTCCAAACTGTGGGTACCCATTGTCCAGTCCAGAAGCAAAAGTCCGTCACGCAGGAGCTGCATAACTAAGCACTTTCCTCAGAATTTTTTTAGTGTAGACTACATTACTGAATAATTTGCTGGAAATAACCTATATAAATAAAATAAAAACGTGAATAGTTCTGCTCATTTACATTTCTTATGAGGCCTGTTCAATTATTAATTTTGTAAATAATTTGCTTCCAGAGTTATGTTAATACATGATACTGTACTACTTAATAAATACACAAAAACTTCACATTCCGTCTTTTGATCTGACGCAGGAACAGGATACAGTCCCCATAGTGGGAGATAGCGCTCCTTGTAGCGCCTTTGCGAACCTACGTCTGGCTGGCTAATTGTAATGAAACAGACTTTAAAGTAAACCCTCCTTTCCAATAGACCGATTTACTTCATTTTTACAACACTTCTTTCTCATGAGATACCCACGACGCATACCGCATTTCGTTACAATACAGCAGAAATTACGACCGTTATGAGTATATTAGTACTTTAGGTCCGGAGTAAACCCCCCCCCCCCTCCAAATAACACGATTTAGTTTATTTTTACAACCCATTTTTCTCTGTTGATTACCACCACGAATACCAAGTTTCGTTGAAATGTAACAAAAATTACGGCTGGCTGTGCAAATTGGTATTGTGGGTCCGGAGTAAACCCCCCCCTTCTAATGAACCTATTTAGTTTATTTTTACAACGGAATTCTCTCTGCAAATCAAAATAACGAATACCGAGTTTCGTTGAAATATAACAAAAACTACGGCTGGTATGGTCAAATTAGTGTTTTGGGTCCGGGGTAAACCCCCCCTCCCGGTGGACCGGTTTTGGTGGTTAACGAACTCGTTCAATCGTTTGCTATTTGAACGCTATATACCACGTTTCATGAAGAAAAAACAAAAACTCTGGCCGCTATCGTGTTAACAGACACATATATATATATGCATATATATATATATATATATATAGATATATATAAATTTTAACGGGGGTCATTTTCGGTGTCTACTAGGTAGGATCGATAAAGATTCGAAGAAATTTTTCAAAAATTCCGTCATGAGTCCAACCTCAATAGCTACTTTCCTTCGGAGGAAAGTGCTAATAAAAAGTAACTGAAAGAAATGATTGGAAAAGTTTTTCATTTGGGATATCTGTTACATTTTTTGTTTAACAAATTTTCATTGATTTATCTTTTACATGATGTATTTGGCACCCTGTTTTGACTAGAAATTTTGAGCGGAGAATTCGAAAAGATTGCAGGGTACTTGAATAATTGTAATCCAGAATTTGCACACAATAAACGTATAAAGAATTTATGAGTTTAAGTTAAAAAGAACTCTCTTCTCTTTTCATCACAATCACAAAGGATAATCCTTAAAACACGATTTGGCTTTAGTTAAACACAAATAAAGTTCACATTTATCACAGTAACCACAAGTTTGGATCTTGCAGTTTTCCATCCTGCATCTCATCTTCTGAGATACATCAGGCAGTACATCCTCAAACAAATCATCATGAGAAGGGATCATTCAAATCGTCGCCATTTACCTCTAAAACATTGGCTGAAAATACGCGAAGGTTCAGAAAGAACATTGTCATCGACATCTTCATCATCCTCACTATCATCTGGTGCTGTGATTATATGAAAAATCTGTTTCTCCTCTCCCCAGCTCTGGGATCCATCGCTCGGACCTCAGTACCAGATGCACGATGGTGCCCACAGGAAACAAATGAACAACCACAAAAATTGGCACAAAAAATAAAACTTGAAGTAAACAAACTTTCACTTCGTAAAATACACCACTAGTATTAAGGAGTACGATTTTTTTTGGGTCAGAATGGACGTTTTTAATAGTAGTGTGGCCTTGCAAAACGGGTCCCCTCGGGGTCAGAAACGAGACTCCTGGTGTTGTCAACATTAACTTGTTTAGTCCTTCTTGGGAACAAAGTACAATGTTCAAAATCTTCCAGTCCCTTTGACACTTGTTGATGCTTACAGGAAACGAAATACAATTTGAAAAACTCGACATAGTGCTCTGTGGAGTGTAAAATAGAGTATGATGCCTGCAGGCATCACGATGCAACAAAGGGTTAAATTTTATGGTTGTATGTCAGAACAGTTTGGGAACACTTGTTTTGTTTTTTCAGTCATTTGGGAACCTTTTTTCACCCACTGAGATAAGAGTAATCATTAGATCTAATTTAATAGTCATGGCTAATAAATAATTTGCTCTCGTAATAAAAATAAATTAATTGCTCCCACTAAAAATATCATTGCAATATATATATATATATATATATATATATATATATATATATATATATCTACAGGAAACCTACATCTACCGGACGATATCTGCATGCTGAATCCCACCACCACCCAGCGCAGAAGAGAGGAGTTGTGCAGACTCTGACTCACAGGGCTTTCGAATTATGTAGCAACGAAGCCTACCTGGATAAAGAACTCGCTTTCCTCAAGAACGACCTCAAGTCTAACGGCTATGGAACAAGGGAAGTAGATAGAGCAGTCAGTCGTATTAAAAAGAAAAAACAAAAAGAAATTGTTGAGACACAAAATGAAGAACTGGGTCACAGAGTATCGCTGCCATACGTCCGAGGGATAAGTGAGAAGATAGGCAGACTGTTCATAAGTCGAGGAGTAGATGTCGCTTTTCGACCTTTGGATAAAATAGGCGACTGGCTAGGATCGGCAAAAGATAAACAAAGGCTGCAAGACAAAGGCGTTTATCTTCTCCCTTGCGACTGTGGGACAGTCTACGTAGGACAGACGGGGAAGAAAATAGCCACTAGAATAGGCCAACATTGCGCTGACTACCGCCTGAGACGCACAAAAACGTCTGCCGTTGCAAGACATGGTGAAGAATGTCCCAGGCAAATGCTTTTTGACGAAGCCAGAGTCCTAGCCAAAGAAGACAATCGTCAAAGAAGGCTAGTAAGAGAGGCTGTTGAAATATTCAAGCAACCTAAGACTCTGAACAGAGATGAAGGTGTCATTCTACATCCTACATGGAAACCCGTTCTCAGAACTATTGAAGGAAAATCGGGTGGGAGAATACAAGCAAGCGCAAAGAAGCAAGACGTAGAACAGTCTCAAAGCAGTCCCATCGGCTCTACTCTATGTCAACAGGCCTCGGTACAACAATGCACATCTGAAACTTGCCATATGGCAATATGATCAATCGAATATATAGGTTATTAAAAAATAACAAGTATGCAAAAAATTTAAAGCCATGGACCGTCTGAAGAAGCAGAATGTGATTTCTGCGAAATATTACGCAAATAAATCGACCGCTGGAGAATGCCGTATTAACACAAATATATATATATATATATATATATATATATATATATATATACACACAAATTTGAACCACTGTTATTTTTGTTCTCTAGGGGTTCTGAAACGCAAAATTTTCTAGTCGGCACTTCCGGATTCCCGGGGTTCCTCCCTATGGAGGGAGGGAGGGACCGCGCTAAAACAAAACTGACACTTTTGAAAATTTAAGCAATACGAACATTCCAAAACTAAAGGGTTGGGTCCACCAGTAAATGTACTATTGTCATACCTGCAGGTAGAGTCCGTCGTCACTGGTATCGGTGTGAGTGATTTTGACGTAAACACATCATCCTCAAGCCGGTGCTAAGCCAGTACTCACACCAATGTCAGTGACAATGGACTCTACCTACAGGTATGAAATCCCAAAACTTTCCATGTCTCTTAATAACATAATTTTTTTAAATATTTCCTTAAATCTAAATGTAACCAAAATGTATTTATTTAAATTTTAACATCCATTATTATTAACTAAGAATCAAAAATTTAATTATCTTAGTTTAGATGAATGGCAAAAATGTAGTTAACATCTCAATTGAATCTCAGTATTCTAAGAACCCAAGCTGAAAATGAATTACACATTTATTTTTTCCCACTTTACTCAAAAATGGTTACAGATATCGCATTAAAAATGGTTACATTCGTTTTGCTTTATCAAGGAACCTATAAAACGAGTACCTACTATCAGGCTCCTCAAAGGCTGGAAAATCTGCTGAGCAGGCTATGGGGCTGCTCGGGCACTGGAGTGATGATTCCAATTGGCTCTCGGCATTCCCTCGGACCGTTCAAGCACAACATATGTAAAGTTAGAAGAAGAGGATTTAAGTATAATAATGATGTTAGATAGATAGAACCAGGACCCTCTAAGGGGGAAAGCAACTCGGTCTAGGGGATCTATTGTGCCTCTGATAACCTCCTGGGTCACCTATAGCAGCCTTGCATCCTTGACGAACCCTCTGATATTCTGAGGTGTAATCTCGCGTCCGTTATTTTTGCACTGCTAAAGTACATAAAGGGCCTCCTTGCGAGTGCTGAACAATCACAAGTTATATGTACAGATGCTTCCTCCTCTATCCCACACATCCTGCATAGGGAGGTTGTAACCAGACCAATGTTATGTAGATGTTTGTTCATCTTTGTATTACCTTGTTGATGTAGGGATAAAATTGTTTGTTTTCTATCCATCTTGCTTAGGAAACATTTTGAATGTCTTTGTGTTTGGATTCTTTGCCAAATCCTAGGTTCTGTACTCGCACAGGCACCAATAATTCCTTTGGCTAGGGTTAGAGGTACTCCACAGGCTGATTCTGGACCATAGGGTTCTCTTTTTTTTATATCGCATTATCCTTTTTACACATTTATTTCCACCAAAAACAGATCATATTACATCTGAACTGGCTATTTTGCCTCAAATCACCTTACCATTTGAATATAATATTGTCTTTATTAAAGTAAATGGCATGTATAAACATTTTTAATGTAGTAATTTGTTAAAATGTTCTTCTTTCACTCCACTCCGACTTCACAATTAAGAGATTTAGCCTCATAGTTTTTCAGTTGCAATTTATACATAATCTAATTTTAGCTAGGCTCAAATATTTTTTTAAATGTAGTGGTTTCTTCACTACAAAATGAAGCATGAAAATAGCAGATGAAAAAAAATAAAATAAAATAAATAGAATAAGATAAAACAGGAAACTAATTTATTCTCAAAAGGGATTTTATATTTTTTCTCTATATTTTTTATTGTGTTTTCAAAATATTGAAATAACAAAACAAGTTTAAGTATAATACAATATAATACAAAAAATTATTACCAAAAAAACAAACACTGGATTTGGTCAATATTTACAATTGATTGTTTTTAATAACCATTAATTCATAATGTGTGCCAAGACTGGTGACATGTTGTTTTATTTTAAAAATGGATAGTTTTATGATTTCAAGAGTGATACCTTAAAATAAAATATATCTGTTATACATCAGATTACAACTCTGAAAAAGTTTGAAAGAAGAAAAAAAAAAAGTCATAGAATTCATATAATTTATTACCATACATCAAAAGTTTTACATAAATGCCTCTGAGTTTGGCAATAAAAATTTCTGTAATTTTTTTTTTTAACTTGATAGCACAAGAATGTAACAAATAGCACACTCACAGTCAATTCAACATGGATGACTAGTCTAATGAAATATAGAACAAAAATACAGAATTAATAAGAATAGAAGGGGTTTAGGAATGATTTACAATTATGTTAAATATTGCTAAAATTGGTTATTATCGAACGGAGTTGGATAAACAATAATAGATATAAATATAATCTTTACACTCCTTCCACAACCACGACGTATTCCTCACTTTATATCACAACCTTACTCAATCAAATATACAAAAACATATTTCTACAAAATTTACATCTTTTTGACAAAAAATTAAATATATTTTCTTTCATAATCTCATTTAGGGAATGTTGATTTAAATATTTAATTCATTCCACGAGGTTACATTTCTTTTCTTTTTATTTCATTTAACCAACTAATGTATGGTTTGTGGAATACCAATTAATTGTACCCTCTGTAAGGTCACTTTTTAGAACAGCATTTTTTTCCTTTACAAATAACTTAAAAAATATTACTGGTGACTATAAATATAATCCATTCGATAAAATATTCTATTCATATATATCGACATGAAAACAAATAATAAATAACAAACATAAAAGTACTTTGTGCAATTATTGCTTACAACATTTCTATAACAAAAAAACTTAGGTGATGTTGAGCAATTTTTTAGTAAATAAATTATATAACAAATGCAAACTTTTTTTTTAAGCAACGCAATTATATTTGATTTTAAATTAAGTGTTGATTTTGGAAAGTTTGTTTAAAATCTGAGGAACTAAAAATAATAATTAGATACAGCACCCATTTGGATTGTTGAATACCAACGAACCACAATAAATAAACTTTCAATCCTCGCATTAAATTGGAATAAGAAATAGTTGCCTCGATATATATATATATATATATATATATATATATATATATATATATATATATATATATTATTTATTCTTATAGATGACCCAAAATATCAAAATTCTTTTTTATCCTAGGAGGCATGGGGTCATTAAAGCAGTCTTCCTTTATTACACCACTTTATTTATTGGGCCCGACATGTTTCGTGCATCTTTTCTTCGCACCTCTTCAGGGGCACTTCTTGCAAGGAAGTCCTCCCGTTACCAAGTACTCCCTCTGGAGTCCGGCTTAATGACCCCATGCCTCCTAGGATAAAAAAGAATATATATATATATATATATATATATATATATATATATATATATACAAATTCTTTATATATATATATATATATATATATATATACAAATTCTTTATATATATATATATATATATATATATATATATATATATATATATATACATGTATATACATATGAAACAACTATGAGGCTTATCTAGATGAATGATGAACTTCAAAATTTTTCTATTTCTTATGTCAATGGACTAAACGCATTTAAGTAAACAAATTCCATCGAACATTTTTTAACACTGCTCCTAATCATTCGTCAAACATACTGGTTTTTAAATAATTCCGTAACAGTGACAAATTCATTTTCCTACTGTTCATATATCAGTATTCAAGGGGACTGAACAAAAGAAGATTTAAAACTAAAGAGTAATTTAACAATAAAATTTAAACAGTTTAATAATGAAACACTGTTCAGAGAATTGCTTGAGCACAAAGATGAATTTAAACAGAACGAGAATCACATGTAAACCCCAATACTTTTAGAGTAGAATTCCTTATAACATTAATAAAAAAATGTTTAGGAGGGTCGATTATATTATTTGTAATTATAATAAGTTAAGTTAATAAGCACTAACCGTTTAATTAAGTACTTAGGATTAAATTCGGTTCGAAAATTCATGCCATCGCAGCGGCGAGGATCTACTGGGCCCGGAATCTACGTTATGCAGGTTAGATCGTTGGACGGAGAGAAAAACAACTCATAAAATATGAAAATAAAACAATGGAAATACTATACAAAGGGACAGAGACAAACCCTTTCTTTTGAATAACACAGCCATTCAAGGCTAATAAATTCCATCTGGCAAGAAAATATAAAAAAAATAAGAACAATAAATAAATACAAAAAGTTAAGTTATTAAAAATAGTAACAACTAAATCAAAGTTTTAAGTGACCATTTCATAATGCCTTTCTTATTTCACATATTAATTCTTTTTCTTTCATTTTTTTTTTGTTTTATTATTTTTTGCATATATAAATTAATAATTAATCTTATGACTAAAACAGAAATAAACTAAAATCACATAAAAATTTAAAATAAATTAACTACTATGGTAACAATAATTAAGCACAATTTCCTAAAATACTAGATAATATTTATAAAACCCTAACACAATCCCCTCTCCAGCCTCGTTTAAAAAATTGTAATGGACAAGATTACTAATGGACAAAGGTTTGAACTTTAACACTGAGTATGAAGCTATTAATAATAGCAGCTAAACAACTTTTTGATTTTATTTTCTTCGAGAGGAATAAACAAAACCCAATTTTTTAGTTATTAATAAGTTAGGATCGTCTAACATTTAATTCATACATTGTTTAAATAAATTGGACCAAATCAAATCTTTTGAACCTTTACAAAGCAAATAATTTCATACTCAATGTTTTTATCTCGGCTTAAATGACTGGACATCGTTATACTGAGATTTAGAATTTTGGACATTACACAGGATGGAATAATGGATAAATTCATAATGCACATATATATTAGACTTATATATTTAATGTTTATTGTAATATTATGGATGGCGGTTTCAGATATCACAAATAAGAAATATAGCGCCAAAACCACATAAAGCAAGCTAGGAAAATAGGCTGAATTAAATAAAAGGAACGGCATTTCTCCTACAAGGGGCTCAGCAGCTTCGACATTAATTCTTGTGCTCGTTTATTTTTCTCTTAATCAATTGTTTATTTCATTTTAATAAGTTATTTCTTCCTTAAGCGTTATAATATAATAACAAATAACTTTCTAAATATAATACAGTATAGTACACGTAAGAGATTTAAAAATACAACCACTCAAGTTCACTAATGAATAAATTGTATGCTTCAAAATGTTAAATATCTCACTGGAAAATTAAATAACTAATATGTTACATGAGCAATGTGGCAATATCTTTCAGCGTACAAGGTTAATATTTAAAGTAATTAATTTTACATAGATATAGAACCTTTATAGTATAGCAATGCAACAAAATGAAAATGAACTGTAAAAGAAAAATAGTATTTTTATATACAATTTTACAATATACAAGATAAAAAATAAATGAGAAGCTTTGCCATTAGATTTTCAAAGTATGAAATAATCTCTTAATATGTTAAATGTTTGTAAAGTTTATTTATTAGAATTTACTTATGCGTAACATTTAAAACTATTCATTGCACAAGAAGCCTACATCTAAAACACTATATAGGCACGAGCCTATATCTTTTATTAACAAATAGATTTTTAAACAATCTAGAAGAATAAACCTTTCAAGAGCCACAGGGACTTGGAAACGTTAACAAATGAATCTCATTATCCTGAATATAAGGACAATTCTAAAGAAGCAAATATTTTTGAACGCATTTCAAAATCAAAACTATGAGAAGAAAAATTACGAGAAGAATCTAAGAACGATTCTTGCTGCTACAAAAAAAAAAAAAAGGAAAAAAAAACAAGAAAACACCCAACAAGATTTTTTTTATGGGCGAAACAATTCTTTGGCTCGTACATATGAGGCGTCGCGGATACAAAGGACAAACTCAACAACGGGTCAATTTTTTCCCCACCATCCGATTCTAGACACCTCAGAGAATCTACTGGTATATTTTTCATGTTCGCTCTTCTTTCTTCTAAAGAATTTCTTTCTATAATTGTTTTATTTTTTTGTGTGTTTAACGGCATATCTAATATTGGGCTATTAACGCCGAATTGTTTTATTAATATAAATTAACAAACAAACAATGAGACAGCCCACAGCAAAAACATGTTTTGATCATACTCTAGTTGAGTTCGCCCTTAAGGAAAAATATTCAAATGCACTTTCCTGAAAACTACTTTTGTTGAGTTCACCTTTCGTATCCACAACGCCTCGTATATACCTTCACCTGGGTGAAAATCAGATTTGGGCATATTGAATGGGCTGAGGAGTACAGTGACGTAATTAGTTCCAAATCCAGGCGAGCAGCACTGAACGTTTTACTCTCTAATGTAATTATTCTGGGATCATTATTATGATTTCAGATTCTCCCTAAGCCTATACTACTTAAAGAAAACATTTTTACCTGAATTTAGTATTGACATTGGTTGTTTCCATTCAACAACAAGCCCGAATCTTTTTCTGTTAAATTTAATCATTTGTAATAGAATTTATTATTATGAACAATGAATTTATTTAAATTGAAATCAAATAAAAAACTTTAGTCAACAAAATACAACCCTTTTTTAGCAACTTCTCTTCCAATTATCCGATTGTTGAGAAATTAATGAGTACCTGGCAAAGGGGAAGAATGAGACAACTGGAAAATAGGAATCATTATTCTACCTCCAAAGTGTACCAGTTGATAACGATTCAGATACCTCTACATTATCAGCTCATGTTAGATGAATAATAACGTGTGAAGATTCTTGCTCAATACGAATAAAAGCTTCACACTTTAAAGAAGTGGAGAATGGTTTTCCCAATTTTTCCTAAGTGTTTGGCAATTACATCCAAATACTGATTATGTTCTTCAAGTATAAGAAATTACTTCAAAATATTTACACAATAAAAAATGAACACAATCGCTGCCGCCCTCCTAGTTGAATCTGCCCTTATGTGCCATTTCGTTTTTTTTTTTTTTTTCTGTATATCGCCATTGTTGAGGAGCTCCCCTCAAACTAATATCCCTAAAATGCTAAGGACCTGGCACCCAGGGCAAGACATGAGCTCCGTATATACTACGGACCCGGCACCCAGGGCAACATGAGCTCCTTATATGCTACAGAGCCTGAAGCGAATGTGTTAAGTATAAGCTCACAGGGGTTTTAAGTAGATAATGATCAGTTTTCTGAGCTTTGTCCTCTACGTTTCTATGGCGGCTCTTATTTCACACGGTGAGCTAAAGTGTGGCCAGGAATGTAAGGGTTAAAAGAATGAAGATGTCGGAGATGTTACCAGTATTTTTTTTAGCTTTATCTGATTACCTCTTATTTTCATTACCAAGGTGTAGAATACAAAACAGCTGATTGGTCTAGCCACAGGAGGTGTTTGTAAACTTGTTATTTATTCATGTACTTATTTATTTCTCCCAAAGCATAATAGTTCTTCACTTGTCAAATAATTCTGTTTGATTTAAATCTTGAATATACGTACACTATTCTCGTATTTTTATCGAGATATTCTAAAAATTTTATATAAACTCTCTGAATATAATAGCAACTCCCTCTCCGATAAAAATCTCTCCCACCCACTATTTCTCTGCTTTAATTTTATTATAATATTAAATGTAAATTCATAAATTTACTTTAAATCAAATTAATTTATTTCATAGTTGTGTGACAAACTAGTTATTTTGAAGAGACAAATGCTCCATACTGTAATGATTTTTTTTCTTTCACAGATTCTAGTAACAAGGAAATGGTTAGTTCCTTCGATTTTAAGAGGTTTTTAAAATTATCCTATTGATTTTTCTGTAAAAAAATGATTTTGGAATACATATAACCGTTACGGAAGATCAATGACATAACATTAAAAATATGTCAAGTGCAATAAGTCCATAGACAATATCAGGAACACATCCCATATACACAGTTCCACTCAGGGTCGCCAGGGAAAATTCCACAGATCAAAAGACGGAAAATTTGTCTTCTAGAACAACAAACAATTTTTAGAGAAGCAATGACGTAACTGCACTTAAGTGTTGAAATTTGGGTGCTCCTAATCCCTGGAGTATTCTACGTATACTCGATATACCATTATCTTCTGCCACTTACACCCTTTTAAATTATACATTTTATACAACTCCAAATAGTTTTTTTACTCTCCTGTAAAATTTAAGTTTTTGCATTTACATCATTGTTCTTCCGGAACGGCGATACGTTTGTTTTATTTAAAAAAAAAATGTTCTTTCTATATTTGTTTAGATATTTTATGGATCCCCCAAGAAATAATGATTTTGTTATAATGTTCACGACACTAGATAGCAGCGTTAGATGGTAGCCAAGCTCTCTAATTAGAAAGTGAGTTAATTGAAAGAAAGAAAAAAAAAAAAAAAAAACACTATTTCACTTTCTTAACCAAACATTTTTCTATCAGAGGAAGAATGGTTGAAAGATAGTGCCACTGGCCCATTTTCTAGCCCGTATTTAGATAAAAAGCCAAAATGCCAAAATAACTAAACAAAGTTTTATTTAATTTCTCTTTCCTTTTTTTTTTCTTTTTTAGTTTTTTTTTTTTACTTAACAGACTTGTATGAAATGCAAATAATTAACAGATCAAAATAAAAGGGAAGCAAGTGACTCTGCACTTTTATAGAGCTATCACATACAATCTCATTTCATTACAACCGAAGAATAAATGATAAGTACAAACCAGCAAATTATACAATTGCTAAATAAAGAGCTGCAGTGAGCTTTATAAAACGATGGTGCGGTTGACAGTAGTATTACGGGAGCATAGAGAGTAAAGCTACCCTAGCTAATACACAATCAGCGAGAGTTAACTATACAAATTTTTATATTTAATTATAAAAAACACTAAAAGAGAGGGGTTTTCAGATATAATTAATAATAATGACTGGTTTATTTTAATGGCTCATGCAAGCTTTCAAGATCGGCACAACCTGGTAAAAAGTTGGCACATGTTCTTTCCCTCAGCCTTAATGGAGTTGAAAATATTAACTATTGCAAATGTTATCACTTAAAATATACCTTAGAAGAATCGTATCTTACTGTACATTAGGTTAATTCTTATCGATAAGGCTGTAAATCAATACAGGCGTACAAACACTTATTACAATTAATTTTTTTATGTATAATACACATATATATGAAAAATAGGCATGGGCATCCATGCTCTTAATAGAATATTTTGTAAGTTAGTTTTTGTTACTCTGAATCGACACAGCCATAGAGGTGTAAATAAACCAGTCCTGTGGGGAATAAGCTGACAGAAGCGAAAAGAGAAATGCAGATTAAAGATTATTACTTTCCGATTACTCGACCAGCTGTTTTCCCGACGCTGCTTAGACCTTCACCCCTACTTCTGGAACGGTGAAGGTTTCCTGAATCATCTGCAAAAAATATTAAATTATATTACAAAAGGCAAATGAAATAGTAGAGCTTGATTTACTTGTATTGTGTTAGAATGCAGTTGTTTTCTAAATGTCCATTTGGAAGTAGTGACCTCTTTTACTTAGTAGCAGTCCTAATATTTATCAGAAAATTTTTCTTTCCACCTTTTACAAGTTTTCTATCATCTCTTTTCTACTCATTGGCATATAAGTGATCTGGTTTAATTGCTGCATTATATTTTATTTTCAATTTCAATTTATTGACATATATTTTTTATACAAGTTTGCTGATTCAAAAAGTTTTTCTAGCCTTTGACATTTTTGATTACCATTTTTTTAATCTTTTCATTATCCCTTATGAGACAGGAACCTGCACGAACTTAGATGCTCGAGGAGTGGAGGCCATTTCACCCTCCTGGTTGCACAAGACGGCATTGAAATAGCTGAGCCTCCGCCACTCATCTCTTCTCGTTTCTCCTAATACATTTTCGTTATTTCTTTCTTTAAAAAGTTTTCTGTTACAATTTTCTCATTCTGAGCTATGAATCAGTCAATGGCAGACTTAAAAATGATTTTATTTAATTTTTAAATTTTGTTTATATTTTTTTAAAAAGAGTTTTTGCATTTTTTTAAAAATAACATAAAGTCAAATATCTCGGCATTTGTACGGAACATGATGTCTACCTACACATAAACTGTTAGTAAAACACAAAAAAGACCCTACAGAGGCACCCGAACTATGCAACAGGATCGGGCTGCAGAGGGAAATCCCCATTCAATAGACTCAAACTGTATTTTTATGAATTCTAGCGGATACAAGGGTGTCTAGAGATTACAAAACTTACTACTAGATATCGGAAAAAGCTATCACAGCAGTTGATTTCAATCCCTAAGCAAAGAAATGTCCTTGTCACAAAAGTGGCTATCTGTCTCGAATGGTTTAAAAGTATTAGCCAGAATTATTTTTTTGAGGTTTTTAAATTTATGTACTCTTTTTTATTTTTCCATAACTAGTCGAAATATGATTTGGTGTCGCTCTTTGATTTGACAAGTACTCCATTGTTTCAAAAGACTGCTGTAATCCTATATTTTGTGCTGGTGCAATTCGTGTATCACACTTTATTACATCCACATTCTAAAATATTTTGTAATTTGATTTCCTTTTATGCCTGCCACCCCTTTCCTTTGTGGGAGACTGAATTAGAAACATTCATGATTTTTGTAAAAAAAAAAAAAAATAAAAAAAAAAAATCCTCTGCTTGTGGGCATTATTTCTCAACATTACATTACATTTTCAAAATCAGCATTAAATTTGCTTTAAGGCTAATGCACTTTCAATGTTGCAATATGCTTAAAAAAAGTTTAAAAAATATGCTTTCTAACATTGAAAGTGCATTATTCTTAAAGCAAATTTAATGCTGATTTCAAAAACGTAAAGTAATGTTGAGAAATAATGTGCACAAACAGAGAAAATTGTTTTTTTTTTTTTTCTACAAAAAACATGGATGTTGTAGCATTCAAGTACATTTTCGGTCTAGTTTCAGCCCCTTGAGTATTGCCATCTACTGGCAATACTCCCTATATAGTGTACTATACGTTACACTGGTTCTATCTTTAGAGTAGATTCAAAATTAATAAAATTCTTTACATGATAGTAACTTTCAGACAGAAACGGAATTAAAATAACTAAAGCTTGAAATTACTTTTTGACGTAGAAGACCTGTGATCCCTCATAGCTCTCCCCCTCCTGTCTCTGATGAGTTTGTCTGCTCTCACGAATATACCATGCTTGGGCCTAGATTCGAAGTATCGACATCCTTCGACACTCCCATCATTCTTTCCTGAAATACAATATATGCAAAATTTCAAAATTCTAAAACAATATTAAGAGTATTAAAATGAGCCGAAAATGCAATATAAGGACATGACAGTGTAAACTTTGATTTATTTTTGAGCAGGGAATGAAAAAAGCTGGAGGAGAAATTATGGAGTTAATAATGGGTTAATATTTAAATAGTTTACAGCAAAATTATCTTATGGAATCTTATTTTTTCTTTTTTATGGTTATGATACCCCATTTTTAATAAATTTAATTAATCTGGCTATGTTTCAACCATTTAGTTCATTGGGCCAAGGAAAGCAGCTAGTAAGTCACCACTCAAGAAACAATGTTTTATTTTTTTTTTTCTTCTTTCAACCACAAGGGTCATGACAGCCAGTGTGAGAAATATGGGTCACTCTAGTTTAGTGAGACATTAGAAACAATGTTTGACAAATTTGTTCAGATCTCCATTGATCCTACTTATTAGGTTCAAAAAAATGACCCCAGTGTGTGTGTGTGTGTGTGTGTATGTCTGCTAACACAGTAGCGAGCACAATTTTGTTTTATCACCACAAAACTTGATGTATAGCATTCCCATAAAAAACCGTTGCCCAAGTTCATTGAAAAATCGATCAATTTGGACTGGAAGGGGGGGGGGAGGTACGCTCCAAACACAAAATATTAATATGCCACAAATGGTAAAATATTTCGTTATATTTCAACAAAACTCAGCATTCCATTAAACAGAAAGAAACCTTGTAAAAATAAAATAAATTAGTCCATTAGAAATGGGGTATACTCAAGAACAAAATTTAAAAAAAAAATTAATAGTGAGTCAGAAGTTCATTACAAAAAAGTTCGACTCACAGGAACTGGGTCATCTTAGTGCGGTTTTGTTCATATCCCTAATGTCATTAGTAAAGGAATAGAAGCAGTTATTGGTAAGTTTTGATCTTTCATGAAAAATATAAACTAAAATCGCAAAGAGAAAGAAGTTTAAGGTGCCACAACAGGAAATTGACTGTATCCTAAGCGGAAATGATTCCAATTCCTTCTAAAAGTTCGATCTAGGAAAACACTATTACTAAAAAGTTTCTAATTTGTTTTCCTTATCTTACTAAAATACTAATTTTACTAATAAATTCAACTTAGAACAAAAAACATCCGTTTAAAAAGTGAGTCAAACAAAGACAATAATCTGTTCAAAAGAACAAAATTAACACATTTGAAGCTTTAAGCACATAGTTTTCCCATTGGCATCGCCCCATCGAAAATTGCTTCAGAGCCTTATTTGGAGAGAATGTAGTAAGCTTTCCAATGGTTACTTTCCGCTTACCACAATTTCCCAACCGAGATATTTACGAAAATATATACCAATAATTTTCATGTGTATTAATAAATGTTTTTTCAAATACTTCCTTAACTCCAAATGTAGCCAAAATTTTAATACCTTACTTTAGATGAATTTCAAAAAATGTAGAAAATATTTCAATCGAATCCCATGCTTCTAAGCACCCAAACCGAAAACGAGTTACAAAAATATTTGTTTCCACTTTTATCAAAAATTGTTACAGATATCGTCTTAAAAATAGGTTTATGTGTTTTCCTTTGGCAGGAATCCTATAAAACGAGAACCTGTAAGCATATGAACTCGAAGAGTAAGCCTTACGATTTTTATTTCTATGGTACTGACCTATTGGAGCATCTAGATCGACTCCAACCCATGTCCCAGACGCAAATTCAGTGGGTCCGATGTATGCAATTACACCAGTTGAATTGTATGGCCTTATTTGGACACTCTCACCAAGGCAGACCCATTCAGGAAGTGCGACTTCTTTTACTGCTTCAATCTCATCTAAAAAAAAAAAATTACTTTGAGTTATTTAAAGTTTACTTAATATTAATCTGGATATTATCTCCTAATGTAGTTGAATAGGGGGGGGGGGCGTTTGGAGGCCTCAGGCCATATGTAGGCTCACCCAGCCCTTAATGGGTATCTGTAAAGGGGGGCTGGCTCTTGGTGGAGGTATCAGCTGAAAGATAACTCAGTAATTCTAATCCAGTGAAAACAAATTATTTACATCCACCAAAGATGTTTGTAAACATAATGTGGCAGAGTGTCAAAACGTTTAGGACACATTATTCCTCACCAATCATCTATTCCTGCTCATATGATACCTCTTCAGGAGCACTTTAACCCCTTTTCGTACAAAGAGAGGCACATGGTGAAAGGTTCTAGTGTACGGGATACTCGCACCTAGCTCGGGCCTCCTGTACAGGATACTTTTCCCACTCTCGCTCACAGTGCCTAGACTTTAAGCCAAATTAAAACTTGTCTTTTATAATTCTGTTTTTGATTTTTTTTACTATCATTATTAATGTTGATATTGAGCACGTTTTTTAAGTTGAATAAAAAAAAAATAAAATAAAATAAAATATTAATAAACAGTAATAAAGGAAGGCAAGCACAGACAAAAACCCATTCAAAAGAATACAATTAGCACTTATTTCTCCTACTGAAATCGCCTCAACGAAAATTGCTTCAGAATCATTTTTGTAGAGGATTTAGTACGCTTTCCAATGGTCTCCTTCCACTTACTCCGATCTCCCAACCATTTTCGAGATATTAAGGAAATATATGAAAATCCCAAAACTTTTCATGTCTGTTTTAAAATATTTTTTTTTTCTAATACTTCCTAAACTCCAAACATAACCAAAATTTGAACATCTCAGTTTGAATGAATTTCAAACATTTAGAAACTATTTTGACTGAATATAAGTACCCAAACTCAAAATTAGTTTTTTCACTTTTCTGAATGAAATTTTCTAGTCGGCACTTCTGCATTTTGTCATGAGGTCAACTTGATAAGTGGGTTTCCTCCCTATGGAGGGAAAGAGGAAACATGCTAAAATGGTTATGTACTTTAAAATTAAGATTTTGAAATTGCTAAAATTTCATTTCTACTGAAGATTGTCAGGAGAAAAATGATTACACAAAAATGACATACCTTCAGTATTTCCTCCCGATGAAGAGATGCTTTCACTTCCATTGGTAAGTTCGCTGAGTTTCCTCTCTAATCTCAGGGCTGCTTTACTTTCCGACAGCTGTCCTCGAGCTTGAGGGAATGAAGCTCTATTATGATTGTTTCTGATATTTCCACTGCTATTTTTTCTCCTTCTCACGACCTAAATCAATGCAAGTGTAATATGAATATCATGAATGATAGTAAATTTCCATACATATAAATATCGCACTAGTATTTCTAAAGTGACACAACTCCAAATAAAACTCAACTTAAAATGTGTCACTCTGTAGGGGCCTTAGGATTAAGACAGGAAGGGTGAAACAAGTGCCCTCTGGTGCACAAGCTCCAGGTCTAGCTAGGTACATACAGTTTTGATGGTTGATAAAGATGTATTTACTATGTCTTTCACAGTCGTAACTATGACGGTGTGAATAAAACCGATTTTTGAGTTGTGTCACTTTAGAAATACTAGTGCGATATATACAAATAATTTTAAAGAAAATAAAACAATTTACTTAGGCTTGGACAGTGTCCATCAGCCGAATAGATAACTTAATTATCTAAAATAAAAATATACATGTAGAAAATTATATACTTTAACTTAAAAAAAAAAACTTGATAAAAAAATAAAAAAAAATAAATAAGCAAACCAATAAATGAAATAAATATGAATAAATGGGGTCTCCTGTGGTCTAGTGGTTAGCACCTTAGATCCATAAGCGGGAGATGGTGGGTTCGATCCCCACCGTCGCTGCACCCTGGATGTTGGCGCTAATGGCCCAGATTTGTCGAAGCGTCGTTAAAAAAAAAAATAAATAAATAAATATAGTTATAACTAAATTGAGAGAGAGAGTGAAAAAAAGAACACTTTTTTGGGTGGGATGACAATTTGGAATGAAACTTTAGGAATCAGGATTTGGTGAGATCGTTTACAAAGGGAATATTAAGGTCTTTATATAGTGTTTAGTTGGAGACTTAAAAGGGAGCATTGACTATTCTACGAAGGACTTTGGATTGGAATGCTTGTATTCCAAGCAGGAGTTTTCTCCTGTTTCTCATAATTCAATTCTGTTTATATGCTTTATTTTGATGGAGGAAATGGTTTTGGGTCATATCAATTTCAATAACTTTTTTTGGAAAAATTAAAACAAAGTTTTCTTTCCAAGACTTCTCAATGCAATGGATTGACGCCATAGAAATGAAGAAAACTCATTAAAACTTAGAAGGGTGTTAGTATTCCTACAGGGTAATAATAGGGAGTTTCATTTTACTGAACTCAAGATGAGAATATGAAGGGAAAACTCGCTTATCTAAGCATGAGAAGAAATTGAAGATATGAAGGAATGAGAAAGTAAAGCTGAGCACAATCAAACAAGTGATAAAGGAATCCATTATCCCCCCCCCTCTTCCAGCTGATGATGTCATCAGGAAATTTCTACAATATCCAGTGATACCTGTAATCAGTGATGACTCAGGCTATTTTTTGTGGACTAGATCAGTACTTGCGTATTATCTAAATGTCACAATATGCATAAATATTATTTCAGTAAAAGTTTTGTTTGTAGTTCTCAGCAGTATTCCCTGGAATTTTGTAATGTTATGAGTGATATAAAGTTAGAAAAACAGGCTTCTGTAATGGAGAAAAAAGTTCTGCATACTTATCTCGAGCGTGGTCTCGAATCGAGGGAAATCCAGCCACAATTTTTACACCAGTTTAGTCACCAAATGTCACGTAGATCCGGATCAGTCATACAAAATTTAAAAACGGAGAGTTTGCGTTCTCCGGGCATGTTAGGGGCTGAGTTCAAACGAGCTTCTTCTCAAAAAGCTTATTTAAACCAAACTAGAAGAAATGTGGGCGGAAGAAAGCCTTCAAACAATCTAACACTTGAGGAAGAAGAAAAACGTGCAATAAGAAGAGAAAAGAATAAATTAGCAGCGGCGCGATGCAGGAAACGAAGATTAGACCACACAAACCAATTGTCACAAGAGGCTGAACGTCTACAGAAAGAAATTGATAACGAAAAAATTGAAATACGTAGAATTGAGAAGAAGAAAAGCGAACTCCAAATGCTTATAAATACTCACAATCCATGTTTTTACAGAATGACAAACAAAAGGGAAAGAGAAGATTTGTCTTTGAAATACAACGAAGGCATTGATGAAACTCGGAAAGGACACAGTGTTTTCACGCATAACAGCAGTATTTGTGAAAGGCCAACAACCTTATCACTTCCAAATTATTTACCAGAACCATCCGGTTTGCAAAGAATCCATCTGAAGCAAGAATCTTCATGCTTCAACTTCGAATCTCTCATGGACGGAGGGACTGGGCTTAGTCCAATGTCTGCTCCACTTCCTCCTTCCTGTGTCGTCCGCCAAAAAGACTTTGAATGCATTGATTTATCAAGTCCCAGTAAGTTTGTATCTTTATGAAATTATATAATAAGATAAACAACGATGATTGAAAATGAAACAGTGCAGTTTGCTCCAATTTATCAAATCACAAGTGCGGAATTCTTGCGTGCCTGCGGAAGGTTAAGGAATTGACGAGCCAACGACCATATGACATTGAATACATCAGTTTGCATAGATCACCGAAATTACGTAACTTTGGGTGTGGCCAGTCCTTGGAAGGAGGACAGCACGGGTAAAACAAGTGCCATTGGAATTTTCAGAGGGTGGCAACCAATAGATAAACCTGCAGTTGATATACCGAAAAAAAAATTGATAAAGAAAACGAGCATACCAGACATTTGAATAATACATTCTTATAATTATATTCTTAACTTTTAAAAGTTGTCACCAATCTTTGCATAATTACTTCAGAACACTGTTCTTCATTGAACTCAGTCATTTTACTGTTGCTTGTACAGAAGGCTACACAGATGTGCACTCAAATTCAAAACATGCCTTATCCCCTGATACACAACTAGAAAATGCTGACTAAGGGGGAAGGATTCAGCTCTGAGGATCACCAACTGGCTGCACTATACTACCTCACAATATCATGACTCAAATGTGATAATATTAACAAATGAATCAGAATTTGGAACCAACTCCATTGCTGTGGGTATATATGGAAAAACAAAATGTATTTCTCTTGAATATACGAAGCTATAAAACTCTAATCGAGGCACAAAGTATTTAAACAAGCTCTATAAACTTAAGTGATATCAAAATAATATATTTTGACTGCAATTTGAGTTAGTGACAATATGTTTATATTTTTGGTTTTACATCTTTCTGAGCATAGAAGCCTCGTTGATTGAGAGATCTGCAGTACATGAAGTCAGAATTTTTGGTGAATTTAGGACGAGAAATCCATTGCACACGTGAGTCAAGAAGAACATACTACTAGTAAAATTGATAAGTTCAACTGAGTCATCTGTTTTTCATATGATGTTTATTCCTAGCGTGATTTCGAGCATATTAGTAAAGAAACTCTTAATGATTTTCTTACAACTTGTTGCAATTCTTGCTGAACTTTTAATTTATAAACTCTTTTTACAGCGAAGTAAATTCAAATATGTACTTACTGAATTGAAATTTTCAAGAAAAACTAGTTTTTATGTGCTAAAATGGTCTTAATGCATAGAAAGTGGAAATAAGCAACTCTCTCTGTTTATCGACTTTCAGTAGCCCTAAAGGGAAAGTCTCGACTTCCAGTAGCCCTAAAGGGAAAGTCATATTACCAATACAGAATACAATCTCAAAAAAACAAACTCTTTCTTAGTTTTCATAACTACTTATATACAGTAATTAATTTACTATTACTTAAATTAATTAGATATTTGAATTAGACTGTGATACTAATGATAAATAACCATCCTGTAAACCAATATTTCCAAAGATTCATGAACCGTTTTCTCCGACTAAAAGATGGTCTTATTGAAATTTACTTGAGAGCTCTTTAAAAAAAGAGGGAGTCTATAAATAGGAAACTTATTAATGGAATTCTTCCATTTACCATGATATTGTAACTATTCTTGAAATATTTATTAAAATATACAAAAAGTCCAAAACGTCTCTTGTTGGATGAAAATATGTTCTTTGTAATACTTCCTGAACTACAAGTGTAACAAAAATTTGTATACCTTAATTTGGATGAGCTAAGTATGTGTGAACTATTTTTTTTTTTGGACCAAAACAACATTTTGGAGTATCCCAAACCACAATTCTAGATTTTTTTTTCTTCAGTTTTCTGTAAGACAGTTAATATCACACTGAAAGTGTTTTTAATAAAATGTCTACAACAAAATACCAATAAAACGTTCACCTGTAAAAATTTTAATACAAATCTGTTGGAGCTACTTTTCTTATTTTTATTTTAGAGCAAATTCTGCCAAAAAAACTGAATGGGTAGGAGTAGGGCCTAAGATCGAAGGTCATTAGCCTTTTATTGTTGCAGGCGGTTAATAACCTTGGCAGCCTATGACCAAATAAAAAAAAGAGGGCTACAAAACTGAACTAAATAAAATAAAACAAACTGTCACTTCAAGGCCTAGAAGGGTAGATACTGTAGATGATTTTTGACCATACAGTATAATTGTACATAAGGCACACAAGAGAGATGGTGTAGCGTTTACTATGCTCAGGCCATCTGATTTTCTCCTTTGCAGGTATCTATTTAAGGCTGGGTGGGCCTAGGGACGGTCAAGGACTCTGGCTCTTGAACGACAACACAAGAAGATGAAAGATGAATAAAGATACACGTAGCCGATAGATTCTGTACATTTGATCTTGAACGATTTTATTAATGTACCACAAAACCTTGAACCATAGCTCGAGAACTTCAATTTTTCTATGTTTTGTGGGGCTGTGCTATTTAAAGATTCTTTTAAGGCGCATCAAGTTGGACCTAAGAGTCTTCCGCCGTGTGGAGAATAGGATGATTTGAACTTTGCAGAAACTGGGGAAATAAGACCAAGTTAGAACGTACCTTTCCAGGAGGAGGCGCAGGTGTATCATTTTCCGTAGAATGGCAGTCGGCTTGCGCAGGAGGTTCTTCCTTCGTGATCGGAGGAGCCGGTGGAGGAGTTGAGATCTTATCTTCAACAGGACAAGACTTCCCGTCTTCAGGAGTATCCATCGATCTCAGTGACAGGCAATCATCGCTAGTTAGGTTACTAGAAGACACTGCTTGAGATCCATACCCACTGGAAATATAATTGTTTCTACAATTCGATTTGTTTTAATAAAATTTGTAAATATTTCTAATCTTAATTAAAAATATAAACTGTTGTGCTCTTACTTTTATTATTGTTTAACCAAAAAAATCATTATTTATTTTGAAGATTGATAAAAAAATATGGGGATCAGACAAGGAGGAAAACCAGCTTTGAATGAAAAAAAATAAAAAAATACAAAGAATATTTATTTGTTTACGAGCATCGCATCAAAGAAAATAAGCCCATCATAAAAGAATTTTATCTGTGTGCCCAAAAAATAATTTTACAAGAATTAAGTATGGATAAACTCACTTGCGTATATAGACATAAACAAAACAAAAAAATGAAGGACAATTTCAGTTTGTTTTGTAATGTATTTATTTTATACATCAAGGCCTCGGGTACGAAACGAGCAGTAAGTGTCAGAGCGGAGCTGCTCACGTTAATGACAAGCTGGAGTACAGTAGGAATGAGGGAGGATTGGCTACAATAGGGATGAGAGGCAGGGCAGTGCCGTTTGCAGGTTCCAGCCTGTCGCTCAATGCTTAGCCCAGCAGACATTAAATTCTGCTCACCGCTCTCAGTTATCTTCAAGCTTTTGACTAGTGAACATGACAGAAAAGAGTAAATTGGATGATAGTGAATGTGAGCTTTTAATTTCGGAAGTGTAAAGTATGGAATGACAGACGCAGTGATTTTAAAAATACTATGGGATGAGGTTGGAAATGCATTAAACTTGCAAGGTAAGATACTTTAACTAACTAAAAATTTAACACTAATTTTTTAAAGTAATATTTTATTGGAAAAAAGTATATTGGCGTACAAGATAACAAAGACTAAAGGAAATTAACGCCCAGCTGCTCTGTACCGTAGCCGGTGTGGTTCTGCTGCTCGGCTCGCCAATCGTATCGTACCCAAGGGCTTAGTGTCTTAAAATGGTTGAGCTTTGTGTCAATGTATGGACTACCTTCAGTTATCAGGCTGTACCGTATGAAATGTCAGTTTTGTTTACTTTGCGATTTAATCCTTTCCCTTTTTTATTTCATTATTTACAAACATCATTGTTATTCATATAGAATTAAAGCTCTTTTATTCCTATTATTTAATCAGTAACTTGCGTACTGTGTTGTGAGAACGATCCTCTGAGAAAAAAATAAAACTTAAATTATGGCTTCAACAGAAATCCGTATTACTTTTCGTTATGAATTTAAGCTTGGTCATAGCGCTGCTGAGGCGTGTATGAACATTAACACGGCGTTCGGGGAGGGAACGGTGAATGAACGAACTGTTTACCGGTGGTTTTCCAGGTTTCGAGGTGGAAATTTTGACCTTGACAACGAGGAGCGAGGAAGACCAGAAACCAAGCTTGACAATGACCACCTGAAAGAAAGGGTTGAAGCTTGTCCCTCAAAAAGCACTAGGGAATATGCCAAAGAACTCGGAGTAGGAGCCACGACAGTTTCAAGACATTTGAAGGAAATCGGCAAGTCCAAAACTGACATTTCATACAATACAGCCTGATAGCATGTCATGATAATCATAAGTAAAAAAAAAAAAAAAAAAAAAAAGGATTTTAAACTTTTCGTCATTTGAGGTTGATATGTACCAAGTCTGTTTATCTTTTACAACTAATGTTTGATGTGCATTGCAGAGTAGATTAAATACATGAAAAACATTTTTTAAAATGGAAGAAATATTTAGTAGTATAAATATCAAACCTTGAGCTAGTACTTGGTGTGCCCCCTTTAGTCGACTGAAGTTCAACGAGAGAATCCAATGTTCTAGAACTTGGCAGTGACATCTTCACTTGATTACTCCTTTTTTCAGTCTCGGCCTGAAAATAAGATTTCAATCAATTGTTTTATAACCAGCAGAAAGAAGAGTGTTTTCTCACAGTTTAACAGTGCAGTGTAGATAAACCCAGAAGAAGTATCAGAGAAGTCCCTTTATATGTGGGATTTGTCCCTGGCAAGGAAGGTGGTGAGTGTTGAGTTACAGCTTATTAGTGCAGAGTATTCACTTTGCATGTGTGTGATGTCTCCCTAGCAAGCAAACTATGTTAAACATGGAGAGTTAATCTTTAACTGATTAAATTCCGCTGAATTTAATTATAGTTATATTTAAGAGATATAACTATTTCATCGAACAATGAATCTTGATGGGAGGAGATAGACGACCGTTGAGCTTAAGAAGGTGTAGATCATCAGGGTTCAGTCATGTGTTGAATAAAACTAAATTTTAAAACAAAACCACCTCTTTATTTTAGAAGTCAAGGAATGGTTCAATTTTGTCTAAGAAAAACATTCAGATTTTTGGAAAAAATCTATAATTTGGATTTAACTTGTAGGCTTCCATGGTCTGACTCATTACAAACATTATAGTCTTCTGGTATTGTCAATGTCACAAACTTCTTCATCGATGTTTCGCTAGTCATACTGCCCGCTCACTCAGGGCTAAGTCTGAGAATGAAGATGTCCTCCTGGTTCACCGGTATAAATACCTGTCCTGAACAGGTCGCAGCACTCCCGGTCTCGGCTGCCCTCATCGTTCCTTCTATACCATATTTCCTGTCTTAAAGTTGTTTAAAAATAAATTTTCCCTCTCATTGCATGCTCTTTCGATCATTTACCATTTTTGGAGAGAAGGAATACGAAAAAGTATGAGTCAAACCAATCGTAATGAGCTCAGAATCCAGACCGCATATAAGTCTAGAGCACTGGGAGCAGTCCTTATCATGACTGCATATATGTGCTCAGAGCGTTTCAAGTGCTAAATCTTACAGGCGTTGTTTTAAAGTGAAGTCAGAGATTAATCAGTTAATAGAAATATGTAAAATTACTTTTTTGAACTAAATAATAATAATTACCTGGTAAACTTCGAATTCTGAGAACCTCCTGACTGGCTCTTCCTCTCCACCTTCATCTTCCTCTTCGATGAGCCCAGCATCACGTAATGGGAATTGCTTTGAATGTTCTTCGTGCAATGTTGTCATTCGCAAGCCCAGTTTCGTGTTAGGAGATGCTAATGACAAATAACACAATGAAGGACCACATTCAAATAAAAATAAACACTTCAAATGTAGAATTTAACGGATTGATAAATTATCACATACGTCTGTCTATTTTGTTTTGTGACATATGAATGTAATTAACTAAACGAATGATAAAAATTGTTTAGTTTCCGACGGCCCCTGAAGAGTTGGCAAGGATGACATGAAACATGTAGGGAAAATGTGAAATACGGTAATACAAAAATGAAATATGAGGTGCTACTTTTTTTTAATGACCTACACCATATACAACAGAACTACTTGATTGGGTCAGAAATATTGCGGATTAGAACATTTATGTATAATTTATTCATGCATTTTATTTCTTCATTCCAATAGTAACTTATTAATCAATGATGATTTTGGCTTAATGAAAAGTTAAATTAAACTAAAGTTAAACTTGATCTGAATAATGAAGAATTTAAGTCAATGAATGGCTATCAGAGTTGGGCAAAAAGCAGTTCAACTACGAGTTACAAAACTACAACTTCACTAGTTGGAAAGTAGTTGGAACTATAAATAGTTTTGTAGTTAGTATTTGACAGACCACAACTAGTATTTGTCAACTACAATAAAGGTAGTTGGAGTTCCCAAATACAACTACTGTAGTTTGAATAAGTAGTTGTTTTGACAACTACTAACTGGGAATCAATATAAAGAGTTTGTGATATGCTGGTTTAAACAAACTTATTGTAAAAAGTAATAATAATAAATATTTATTTATTTATGATGATGCTCCGCATCTAAAGCGAAGAGCATTAATAATAAATAAAAACAATTTCGGTTTTGTGTCCTATCGTTTTTTAAATTAATCTATTATTAATATTATGATTATTTTTAAAAACATAACTATACTTTTTTGGACGTCTTTGGCAGAATAACAGCTGCAATCGAATTAAATTTTAGTTTTTTTTAAATGCACTTTATTGTGTAACATAAAATTACTAAATGCTTTTTCTAAGTAGTTGTCTGTGTAGGTAGCTACTAGTTTAGTTAACCACTGCCCAACTCTGATGGCTAAGCTTGTGTAGGTTATCAATGCGAACCTGAAAAAAGAAAAATCGATTTTCCAAGCACGTTTATGGCAGAAGAGAAAGATAGTCATAGAAGAAATACATTCAAATCAATAGTAATAAAAGGAGCAACATTTTTTTAATTGAAAAAGTTAGTTATTTCAGACGCACACCCATGAAGAGAGTTAGTCACAACTTACAGGAGAGTTAACATCTGGAAGGAGATAGATTAGGAATGTAATTGATTATGCCCTGAGTAAAAGTAATTAGCAAGGACAAGTATGGGTTTTTGCAACTCGGTTTTTATGAATAAAATATAAGAACATAGGATGTGTTATATTGGATGTTGAATAATAACTTGAAAATGACAAAATAATTACAGCAATATCAAATAAAGTTGTAAACATTCTACGCATTTGCAAAAACCCATTTGAATAACAAATATAGGAAATGAACATGAATAACATACATCAAAACCACATATAAAGGAAGAAAAACTCTCTTTTTTTTAAATGTATGTTTTAAAAAAATATGCCATTTATTTTGTTACATAATTGTATTGTTATATACTTCTATTAATTACATACGTCCTCCATTGAAATACCATTAGTAAGCAAAGTACAATAAACTAAATTCTAGACTGGTAAACAATAGTGATAAGTGATAATATGGGTGGTCAAAGAAAACGTTGAGATAGCCCAATTTATACTGAATCCAGTGCACGAGTATGACATACAATGGATATGGCTGAAGCCTCCGAGAGGAATTACGGGCCCCTTAACCTCCTCCCATCCAATAATATCATCACAAACTATTAATGGAATTAGGTAAACAATCCAAGGGGTTAGATCCGCCAGTAAATGCACTGTTGTCATACCTGTTGGTGGAGTCTGTTGTCACTGGCATCGGTGAGAGTGAGGATGTGGGCGAGCGCTTTCAACGTAAGTACGTCATTATTAAGCCAGTGTAAACTAAGTACTAACTTAACACTGGCTTGATAATGATTTACTTACATCGAAAGCGCTCGCCCACAGAACTTTCACCAATGCTAGTGACAACGGTCTCCACCAACAGGTATGACAACATTAATGGAATTATTTAAAACTGAAATTTCACGTCTTGTCTAAGGAATATTGGCACTTCCTGGGGTTACAAAATTTTGGACTGGCAATATTTAAAAGCTAGTTTGTAAATTTGAAATAGAGAATTTACAAAATTATCCATTGTTTGTTCTCAATAATAATTATGTGGACTATACTAAGGTATATCATTTTGTTATTTCAAATTATAATCATATGATATAATTATAATGCCTCTGACCAATTTTCCATCGTGTGCCCCCCCCCCCCCTCTAATCAAGACCCTGCAAATAGTTAATGTGAGTATTCAGCCCCACATGAGGGCGCCTGGAACATCACCGGAAAATTCAAACCTCAATAAAATATATAGTGGTAAATTTTTTTGTTGATTTTAATAAGTAAGTAATTATAGCAAGGTTGACCCACAATTTTTGCGTAGTTACAGAACACACAAGTTTTCTTTAAGTCATAATATTCTATTTAAAGAAGAAAAAATTAATTTTTACTTCTGAATGTAATGAAAGATTCTGGTACACCATTTAGGTACATAATAAAAAAAAATAAAAAAAAAAAAATACAATTTTATGTGAAGGTTTCCAAAAACTTATCCTAATAATAATTTTTGGAGTCACGAACATTTGAGTATGAATTGTATTAGATTTTTTCCCCCTTTTCGTTTGCTAATTTGGATCAGAAAAAAATCATCAGTTGATCTTGCACACATCAGGTCCTTTTTAAGCCACCAGGAATTTTTAATCTTAAACTCTGGAGGATTGGACTGGTGGGAAACAATGTATTGCCAATAAAATATACATAAGGTAATTATATTTTCAGAATTAAATTACTAAAAAAAAAAAGAAAAAAAAGAGAGCTTGTGAGAGGATGAAAGGTAGTGTTAGTAAATGACATACGTTTAGAGCCAGGTTGCAAGCGAAGGGTGTTCAAATTGATGTTCAAGTTGAGGAACGTTGGACGAGCTGAAATATATCCCAACACCATTAGTACAAATAAATCCAACACCTTCATTAAACCAGAAAGCATGATGACACAGTAATCTCTCCAAGTATCTAAACTCTGCACTATTTATTATGCATAAAAAGTAGTTTACATTAATTAAGTAAAAAGTAATTAAGAATCACATTTTTAGTAATTATTATCTTTAGTGATACCAAATTTTCCATCAACAAGTACCAAGTTTAATATTTATGGACATTGTGAATGTAATCTTCAGAGGGAAGGCGTCGCCAACCTACAGATAAAGGGGTATTTTCTCTAGAATGAGAATATCGAATTTAAAGAAAATTTACTAAATTTAACGATTATCGAAAAACTTCTATTCACAGATAACAAGGGCATCTATTTGTAATTTTCCTGAGTTTAAAATGGATTTTTTTTTTGTTTTTTTTACGGCGCATGGACTTCTGGGCCATTAGCGCGCAGACATTCATGGTACAGCAGGGAATTTCCTCAACAGGCCCTGAAACGAGAAAAACCCCTGATGCAGGAGGGCGTTAGCCAGTAGACAACGGGGAGATTCCTAAAATAGAAGTTTTTTTTTTTCATTATAGTAAAAAACACATAAAAATCAAAGAACAATTCATCAACTGATCTTTAATTTATTCATAGCTCTTTTATTGGAAATATTGCATCATTTAGTACTGTTTTTCTAATACCATTTGAACCACATGGTATCCAATGTTGGTCCATTGATGAATAACAAAGGCACACAAACACAGAAAAGTGGTATTTTCCAAAGAAACCATACTTATATTCTTATGTATTTCGACACGCTGAATCCAAATCCGGAATCCGTTTCTCCCCATCGCATCAGGTTTAAGACCATTTGAAGGTCAAATTTTGTATGAAGTCGTTAAAGAAGAAATAACTAGAGCTTCCATGGTTTTGAGGGTCGCTGAATTTGAAAACGATGTCTGTTTCACTCTATCAGCGAAAACTCAGGGTCATTTCAAGGACAAATATGTCTATTTTGCAAAAAATGAATCTCCTGTCAAAATAGACGTTTTTTGCAAAATAGACATATTTGTCTTTGAAATGACCTTAAGATTTTGCCGATAGAGTGAAACAGACCTCGGTTTCGAATTCAGCGACCGGTTTCTTCTTTAATGATTTCATACAAAATTTGACCTTCAAATGGTGTTAAACTTGACGTGATGGGGTGAAATGGACTCCAGATTCATATTCAACTAGCGAAATACATAAGAATGTATGTATGGCGTCTTTGGAAAAGACCACTTCTTTTTTGTTGTGTGCCTGCGTAATAAAAATACCTGTGTTCGCCTATTGTACAGTAATATTTTTTCATTTCACAAGCAATGTTTAAAAATTAAAATAAAGGAATTACACTGGACAATTTTGAAGCTTTAAATGCTGGCTAAACTTGTTTTGGATGAATTAAGTTAGTTGTCCTCAAATTGCACATCCTGGCACCCCAAGTGACCATAAGGATCCCAAAAAAAGTTTCCAATATTTCATGCAACAGAATGGATTCAAATTTATTTACTTTTTTAAAAAATCGATCATAGGGAGGGTTCAGAACAGTAGATAATTAAAATCGTTTTGGTTGTATTTAGGGGGGCAAGGTTAGTTCAGTGGTGGAGCACTCGACTAATGAACAGGAGGACACCCGAGAGCACACTAAAGATTTTTATTTTATAGTGTTATCATTCGAGGGTTGGATTTGGGGCCCCAGATTGTCCTTAGACTCACCCACCCTTTAATTAATTAATTAATGAGTACCTGCAAAGGGAAAAATCAGGCGACTGGAGCATATTACTGACCACATTATCTTCCTAGTGTGCCGCATGGTCAAGAATCAGATACCTCTACAGTATCTGCCCCCCTGGGCCTTTGTGGCCTGTTACGAGACTGATTTTTTTTTTATTGTATTTCTATATATACGTTACCCAACATACTACTGTACATTTATTTGAGTGTAATTATTAAATAATTTCAATATTTTTGGTGGGTGCTTCAGAAATTAATTTTAGTAAGAGTGGCTTTTAGGTAGATAAGGTTGGCGACACCTATTTATTTAGTGTATTTATTAAAATAGAAAATACATATAAAAAGCATAAAACAAATATTATTATAAAGGCATACACACATCCAAGATACCTGTTTTATATTTAAAAAAATTAAAACATTTACAAAACGTTTTCAAGAAACCACTAAAACACAACATTTTCATTCGGATCAGTACAATAGTACACAATTTAGCAACAGCTTTCCAAGAAACCTAATAGATTTAATATTTACGACATAATAGTATCAACAAAAACAATCGTGCACGCCTTAATACAAAGGCCAACTCAAACACATTAAATTCATGGGTTAGATCTCTGTATTTTCATACTTCTACTTGTAGTTATATACAGTGTTCCAAGTTTTAAAAGGTGAAGCAAGAAGGTACTGATTTCGACGAGTTCTTAGCCTTAAACTCTTCGATATTGTGAACATTGTATGTCTAAACCTGTTGAGGAAGTCTTGAAAGATTTTAAAATGAAGCGTGTTCTAGGTGATTAAAGGGAGGTGAGATGAATGACTTTGACAATGCACGCTAGACCAGCCACACTCCATGCAATGCTAAGTACAAACAATAAGATATTCTCAAAAGTTCTACTTTAAATCGCTTTATTCAATAATTTATTGTGTTTAGATATTAGTTATTTCTTCTGTAAAATTAAAGAAAACATTTGTAAAATGAAAATATAAGCCATTAAAGACCCAATGGATAATATTATTCTGAAATACTAAGTGTACATTAAAAATATACTATTTCCCAGAGCCCAATTGGAAATAAAACGTCTACATTTAAATACTAGGTTTTTTGTTTTTTTTTTGGAGATGGAGATAGTTAGCCGTTGCAGTGATATGAAGACAAGGTGTGGTTGGGATTCGGCTAGTAGAAAAAAAGTCAGACCTTCAGGAAGAAATCTGAATTGGGCGTTTCCAATACAGATTTCTTCCTGAAGGTCAGACGTTTTTTTCTCCTAGCCAAATCCCAACCATACCTTGTCTTCGTAGGTTTTTTTTGTTTGCTCCAATAATTACGCTTCAAAATATTAGTGATTTTTTTTCCTTGAGGTCACAAGCCTCATACAACAAATTGCATTTATTCATATTTGTTATCCTCAATTTCTACGCAACGTTAGAAACACCAAGGACGTTAACCATTAAATTACAGAAACAAGAAATACATTTCTTTATTAAAAAAAAAAAAAAAAAATAAAGCCCGAAGTCTAGATAGCCCTTCTACTAAAATCTAATGACTAATCACACTATTATAAAAAGCTATCTTAAAAACTGCACTACAGAATTACAATGCAGGAAATATGTACAGTAACAGCTTTACAAAGCTAGAATAATACTATTTCAAATCTATAATTCTTTAAAGGAACACGATAAATTTTAGTCAGGAATATATTGAACTAAAAATATTGAGCGAAATTATACCAGGTATACATTTTTTTAATCCACTGTCTTTATAAGTTATCTCATTCGCCTTCAAGGGGTGTATATACCAAGAAATTCAGAGCAACGGTACATTACAAATTTAAGAAATAAAAAAAAAAATTGTCTTATATTTCAAATTGTATCCGTAATTGTACAAATATTATGTTCTACCACTAGCTACATCTATATCTGTGCACCTTCCTCTAGCGTCTTTTACTTTTCAATAAAATATACCAAACTTTTATTACACACCCATGAGCATAATAATAATTTTAATTCTTGAAGTAACTAACTGGAGTTGCTCTCCGAAATTGTTTAATCATTAAGTTATAGTTGCGACGTTTCGAACCTGTTCAGTTTCATCTTCAGGCATCTTAAATTAATTAATGATAAGATCTCCTATAAGGCTAATCATTATGTTGTCGATAATAATAATTCTTCTTCTTCTTCATCCAATGCCCGTCTTTGGCTTTTCAGCCATTCGACGCCGTGCCATCCAGTAAAGCCGTGCGTGTCCTTCTGGGACACGCACGGCTGCAGGGCTGAGCAATGGGAAAGGTGATCCGCCGTCCCGTCCTCCTGGGAGCACAGTGGACAAGTTGGAGAATCTCCTAAACCAATCCTATGTAAATGGCTCTGCAGGTAATCATGGCCTGTAGCCATCCTAAAGGTAGCCACTGCAATTCCTCGGGGAAGGCTGTCGGGGATAGGTTTTGATATTATTGGCTCACATATTTTTCCAACTGCAGCATTTCTCCATGAATCCACAATAGCTGCCCTTACACTGGAAGAGATTACGTGGCATATGTTTGTATAAGTGACGGGAAGAAGTGGTTGGCTCATTTTACATCCTTCTTTGGCTAGCCTGTCGGCTTCTTCATTCCCGTATATATTGCAATGACCAGGTACCCATTGTAGTCAGATTTCGGTAGCTTCTTATGATAATAATAATGGTAATGATAATGTCCATAATTTTGGAATTTTGGAATACACACACAAGACACAAGTGAATGTGAATCTGACTAGTCCACCCAACCGATTATGAGATTCTTAACCGAATTTAATGCCTTATTCTCAAATTTCAAAATTATGGATTCGACAAGATTATGATTAGCCTTATAGTAGATCTTTTCATGGCTTAATTTAAGATGCCTGACGATGAATCTAAACAGGTTCAAAATATCGCATTTATAACAATGGTTAAAGAATTTGTGAGCAACTCTTGCTAGTTACTTCAAGAATCCGTTGATCCTTCCTCATCCTCACCTTCAACTTACGTATATTTTAATATTTTTTTTTCATAAGTACTAATAGATGTGAAGATAAAAGTTCTATATAGACAACATCTTAAAATATTACTCAATAAAAATTTAAGACTAACTTGTTTTTGAATATTCTTTACTAATCCTTAAGTGGCTTAACCCTTAGTGGTCCTAACCCGAGCAGGGATCGGCAAGACCCCTAATGCTGGTCCCAGCTCGGCATAGAATTTCTCCCTCTCTAGTCCTTTTCCTAGAGCTTCTAGGCATATTTTTAATAAGGCTTACTATTCTAGACAATTAGCTGTTAATTTTAATTCCAAAGAGGAAGGAACCGTTTCGAAAAGAGATAGGCGCCGTGTGAATCACATATTCTTGAAGTGACGTCTAGTTGTTTGTGCAAGTCATCGCAACGATTTCGGCTGTTGTTTTGTCCTCATCTGTCCTATTCTTCTACCATTTTATGGTACAGTTATTAACTAGTGTATTTTGAAATGGAGTGCGAAGATATTTTAAAGATTTTGCCAGAATTACACGAAAAGAAATCCACCTTATTACATTGGGAAAGTGCCATTCCCTCGAAAAGTACAGCTAAATTTCGATATATTTATCTGAATATTTGTATAAATTACTTTTTCTTGTTATTAAAAATGAAATTTTGAAAGAAAATACAATTTATCGTATTTTTATGACAACTAAAACAAAATGTGCGATTCCGTAGAATACGGACACGGAGTAGTGGCGGCCGATTTTTATGCGGGTCCCTGCTCGGGTTAGGACCGTATGGAGTTTATGGAATAAAGACTGAGGCCGGTAAGGGCTAAATATACAATACTATTTACATTTAGGACAACCCTGAATTTGTAAGTGCCATTATAATACAAATAAGTATTTTCCGAAGAAGGACAGCAATTGAAGGAACAAACTGTAAGGAGACCATTTGATGGATCTGACAGTTGTTTTTAAATCAATGGGCGAGCTAACCCAAATCGCTCTTCATTCAATTCTTCTTGTTGGGATTTTATATCTCATAAGAGGAGAGATTATATTTTATAGTTTTAAAATACTTTATGCAAAACAATAATATTCTATATACATTTGAAATTTTATCGTGAAGCCTGGTAGATGTTACAAGATTCCTCAAATCTATCGTTTCAGATTCGGTAAAGTTAACTCAGCAGATATAGTGAGGAAGTAGGAACAGATAGTCTTCATATATTTGGTCTTTGAAGAATATCGTAAAGAAATTACCAAATAACAAACCTTATAAACATGACATTCAAATACGAGTAAACAATTTCGGCTTAAGGTTTGTTCGCTGGATTGTATTTTTGTTAGTACTACTTTTGCTTCCAGCAGTAGATTTTGTAGAATGATATTTTTGTAGGAATTCGATCCTCTTTCTCGGACTTGTATCCATACTTTAATAGTTTTTTTTTTCTTATATTTTGTAAATAAACTTGTTGTTCTTAAATTTATACTTAACTTAAATATACGTTAAATATAAATCTATTAACAACAAGGTTATTATTAAATATAAGAAAAGCTATTAAAATATGGAAGGAAGTCAGTCAGAAGGATGGGATTCCCACAAAATATCATACCAAAAAAACTACTATTGGGGACGAAAACCTTACTATAGTGGAAGGATATAACTTGTCACTCGGTTGTGGACACGGGTAGGGGAAGGTGGGGGCGCCTTGCTGGATTGCCACTCCTCCCTCTCCTATAGCCCCTAGGCTGTGAGGGTTGTAGAACTGGCAACGTCAGCCCCCCCCCCCCCGTGCTTTCCCCAGGTGACAAGTTATATATTTCACACGATAATAACAAGGGAAAACAAATCTTAATATACATTGTCCAGACCTCACTGTATTTGATAAATTTAACTTACAAAATAAAAAAAAATTATCACTATATAAATTTACGCTGTGTGCATTTGCTTATTTTTGCAAATCATGGAAACCTTCCAATAACAATCGTTAATTTGTATATATATATATATATATATATATATATATATATATTATATAAAATAGAATAAAGCGATCTAAATCTAAGTTATTTCATTAAACATGTGTTAGCAGGCAGGAAAAACATGCAAAACATGCGTCTGATTGCACAAAAATGGCAGATAAAAAGCCTATTACCTGACAAAATGGAGCCTGTTTGGCCAACAATCAAAGTAAACACAAAAGGCAAAGTATAAGACATGTGAAAATAGCTTTAAGTTTCGTTCTTTTATTTCATTTTTCAATAGTCACAGTATGAGATTTTACTATTTGACTAGAGCTAAGTATAAAGGATATGGCTCTCGGTAAAGACATGTTTGTATGCAAAAGCAAGTGATTAACAAAAAAAAAAAAAAAAAAAAAAAAAGAAAACAATAAACAGGGATAAATGCTTATAAAGTATATAGTAATACATGGCCCTTTTTACTAGCAATTAATTCTCCATAATTAGGTAACTTCGGATAAATTACAATATACTTTTTACTCAACTTATTCATTAAAATTTGCAATGGCAAAAAGTCTGTAACATAGGAGCTGCATAACTAAGGATATTTCTCAGTAAACTAGTTAGTTTCTGGGACTTTCCTGAAGAATGGGTTTATTAAAATAACATATCGTCCCTACCATGTCAAACTATTGAATATGCAAACTCTTGTTATTCAGATTCGAGACTTTGCTCTTGAATTGTGGACGATACGGCTTGTCGCAAATGGTCACAACTCTAACCCCTTTAGAATAGCCTTTAATGCCTTAAATAAAGTATCGAATAGACCATTTTTCAATATATTACTTCGTCAATGGATAGAATCTGTTCGTTCTCTAGTATGCTCCGATTTGCATATTCGATAGTTTGACATGGAAGGAACGATATATACTAGCATGAGACTGTGAGAAAGCATGGTTGCTAGCTCATTGCCTAAGAGAGCAGTATCTAGCAACCAGCTGTTCTAAATAAGTTGATATAGACGCACAGTGCAACAATAACCTAAGTCTTCTTTCTTTTCCTCACGTGAATGCGTGAAAAACCAAAGTATATCATAATTACGATTACGATTATAATCATAGTCTTTCGAGATGTGATTGCGATTAAAATTATAATCACAGAGATGTGATTACGATTATGAGTACAATCGTAATTATAAGTGTGATTATAATTATTATTACAATCATAGTTACAAGTTTAATTACCATTATGAGTACAATCGTAATTACAAGAGTGATTATGATTAGACTTGTAATCACATTTTGGGTTAAAATTACACTCGGAATAACACCATTTTTTTGTGATTACGACTGTAATCACAACTTTATCTGTGACAACAACTGTAATTACATATTTTTTTCTTTGAATACAACTGTAATCACATTTTTTTTCTGTGATTACAACTGTAGTCACAATTTTTTTTCTGTGATTATAACTGTAATCATAACCTTTCTGTGATTATGAATGTAAGCACAACTTTTTCTGTAATTAGGACTGTAATCCCATCTTTTATTCTTTATAATTAGGATACTATTACCGGATTCTTACCAATAATTAACATAATACCAACGGATGAGAAAGTCTCAACTCTTCATATTTATGACTCTCATTATCTTACGATTATTCCCAACACTGCCCCCAAATTACTTCAATTATTCAGGAGAACAGGCAAAGATGGTGAATACTATCTATTTGTATCAAATAAGTCCATATTATCTTATTGTTTCCTTTATTTTATTATTATTTCTAGGTCTAGAGGCCTCAAGTCCCATTGTTGACCTAAGTAGGATTCATCCCAGTGCATGTTATATATCCTAATTCAGCTGTGAGGCATTTAACACTTTGAGGACCGATGGCTTTGAACAAAATTTCCATCAGGGCTCAAGTTTTCCTTTTGTATAGTTATTTTGACAAACGTATAAAACAAATAAATAAGTGAAGAAACTTTTAAAATGATGTACTTTTAGTGGATTAATTACAATTTAGTAAAATGTCAAATAAACCTTGACAGCGGGCCCAGTGAAGGAATTTTTCGGGCAGATTCAGTATCATACAATACCAGACCCGTAAACCTAACCGGGGATAACGTAATGAGTTCCCAAACCAAATACGAAGGGTATAGGACAATGCCCGGAGTGGTTGGGATAGAAAGAAATACAAGCTATCTGCTGACACATATGCCACGACGCTGGGCCCACAGAGCACATCTCTTGAATGCATATGCCACGACGTTGGGCCCAGAGAGCACATCTCTTGGATGCATATGCCACGATGCTGGGCCCACAGAACACATCTCTTGGACGCATATGCCACGATGGTGGGCCCAGAGAACACATCTCTTGGACACATATGCCACGACGGTGGGCCCAGAGAACACATCTCTTGGACGCATATGCCACGATGCTGGGCCCACAGAACACATCTCTTGGACGCATATGCCACAGGGCTGGGCCCGAACGTATTAAGTATTTTCAAATTACAAAATTAAGCATTTTCAAAAATAGTCTTTTCATAGCATTTAACTTTTAAATAACAAATAGAAGATAAAAAGTAATATATATGAGTCAATAAATGTATTATTGGGCCAAGTATCAAAACATACTTTAAAATGTAAAGAGCATATAATCAAAAATGCAGCAAGCAAATATAAGAAAAATAGAGCTCCTATATTATAAGATGTATTACTAATCAGAGCTCTTTTAAAATGACAAAATATCGTCGTTTTAAGTATTTTGACATTGAAAATAACTAAAAAAAGGTGAACATAGATAGTTTTTCAAGAGTTAGACAGTTAACAGCTAATTCTTGTTGTAGCCATTAGAATGAAACATGCTTTTTTGTTTCATGAACTAAAAAATATGTTATTTTATTTCCACTTGATTATGGCTCTGATAAGGTGTAGAATGGAAAACGTTAAGTAGTGAGAAGACTTGTCCATCTGATTATGAAGACTGAGGGACTAGGAAAACACATAAAGTTGGAGCCATCTAAACATCGAGTACCACATGTGAAACACTAAATGATTATGTGTTACATAATTCAGGTATCATAAGTTACTCCTTCCCAATGCTTCAATGCTGTAGAAGCTAGCAGCGATTCAAAGCACCAACACTAATACAAGCTCGAAGGCTATAACAAGGTTTTGCGCTAATATAAGCTTGTACGCTAATTAAAACTAGTAAACAAGTACACGCTTATGCGCTAATATAGGCTTTATATGAAGCATATTTTTGAATTTATTTGACAAAATTATTTTTTCTTTAGTCAACTCTCTAAAACAAATTAATTGGTGAAAGAATTATGTCGATATGATTTTCCAAACTCGATATATAAAATAAAGCATTTTCAACCTATTTTCTTTTATTCCTCAGCTCCTAAGGTCCATTAAATGAAACACCCGGACACGTGTTGACTACTTTTTGATGCAAAATCACCAGAAAAAAAAATCCGCCAAAATGGTGACCCCATCACTGTTTACTCCCCCTGTTAGTATTGTTTTCCATTTCTTCAATTGAGTTAGTAAACAGAAATACGATTGAACATTTTATAGCTGCATTTTGAAGAAAATATGCTCTGATTGTTGGAATACATGAAAGGCAAGTGGTAGTGGCTTGCACAAGACATGAACTCAAATCAGCTCTGATGTGTAAATGTTAAGGGAAAATAAAAACACTTCATGGGTTTAAACAAAGAGAAATATTTTCTATAGTAAAAAGTTAGAATGCAAAGAACGTGAAAAATTACAAAAAGTAATTAAACAACCAAATAAATTAAATTAATTTATAGAAAAATCATTGATAAAGAGAAAACATCAAAAGCAGGTTTGAATTCGCGTGAACATAAAAAGGAAATCTCAAAATGTCTTTGAAACCAAGTAAGAAGAGAAGAAAGAACTGTATTGGAGCAATTTAGCAATTTATTCAGCTATAACTATTAAATAAAAATTATCTATTTCTAAACTCATCTAATTAAATTATTATTTTCTTCGCATATTTAAAACAAAATATAAAAGAGCTAAAATCTACCAAATTTCCATCACTAAAATACTCCAATGGCAATTTTATTAGAATAAAAAATATTTTTAGTTATAGAACACCTAGAATAAAATATAGAATGCCAAAGCATTTTTTATTTAAAATTTAAAAATTCACTAAAACTATCTAAAAATAGAGGGGGAATAAAACTGTGCATGACATAAAAAATAGGTATTAGGAAAATGAGAAGGTTTGGAAGAGCATCTGGGAGTTTTGTGTTTTTCAGATGTCGCTAGAGAAGTTAATGAAGCTGTTGCTTAAGCATTTGGGTTTATTTGATGTCAATGTGCATAAAGCTTGGTGTAGGCCTGCTCGAAAAGCCAGGAGAAGGAATCGATAAACCACACACTTCCAAAAATCGTTGGTACCATGTGCTCCTTTGTATCTAATTACATAGGTCACATTCTGGAAGTACTCAAATAAATAAAAGCAGCAATATGAATTAAGTAGCTATTCAATGTAGAATACATAGGGTAAAAAAAAATGGTAATGTAGTTTTTTAGGGTAAAAAACGTTCGAACAGTGATCATTTGGACTGTACAATTTAAAACAAAATTTTACTTCCAAAAGAAGAACACTTTTGGAAGTAAAATTAAGTGTGCTTCTACCGGTTATTGATCAAGCGACTCAAAATGGCTTTATTAGAATTTGCACATTAAGTATCACTCAATAAACTAATTCAAAGCTGAAGTTCAATGATGAAATAACAGAATTACATTTGCAGAACTATTCTGATAATTTTATTTGACGCTTATGAGATGGCAACCTGTACGACAACAGATGCCCATGGAGTAGAGCCCGATTCACTCTCCTGGTTTCAAGGGACAGCATTAAAAAACGGAGCCTCCACCAGCGATGTCTTCGATTTATTGTAATAGGATTTCGCTATTTATTTCTTTAAAAAGTTTTCCACCACCATTTTCTTAACTTGAGCTTTGGGCCAGACAACGGCCGGCTTAAAAACTTTTTTTATTTTAAAAACAATTTTGTAATTCTATTTTTTTTAAAAATAATATCAAGTCATATATCTATGAGTTGGTATAGTATCTTTGCGACATGATCTCTTTACTGCTAAAACACAAATAAGGAGGGAGAAAGTCCCATTCAATAGGCTCAAATTGCATTTTTATGAGCTCTAGCGGATACAAGAGTAACCAGAGCTATCAAAACATACTGCTAGATACAGCAAAAAGCTGTCACAGTGGCAGCTTTCAGTACTAAAGCGAAAAAATGGCTTTGTCACAAAAGTGACTAACAGGCCACAGGGTCACCTTTGTCACAAAAATGGCTATCAGACTCAAATGTGTTAATGTATCTTAAACTCTACCTTCCTTCCTTTAATCATATCTTTTCCAAAAACATTATTTTCAGGGTTTTTTTTTTCTCGTGCAAATAAATATTTTAATTTAGTTTGAATAGTTTTTTCTAACATGGCAACTCCTTAAAGAAAATCTTAAGCCCAAATAAAATGTTTTGCTATTTTTTTTGTTTTTTTAACATTGCTAAAAATATTGAATTGTGAAGTGTGTTAGAAATTTGCCCAAAATATCTATGCATTTGTTAAACAAAACAATTTTTTTTTTGCTCTAATCATTACTTGAACATGTAAGAAATGTAACTAATAAAAGTAATTGCGATCATAAATTTTTATGGCAATTCTGTAGCCCTGCGAACATAAAGTTGCGTTTATGCAACTTTGGGAAAAGCTAGGCATATCAGAAAATACCATGATTTTATTATAATATCGTTATTTATTTACTTTTTAAATTTTATATTACTTTAAAAATCATTTTATATAACTTTGGCTTCATATGAAAACATAATTACAATTTTAAAAAAATATATTGAGTCAAAATTATTTTTTTGAAAATTTTGTGAGCATTGCACATGTTAAGTCACCTGACATTTACTGCAGATGAATATTGTTTGTGATTAGCATTGGCGACATCTTCTTCATTGTTTATTATCTTACTTGACGATCAGATGGTTTTTTTCACCTTATCTTGGAAGAAGGAAGGCAGGATTTTGATGGTGCAATGCTCACAAAATTTTCATAAAAATAATTGTTTGACTCAATTTATTTTTTTAAAAGTGTAATTATGTTTTCAACTGTCTGAAGCCAAAGTTATATAAAATATTGTTTAAAGTAATATAAAATTTAAAAAGTAAATAAATAACGATATTATAATAAAATAATGGTATTTTCTGATATGCCTAGCTTTTCCCAAAGTTATGTAAACACAACATTTTTTTCTCCTAAACTATAATTGCTGATATTTTGTTTTTGGTTTTTATACATTGTTTTAAGTGCCTAAGAAGTAAAAATAACGAAAAATGTCAAAAAAATCCAGTAGAAATAGGCTTGGGATTTAATGGGTTAATATAACTAAAACTTAAAATTGTACATCTCTACGGTAATATATCAGAGTTTAAGTTTATCAGAAAGGCCAAAAATATAGGGTCAAATATAACTATAAATGAATAGGATCAGTGGATTATATGAGGCAATTATTTTAACAATCTAAATTTCACAAAAAAAAAAAAAAAACAACAAAAAAAACAATTAAAAAATATAAACAGAGATTTTTTCTTAAAAGGGAGTAATTAATTTAACTGTAGCTATTCCTCCTCAAAAAAGACTGTTATTAGTAAAGCTTAACAAGATGACGATACAGTTAGAGGCTCGGCCTTAATTTCAAAAGTGATAATTGGAAGATAATTGTTCACGTTAACAACAACAAACATTGTTTAACAACAATGTATTTTTTCCTCTTTTTATAAGGAGGAAAAAATACATTTATTTAATGTATCATATCCTCTTCTCCCGGGGTGTGGCTTATCCACACGTTAATCAATATTCAAATCCTGAAGCCTCAAAAATAACTGGGAAGAAACAAAAACGTCTTATGATATGGAATAAAAATAATTTCATTGATTTCATGTATGATAATCTTTTCTTCTTAGGTAAGAGAAGCTCTCAGCACATTAAGCCATATTCATAAAATGTGATTTTTAGCATGATGATAATTAATAATTTTTTAGAATAGGGGTGATAGAATATTTTCGGTCGTGAAATGTCAATTTTTGGATTAAGAGCTGGAGCAACCTCATAAACCAATTTCCTGCATGTGGTGTGCAAGGAAACGTAATACTTGGACTTCAAAGACAACTATGTGCTATATGATCTTCTAAAGCAACACGAACAAAAAATGCTTGAAGTAGTGCCTTTTGCCACCTCAAACCAAAAACTGCACAAAAATAAAAATACATTTCTGACACATTAACTTATGTGCGTTATTGTAATTTAAAAGCACAGCAACACTTCTTGAGTAACAAAAAAAGCATAAGCTATACATCAACTGCTTTAAAATGTATGCAATATGTGGTGAAACTTGGAGTGAAGCTGAATATAGAAACCACAAGAGAAAATATTATGAAATTGGGTTAAAAAATATAAAAGCTTTTCTCTTAAAATATTAATCCCTTCTAAACACGAAGATAAAGTTGAAGAATAAAATAATTAATAAAAATTAGTTCAATTCGGAGATTAAGATGTACAATTAATAAAATATTCATGGAAATTACAAATTATAATTATTATTCATTTGAAAATAGAACACTCTAAACTAACACATACAAACTTGAAGCAATATTAATTTCTGCGCTAAGAAAAAAAAAAAAAAAAAATGATTTATACAAAAATAAGGTGGGACTTTTTAATATTACATCATTTAGGAACTGAGGCTTGAGTGTTTCTCAAGAATCCCTTTATGTGATATATTAACACTTTATTATTTACACCGTTGTAAGAAATTGCCTAGTGAAACTATTAGCCTTCATTTAAGACATTTTTTATTTTATCAATTAATTTTTTTAGTATATTTCAGTAATCAAAATAATGATTTAGGTCTCTACTTATCAAATATTATACAGCTAAGTTTGTAAATAAAACAGATGGCAACATCAATGTACAGACTAGGGAAAAAGGGATCATTACAAATGATGTAGTGTAAGTCAGACTTACACCAAACATTCTCAAGTGCTCAATTTTCTCCTGTGGTCAATCAAAACATGGGAAAAATATTAATACAGAAGTAAAAACTTTTTTTTTTATTATAAAAATATCATCTCTGGATAAATCAGATTTCTCAAACGACAGATTCATTTGTGTTCCAAATGACAAAGGTAAAAACTCATGATGATATGAGCATGCTAAACTCATGAGGCACTGGAGCTTTAAAAGCTGCTAAAACCACATTTTTCAAGTTTTAAATGCCGATAACTTCTCAACTAAAGGCGTTAGAGAAAAACGCTTCAAACGCCACTAAATTCTGCACATTTTGGTACCAAGGAATCTGTCCCCTCTGAGGGATTTATTCTCCACCCCCTCGAGGAAGCATTTCCAGAATCTTTTTGATTATGAACTAGTTTACCCATTCTTGATTTTTCAATGAATAAATACGATATAAGTGCCAATTAGAACATTCGTATAACTAAATCATCACAGGGAGCCTTGTTCAACGCTGTAAAAACATTAATTATTAAAAATAGTCTAAACGAATCTTGAGATCCCGTGATGCAAAATTAGATTCCTCAGTACCAAAATGTGCAGAACTTAGAGGCCTGCAACATTTATTTTTAGCTTTTCCCTCTAATACCACATATTGAGAAGTTACCCGGATTTAGAAAAAGTGGTTTTAGCAGGTTTTTTAGCTCCAGCGCCTGAAGAAAGCATTTCTGGACCAATGTTGAAAGGAACTTTTTTGCACAGAATTAAATTTTCTATAAGTACCTTGAAGCTTAAAATTACTTTGGGGCTACACTGTATACAATATTGTCCTATAGAGGGCCCGTCCCAAAAATCGCTGTAATTTATAAGTGGATGTTAAAAATTAAATAAAAATAATGTATCGAAAAACGTTTTGTATGATACGGCCAACATTTTGAATTGCTAAATGACCAATATAAATTTCTAAAATATCAAAAGTGTGGATTCCCTGAAATTTATTAATCTGAAAATAGCCTATGTCCTTTATCCTACAGTTCATATAGAATTTCATGAAGCAAAAATTGTATTTTACGCAAATAGGAGTGAAGGAAATCCCCCAGCTTAATGACATCTTAATATTGACCATTGTAAGAAACTACTATAAACAACAGCTTTTCAAATTATAACCAAAAGTAATTGACTGGTACATTATTATACAGAAATAACTGCCAATATTTTTTTTATGTAGTCTTCTTGTTGTTCTCCCAAAATGTAAGCATAAGAAGTTAATAAAAAGTAAGGAATTAGTAATACAAAGAAAAACAATTGCAGAATGCATTAAAAAGAGGAATAAATAAAAAGAAAAAGAAAAGAAATGAACGGGATGAAAAGAAACGACTTACCAATGGCAAACTGCTTAGTAGGAACTTCAGGAGTATCAGGAAGTGATTTCCTAGGCCTCGTTAATTCACTTCGTAACTCCTTGTTCAGATCAGACACACTTTCTGAGCGGGACACGCCATCTCCACTCCCGTCCAACCTCATCAGCTGGAAAATAATTGAAAATAGTCTTCAACATTTAAAAAATCTTTCATACATAAAATAAGAATTAATTATATCTATTAATTTTAATTTTTTAATATCCCTTTATAAATTACAAGGATTTTTTTTATCAACTGTTTACTAACCTTTTTCATCCCAAACCTAAGACTGTGGAAAAAATTATTATTTCACTTTATGCAAAGAAGATTAACTGAGGCATTTTTATAGTTCAAGAGGAGTACACCAGGGCAGAAGAAATTGATCAAGACACTATTTGGTGAATCCATTTTTGTAAATTTTGAAGCTAATGGATTGCATATGGGATCTATGGAAAACCCAACAATCAAACCCATAAATTGCCGAGAATGAGCCTCCCCATTGGTCAAGGCTGAAACTGTCCACCTGCTGGCTTATTTAACCAATACCACCCCGTGCTGAACCCTTTCATTGCTAGTGAATGAAGGGACTCACAACACCTGGTACGCTCGATGCTCCGATGCACGTCCGTCTAGCCTCCCACGTATGCTCACTATCTCTCCTCATCTGGACCTCGCTATCATTCAAATCTTTCGTCTCTCCCAGCATCCCATTGTTATATATAAGAATGTACAATATAAATAGGTTGTTTAGACCGACCACACAAAACAAGATTGGACTAGTGACTGAAAGATATAAACAAGACCAATAGGGTTAGAAGGACAAGTCTGTATAGGGCCCAATAGGCTGCGAGGCTCCAACAATTACCCATAACAATGTTCATTTTATAAATTTACATTATTTTTTTTAATTATAGATAATAAAATACTTGCATAATGCATAATTTCAATTAATATACGAAGAAGATTTGATAAAATAAAAAATTATATATTTGAATAATCGGGTGAATCTATTCGTAAATAATAAAACTGCTAATAATTCCAATAAAATTGAGATATATAGTCTCCATTAATTTCAACTTTTCAAAAAATTAATAGTCATTACAGATCCTAAAAATACTCAGAAAATATAATACAATGCATTATTTCATTATGTCTCTTTTAGATGCCCCATGGATAAGACAGTAGTGACCTCTGGTGTGGATTTAATGAATCTGAAAACTCTCCTAATTTTCGCAAGGTCAAACTGATATTATACCAGTTAATAGCACTAGGCCGGAGAAGCAACATATGAGGCCATTCAGTTAACTCGTGAGGAGCATCAGGGGTTCGAAGAGTGGAGCTTGAGTTATTTCGTGTGGAGTGTCTGGGGCCCTACCAGTTAACTCGTTCAGAGCAGTGAAAGGGTTAACATGTTAATAAAACTATATTTGTAAAATGTAATAATGAGTTATATTTGCACACAATTCGGTTTGAGTTACAATCCTTCAACAAGAAGAGGGAGAACTGATTATATATATACATACATACATATATATATATATATATATATATATATATATATATATATATATATATATATAAAGAAGAAATTATTTGTATTAACTCTCATGACCTTTGCAATCTAAATGGTCAATGATCTCACCTCAAGCCTCTAAGATAAAATTATTATAAAAGTACTAGAGAAAAGTGCTAAAGAATACCAAGACTTTGTAATAGAAAATAAAGATTATCAAACCTGTGAGAAGTTTGGAACTGAACATGTCTTTCTCATAGTGAGTGGAATACCCTTGTGCTGAAGGATTTCTCGGACCGCAACTCTCTGCCTCAGCCTATCTAAGGTTAGTATACCTTCGACAGCACTCACTCCTCTCGTGTACTTCTCTGTGGAAATAACAAAACTTTAGTAGAAGGTTCTCCTCCTCAAGTTGAGGCTGATGTTGTGTTTTGAAGAATATTCCCCTGAAGAGGTGCCAAAATGGTGCGAAACATGTAGGGAAGTTAAATAATAAGTGAGAAAGTGTGTGGTGTAGTGTTATTGACCTTCCGCCTTTTTCGATAATTCTATAAGTTTGAGCAAAGGGTCAGTTAATGATTAATTATAAACTTTATTAGATAAAGAACATTACTGTAATCCCAGCCACTTCATCATTCTAGTGTGTGATGTGCCAGAAGGAATGCAGAGTTTAAATTAAACGAGAAAGATCAATATAGTCGTGATTTGGCCATAATCGATGAATAAAAACGGATTGCTGATGTTTGAAAAATAAGCATTTGGCTTTTTGGACAAAAGAACAAAAAATAGAAAACTCAAATATAAAATAAACTTCAAATTAAAAATTATATTAAATTAATATAATATTAACCCCTTAACGGGCAAGGGCCGGTTGAGCGGCCACTGCTCGCTGAAATTAATAAATGACGCGAGTGAGGCGGAATTGGTTCCAATGCTTCCTGCTAGATGCCGGGGTATGCCAAAAAATAGTATTTGGAGGTCTTGGGCCCGAGGAGCCGAGATATGACAAAGTTGACCGATAAAGCGGTCCTTGCCCATTCCTGCACCCGTCTTGTGTCGGTGTTGGCCGTGCATTATTGGCTCTCTAGATCACTCATCTTATCCAGAAATCGTTTCAAAGTATGTAATAATTCTTTTATACATTCTAGATTAGGAATTAATTGATTTTAATTGAAATGAGTATATCGCTTACATTGATTCGTCTCATAAGTGCCTTACTCTCGTGAGACTGGAAGGAAAAAATACTTTTTTTGGCTTTCCTAATGAAATGTTTTTCTCAATTCTGTCTGAAATGATATTGTGGGCTAGCATTATACTATTATTATAACCCATTCAGCAAATTTTTTTTTGTTTTAAAGCCTGCCAATCTTAGGGTAACGCCATCAAATGAACCATTTTCATTTTCGGGATCTTTGCAACTTGGAATCGGCTTTACGACGTATCGCGGCATTTCATATCGGGGATTCCCGATGCCTGGAATGGGCAAGGGCCGCTTGAGCGGCCTACCCCGTATGTATGAATACAATTCTTTTTTTAACATCCTGGGTTCCCCCCAGACTCCCAAATATAAATTAAAAAATTCCAACATAGCCAGCAAAATGTGCCCATTAAAGGGTTAAAACATAACTAGCTTACTTGTCCAGAACATAGCTAGTATACTACTACAAGTTTTCTTCTTTTTTTTTTTTTGTGTGTTGCTTTCTCCAAAAGTGAATGGTTAACGACTTTGTGATATTGATATGGATAAGTCTTATGGCTGAAGGTTCACAAAATCTTGCATGATGCAAAATGAAAAAATGCAACAGAAATTTTATTTGGCAGGAAATTCTGGCAGGAAGAAAGTATGAATTACTTATACTTTTCACGTCATAAACCTGTTCTGGATATTAATAGTACAAATGACTAATGGAAATGCAATAGGCACATGTAATGAATTTACAGATTATTATAAGAATTAGTGGTATTTATTTTCTGTCCATAATACATAGGAGCTTAATTACTTCCCATCTAGGGGAAATCTTCCCATCTGCATAGCAACAATTTCAACTCAGCATAGCAACGATTTCTTTGCCATGCTGTTTGCTCTATCTACACTTCACTCTGTTTGTAGCTTTAGAATATAAGAATAAAAATAAGAATGGATATGGTGATCATCATGAAAAATATGAACACTAAAGGAGACGGAGCTGGGATGAAAAACGTGCCAGTAGCCTGGGAACGGAGAATATGTGAAATACGCCATACTCCTGCTAGAGCCACATGAGTGAACAGATGCAGTCTATAGGTCTGAACTCACACATTGAAAATGCTTTGGAAGTGTCATTTTTATTTCCCAATATGAATGTAATGTACTGTTTTGATAAAACACAATTGATTACCTATATATGACTCTCCATCACTGAGAGAAGCATCTTCTCCTGAAGCAGCAATTTGAGCCAAGGACTCTCGCTCTTCCAATTCTTCACTGGCCTAAACAAAAATAAATCAAGAATGTGAAACTAATCATTAGTTTCTAATATAAATAAAATTGTCATTAAAGACATGCAATTGTTTTATATTTCTGAGCTAATTCTTCCAAAATGAACAAATCACACTGGTTAATGGCCACAAATAATCAGTCATGTCAGCAATAAATGAAATCGCAGCTTTAAGGAGTAAAAGATAATCTCTTTTGTATTTCTTCGCTGGGTGATTTCATATCCTCTTACTTCTCGACATATGCGTTTTTTTAAACCAAAAATTTTCTCCGCCATTACAGCCGGCTTGTTGAGGGGGTATGTGACCCTTGTTCGTTAGCAGAAAGCAAAATGTCCAATCAAAAACCATTGCGACAATGAGCTTTCAGCTAAGGAACAAATAACATTTGCCTCTCGAAGAAACCAACTGGAATACCAGGGAAAATTTGTGGTAAGTGTGTTTAGAAAACAACACCACTGGTGACATTTGATGACACTTGAGAAAAATATACATTAAAATATTATCTTGCAAGTGAACTTATGCAGACTGGGTCAATGTATGATGCAAAAACTGCATTCTCCTTGCTTAGAAGACTACACTTTGGAAATTATTGGAACAGTAGAAAATATAACATAAATTCGTAACATTTTGTAAGTTTTCAATATATCACTTTAGGTACACGTGCTTATAAACATCATTCAAATAACCATTGCACAACCACACCCCTTTGGCTTGGCAGAAGACAACACGTGTCCAGTCTGTCATCATGGACGTGGACCACATTGCCATCTGCTCCGAGCTGGACCCCCAGCTTTCTACACCTGGTTACAATTAGAGGGGTCAACATCAAATTACTCATCAGCCAAGATGAGAAATTAATGTTAACTTAAGAAACATGTTATTACTGTGGAAGTTTAAAAGAGCCTGCATAAGTTCACATTTGCTTGCTAAGGACGTAATTTTTGACTGACGAAGCTCTTATAAAAAAAAAACAAACAAAATAAAATCAACTGAAGCTGGGATCTTATTTTCTTAAAATGAAAATATCTTTTCATCCTTAAATAATTAACTGTTAATACGTGTTAGTGATATGTGCAATGTTGATGAATAATGATCATTCATATGAATGCATTCTTTAAAAAAAAATGATTTGTTAGAAGAAAATGGAACTTGAATGATACAGTTAAAAACACAGAAGCATACAGCAATGCTTCAAAATGCACCAGATAAAAACAAAACATACATGATACTAATAAGTAAAAAAATTGTTTCTCCGTCTCAGACGATTAACAACACCAAATCTGTAAAAAAAGGTTGAATATAAAAAAAGTAATTTTCATTACGGATGATATAAATTTCAAATTATGATTTTGAAATATTTTTATATTGTTAAGTAAAAAAAAATATCACTAGTTATAGTAATAAAAAAAATTATAATAAGTTTTTAAAGTCAAAAAACAATTTTTAGACTCAGGGGTTGATAATATTTTATATGATTTTGAAATATTTTAATATTTTTATGTAAAAATATATCATCATTCACACAGGTTATAGTAATAAAAAAATTATAATTATTTTTATAAAATTATAAATTTTTAATGTCAGAAAACATTTTTTAGATTCATGGGTTGATAATATTTTATTTAATCCAAATGAGATGATTTCAGTAGATCATTTACATTTGTTTAACCAGATCAGCCTGTAAATATAAATAAGACTGAATAACCAACCAGCAGCTAATTCTCCCCAACAAAATACTTTTGGCAGATTTAGGCGAGAACCCAAACCTGCTAAAAATAACCCTTAATATTTTGTTCTCAAACATCTTTCCATTTTTTTCTGGAAGCGTTCAACATTGGTTGGTTTAAGGGGAATTCATTTTGAATAAGAGGCAAATTCGGTTCCCTTCCCAAAAAATATAGTAAATCCTAAGATGTTTGTAAAAATATCTTGTTCGGTTACATATAGAATGTTATGCCAAATTTACACGGGCTTAGTACTTCTCACTTAAGCACTTGTAACATGTTCTTTTTTGGTGACAAGTGACAAGTATTAGTCAATACGGCAAGTACAAGAGAAAAGGAATGGATTCTATTTACTAAACAACAAGGAAGCTCATCCAATACCATTCTACTACATAGTTGTCCCATGTCATATCGTGTAAACAGCCCAAAAAGTGTTGTGACAAGATAGTTAGAGGGCCGTAATGAACGTACTTGCCACCTGACTTGTGAACGAGTACATGTCACTTGTCACTAAGCCAGGGACAAGCACCAATGACAAGTAATAAACTTGTGTAACTAGGAATTATGCTCTGTTTAAACTCACATAGAATGTAATGAGGAATAATGAATCATATGAACACATTTGAGTTACCTTTGGTATATTTGAGACGACCTCGTAAGTAACTCCTGTCGCAGATAAACCATCTGATCTAACTATTTTTCTCCTGATTCTGTCAGTAATGCTTTGCCTCTTGTAAATATTTAAACATAACCTTTTCCTTAAGACTACATCCATCGGAGCTGGATGAGAAAGGCGAACAGTTGTCCTTAGGATCAGATAAACTCTCTCATTACCTAAAAATTAAAATAATAAATAAAATTTTATAAGATGGTGGCCCTTATTAGGTATTTAAATAAACTCAATACCCAGATAAAACATTTTTTTAATTTAATAAAGAAGATTACATAAAATGAATTATTTTGTAAACTGACTACATCTGCGGAATGTTCTCGAAGGGGTAGGCTGTAATTACATTATTTTATGTGATTCTGAAGAGGCATCATAAAGATAAGAAACGTGTAGAGCAAAATAAATGAGCAGTGCAGAAATTGAGTATATTGTTTGAAATTTGAAAAATCTAAATAAAATGGAATAAGTAGAAAATACATATGCTTTTTGACTGCTGTACAAGTCGAGGGAGGCGGATGACTTTTCATGAAATTGCAAAGACGTGCCCCTGCAAGATATTGACTTGTCCAGCTATACTTGATATATTATGAGTTATAACATTGAATGGGGATGAATTCTGGACAAGTTCTGTTCTGAGTTCTATCTAGGGGATTTTAGGCAAACGAATAGTTCCCTGTTTCACCACTAGAATTCATTTAGGTGTCATTTTTACTACATCTAGTTGGCTGGCGAGCTATAACCTTTATCTCCAGAGCTGAACTTCGCCTGGTTCTTTTGATCCTTACTTCCCTTTGTTTCCGAGAATGCCTTCAAAATATTTTGCAAGGAATGCAACACAACATTGTACTCATTTCCCTTTTTCAAACACTACCAAGCACTAAAAAATTACTAAATTAAAAATATAAAAAAAGTGTATCGTTTGAACTATATATACTTTGAAATAATAGAAATATGTTTCCAATAAAAAAATGTTGTGTTTGTTTGTGTGATGCTGGCAGCTTGTAAATCTTCTTTTACTGTCATAATTAATTTAATTATTTACACATGTCTTAGTTTGATTTTCATAAAATATGCCCATAGAATTTTCATTATATCTAAGCATATGTCTGTGTAATCTTTTATTTCCTAATTTTTTTATTACTTTTTTTATGGCGCATAGACAACTGGGCCGTTAGCACCGACATCCGTGGTGCGGCGAGGAACCTTCTCAGCAGGCCCTGAGATTAGAAAAATTCCTACCACCGGAGGGATTCGAATCCCCATCTCCCGCATGAGAATCTAACGCGTTAGTCACTGGACTTTGGGGAAACCCAATTCGAAGTCTGTAAGTTTGTTGTTCCTAATATTTTTGTAATAATTTACCTTTATCTTTTTGAATTTGATCTAGGTCAGTTTTTCTATTGAGAATTAATGTTTAAACTCCTTGAAGTCATTCTAACTTGATTATCATGTTGTAGTGTCTAAGTTTTACATGCTCTGAGATTAATTTCTTATTTCTTATTATAAATATTTTGTGTTTATATGAAAGCTGTCATCATCTTTTAACAACATGATTCATTAGAAAATTGATCTAAACCCAATTCTTGTATAATTTCATGTCGGAACTTAATTTAAAGAACCCTTTTAATTTAATTTAATGGATACACATTTTTATTATTTACAACTAATAAGAATTATTTTCTTAATTTAACATATAATGCAATTCATCGTAAATAATATACATACCATCGGTTAACCTATTTAAATGTGGTGAATTATGTACAGAGGAATCCCACGCAGCAATTGCACAAACTTCTTTCTCACAGTGTTTCACAATCGGTAAAGTGTGAAAATTCTTTCCGTGTTCTTTTGGAAGTATTGAGTGAAGCCCAGCAATTGGCAGTTCTAGATCATCACCAGTCCATTTGTTTGCCGAAAGGTCATCAGCTACAAGAAGAAAATATTCGAATTGATTAAATTATGAATCTAAATTATATCTATCTACAATTTCGAAATATTTTCTTTTCTTTGAAAAATTAATTCGCCAAGCTGAGGTTTGAACCCACCCAGATCTACTTGTGTTTTATGCTCGGGTGCCTTGCCAAATAGACTATCAAGCTTCATATTATAGAATTATATTAATGTGAAGCACAATTCATAGATTCTCCTGTTGTATGCTTGAATGCCTATCTAAAATTTTAAGAAGACATTTTGTTTGTTTTAATTTTTGTGCTTCAGATGCCGAGACCATTATAATAGCCCCGAAAGTAGTAAATTAGATATAACATGAAATTTACCATTGAGATCTAAGAACATGACTGGTATGTGTGGCTCCATTCCGGGAGGCGGAGTCCAATCTGCAGGAGCCCCTGGGATTCCTGATCCAGGTGCTGGGACCATCACAGCATTCCTCTCTTCTGTCAAACTCACCCACTGCTCAACAAGACTCTGTTCCCTCTCACAGTCTCTTTCACTTTTACCTAAAATAAAATAAAATAATAAATCTACAAGATAACATGAACACAGAAAAGAACTTCTTTCATATTTTTCCCAAATAGTTTCATAAACTCACTATACTGTTAAATAAGTTCTTCAGGGGGTCGGAGTTGGTATTCCACGCTGTCTTTACACCTTATAGCATTTAAAAGTAACGTTTGAAGGGGGAAATGAGTCAGATAGAGCAAAGGACTGACCACACTAACTCCCAAGTGTGCTGCATGGCCACTAATCAGAATCCTCAATAGGATCTGCCCCCTGGGTTTTTTTTTTTTTTTTTTTTTTTTTTTTTTTTTTACACACTTTATTAATTTTATGGTATACCAATACAACAGAGTTTATTTATTCTGTTAATAGTTAATCAAAACAAATTAGTTTCATTTTATTGCAATATTAATTCTATTTATCACTCAAGGTAATGGGGTTTTTCATTATAAAATCAAATTCATTAGTTCATTCAAACCTACAACTATTATTAACATGTTCGGGTCTTGGTGTGTGCATCAGCAGATAACTTGGATAACTCCGGGCCTTGTCCTATACCCTTCGTATTTAGTTATGGACCTCATTAAGTTATTCCCAGTTAGGTTTGCAGGTCTGTTATCATATGATACTGAATCCAACAGAACAATTCTTTCACGCCTTCCTGTCATGGAATATTTGATACTTAACTAAATTGTAATTAATTCTCTTAACGTAAATCATTTCAAAAGTTTCTCCACTTATTTATTTTTTGTATATGCTTGCCAAAATAACTATACAAAAAGAAGACTTGGGCCCGATGGAAATTTTTTTCGAAGCCATCGGTTATGAAAGTGTTAATTTATTTTACTTGTAATTTGTTTGTCACTCACAGTATAATTGCTTAACAAAAGTTTTAAACAGTAAGAATGTAATTTTTAACATAAATGTGTTTTTTTTTGTTTTTTTTTTGTTGAGGTGTTTTTGGGTGAAAAAACCTCATGGTCATCAGCGCCCTACCGTGTAGAACAGCCACACGAATTATTCATCGCTGAGTTTTTTTAACTGGTACTCTTTATTTTTTATTTTTTTAACCGGTACTCTTTATTTTTCCCCCTTTTTTATTTATTTTATTTTTTTATGTTATTTATTTTATTTTTCTCTTTGGCACATTCAATCTCCCTAGTTAAACATTCATATTAACAGATATTAATTTATTGAGTTTAAAAGAAGTCAACAAAATATAAAAGAATCTAAAATGAATTAACGACTATGTAACAAATTTAAAAGTATATATTAAAAAAAGGTAAAAACAAGGTTTAACAGCTAAAAAAGTTAACAACAAATATAAGGTAACAAAAAATATCACAGCAAATAACAAGTTAAAAAGGCAACTATAACTAAATAAGAGGTAACAAAAATATCACAAGAAAAAATTGGTTCTCCAAATAAAAAACTAAACGTTTCTAAATAAAATTTAAACGAAAAAAAGGATAAATAAATAAACAGAAAAATAAAAGTGTATATACCTATATTTGAGGATATGAAACTAATAAAACCGTATAACTAGACCATCATAATCATTATATAAGACGTTTAAGTCCGGTAATTTTTAAAAATTTGAGCATCTTATCGACTGCTGTCGGATTATTACCAACATAAATTTACATGACATATTAAAATTAAAAGTTAATATGTGAGTTATACCTTGCTTGTTGATGAGCCTTTGAATCTGCTGGTCGAGATAATTACGCCTTCGTAGAAGAGCTTCACTCCACTTGTCTCGTAGCCTGTTCAAATCGTCTTCTTGGTAGGAATCCAGGGGTTTCTGCAGTCTTGACCTGACAATAAACACCAAATGCACATAACAGATGGAAATAAAGAAAAGCATTTGCTTTTATTAAATAAAGGGTAACAAATCTTCGAGGATAGGACATCAAATGGTCAAAGATTTTAAAAAGCTATGCATGTTTTCCACAAAGATTTTTATCCTTATCGAGTAACCTTTAAAAAAAAAAACAAAAAAAAAAAAAAACAAACAACAACAAGATCATAGTTCAAGGAATTCTTATCCAGTTTCATATTAAAAAGCTTATTGAACATGGGCAGCCATAATTAGCTGTCACTACTGAAGATCCTCCGGCTTTTTCCACCCATGTTGTAAATAAACAAATATAATAATTATATTGATATATTTAACAGAAATTAGTTTATTTTCTAATATTGCAAAAATAAAAACTGGATTTGTTATTTAATTTAACCGAACAAAATAATTTCTTCATGATTCACAAATATAGTCTGCAAGCAACGTATAATTGCAAACATCTACATTTACAAGAATCTACATATGTATTTGTGGGGGTTGGCAAATACATAGCAAGATTACCACAAATTTAAAACAACTCTCAGATGGTTTAAACAACCCTCTGGTTTTGTCTAAGTGCTATAACATATTAGCGGTTACCAAAGGGGCGGCATAAGCAACCGTTTATAATTATATGCACTTAACCGCACAAAATGTCAATCATGTTGGTTGAATAAAGAGCGATTCTCTTACTTTCTTTTTTTTTTGTTTTGTTTTTTTGGGGTGCTTCGACTGCTAGGGTCATTAGCATCTTTAGTGTTATTACTAATTTCTGTTTGCATTGGATACAATTTCAAAATTTAGTATCTTATCCTTTGATGGTGTCATATAAAACTGAGTAATTCTTCAAGTGACAAAACACTCATTCTAACATAGGCTGAAAAATGTATTTTCGTGCTTCTTCAATTCTTGAAAACAACTTGCAAATGACAAAATTTGTAGTAAAGAATGAATCCGTTATCTTTTCTTATTTTTCTTTCGTTGTTATTGGTAGCAAAATAGATAAAACAAGCTACCTCGGTAGACGGTGTCCATTTCTTTAATGGACCCTACACGTTTTTAAGGAATCCAACCCCTTAACACGGTTTCATCGCGGTGGGCTATCATAGCGGTCAGACACTATGGCAACTGCATCAGGCACCTGCTCTCTAATACGAACCGCCTAGGCAGCCAACCACTAGTGCGTTATAGGTCTAAGAGTTTTGACAATAGTAAACAAAAAAAAAAAAAATTCTGCCAATTGTACTTATAATATTAAGTATCACATTTTTTTTTTCAGTCTCTCCAAGCAAACTACATAACAAGTTCATGCTTTCAATCAATTGCTTTAAATTTAATTACATATAAAGACCATTTGATTAAAAATGGTTTGAGAATCATTTATTTAAAAATTGTTACCTTGCAGAGACACTGCCGAGAGCTATGTTAGTGATCTCCTGACAAATGATAGGGAGAGTACCAGACTGTACAACAGGACTCACCCTTACCCTCACACGCCTCTGCTGTCCTTGTCTTAGCTGGTAGACTCCACCTAATCACAGAAATTAATTAGTCATGTAATTAAAGTAATCTAAAAAAATGAATTGAGAAAAGATCGTTGACCGTTGGGAATGCGAATATAGATTTATTCAGGGTTTGGGCGAGGTATCTTAAATAAAACTACATTTTTGTAAGGAAATATATATTATTTTTGGCCGACGTTTCATCTTGAAATTCAAGCCTTCATCAGGGCTGTAAAAAAAGGAGGACTAAGAACCAATGCCTCGTGGTGGTGGGGTTGGTTATTATACTACTACAGGAAAAAGGCAATAATCAAATAAAAACCTTTCATACCTTCCTCCCTTCATTATCACCTCACTTTTATGACACCTCTCCTCTCTTACCACACTCAACGTAATGGGTGGCCGAAACCCCCCTCCCGCACCTGCTCTTTTTATCAAACTTACCAAGATCCACCACATTCAGAAATGATTGCAAATTCGTGAGGCAGAGTTCTCCTCCTTCTCATCGGTAAGCCTATTTTCATTCTGTACTTATTCATTTTATATCCATATATTAAGCTCTAACTATAGCACACACTTACCAAATGTATCATTCACCCTCTTCCATGTATGTTTTTTTTGTTTATAAATTTCTTCTGTATATAAATTAATATTTATTCTTCAACTAACCCTTTTCTAAATATTCTTATCTTCGTGGACGGCGGAAGGTCAACAAATAAAATCTTCAACACTCAGTATCACCAACTTTATTTCATCCCTACATGTTTCACACCTTTATTGGTGCCTCTTCAGGGGAAAAAATTACAAAAATAATAAAACTTACAGCCTACACCTGAGGAGGATAACCTTCCACCAGTACGGCCACGTCTAGAATGATCATGGTCTGAAAGAATTCATTATCATGGTCTGGTTGAATTCTTTCAGACCATGATCATTCTAGACGTGGCCGTACTGGTGGAAGGTTATCCTCCTCAGGTGTAGGCTGTAAGTTTTATTATTTTTGTAATTTTTTCCCCTGAAGAGGCACCAATAAAGGTGTGAAACATGTAGGGATGAAATAAAGTTGGTGATACTGAGTGTTGAAGATTTTATTTGTTGACCTTCCGCCGTCCACGAAGATATAAATTAATATTAACTCTGTCCTCCTCATTTTACAGCCCTGATGAAGGCTTCAATTTCAAGCCGAAACGTCAGCAAAAATTCAAACACCACACAAATTCATAGTTTTGTTAACCATGACTGAACCCTGAATAAATCTACTCTAACAAAATAAATTATTAGGTCAGAGTAAAATAATATTTTTGGTACAATAAATGATGTGTGCAGATTTTATTAATTCTATCTGTTAGTTACTATATCTAAAAAATCTTAAAAGTGAATAATAAAATTGGAGACCAAAGGGCCGACATATCTCAGTCAACAAAAAGCCAGATCGAAAAAAAAAAAAAAATATTATCTTCCAACAGTACACATATTATTATGACATTTTAGCATTTCAATATTTTTCATAGTAAATTAATAATCTGTTTAATTTAAAATCCTTATTGAGAATAACCTACTATTCAATTAGTAAACAGTAAGAATTATTTGATATATTTATCTTATTCTACCCCAGAGAAGTTGGAAACTCATACCTGTAAGCACATCCCCTCTAGATGGAGAAACCTCCACGCTCGAATAGTCACCTGCGTCATTCAACTCTTCAATCTCAACCCAAAGTTCAATTTTCCTACTCAATTCACTCCATCTGAAAGAAAAAACAATAAGTTTTTATAGCATTATATTTCACAGGAATCCCACTCTACATTCCAAGGCTTCCCTTTCTAATTCTTTTAGTGGTGTTTATTTTCTTAGACGAAAAGAAAACATAAAATGATGCGAAGTCAAGGGATGTCTATGTAGAAGGATGATTATGCGAAGTTGGGATTCGGCTAGGAGAAAAAAACGTCACATTTTCAAGCAAAAATCTATATTGGACGTTTCGTCTGCACTTTGTCAGAAATTTACTGAGTTTGGAAGAAAGAGAATCAATATTAGAAATAATGGGTTGGAGGGGATCGTCCCCCAAAGTTTATAAATTTTGGGGAGACCATAAGCTCGGGTTGGGAGAGAATTATGTGAAATTAATTGGCCATAAGTGGGTTTGTCTATTTCTTTCAATTTGAAGAATTTTTCAGTATGTTCATTAAAGTCCCTTTCCATCTTGATTCTAATGTCCCTAGGGATAGATACGGACACGACACGTCAGTGTCATTAAGTAGATTTTTCATTTTGTGTTCATAGTCTGTTCTGTCCATGACGACCAGTACGTTCCTTTGTCAGCTTTGGTACAAATTATCTGTTTGTCCTGTGTGCATAAAAAAGTCGTAGCTTTTAAATCTTTATAGAAGTCAGTGGAAATGTGGGTGTGGTTAGGAGACGGTTTTTTGTAAAAAATTGGTGATGGTGTTGATTACCTGGGAGCGGGTTAGGTTTTTACTTGAAGATCTGACGTTTTTTTCTCTTAGCAAAATCCTAACCATCCCTTGACTTCACATCCCCTCGCCGGCTAACTTTCTTTGCTTGGGAGTAACAATATATTAATATTAAAAAGACTAATATTGCAGCCAACGGCCATAGCCACGTTGAATGCACCGGTTCCCGTAGATCACCGAAGTTAAGCAACGTCGGGCATGGCCAGTACCTGAATGGGTGACCGACCACGTGCTGTTGGCATTATAAAAGGGTGGCAACCTGTAGATAGCCCGGCGCTAATAGCCAAATAGTTGATGCGCCGTTAAAAAATAAAAATAAATAACTAATATTGCAAGTATTTCTTATTTATAAAATGTCATAAAGTAAATAACTTTTATAAGGAATAATAATGTCAAGTTACCTATCTGCTAGTGATCTGGCCTTCGCAAGCTGCTGTTCTACCTCCCAACCAGGCTTCGTTTTCGTGAAACCAGCACTGCGGTGACCCCAAACTTCAACGCTTAAAGCCCCCTCTGAAACATTTTGAGAAAACACTGTAGAAAATGTGTGTATGATTACTTTTAGTGTAAAGATCCAACTCACCAGCGCAATGCTCAACAAATTCTTCTGTTACAGGAAACGTAAATTCCTTGGAATGGTCGAATGTAAAAGTCATAGAGTCCGCATTGTGGTCTGTGGGAGCTTGATCGGGGTTCATTTTTGGTGGGACGACAATGTTTTCTGGATGCGTCCAAAATGTGTACTGACAAAATACAAAATTGGATAACGATGGAGGAAGCCCAGATGCCTGTTTGATTGTAACCTGCAAATCATAAAAATATATAAGGCATTAATCAGAAAACCAATTTTTACCTTTTCCTCATACACAGGTACTTTCTGCAGCAGTGTCCATTTTTTTTTTTTTTTTTTTTTTTTTTTTTTACAGACACCACGGTCAGCAGCCAAAGTCACATACATCAGTTTCCATAGATCACTGAAGTTAAGCAAATAGGCCTTACATGCCCAATAAAGTTTTATACAAGGAAAGACTTCTAAAATCAACGGAAATATTATCAAAATAAAATTAAAAAATGGAAATAATGAAATCAAAAATAATTACTCTGACAGTAATGGTCGAGGATATGCTTGAATCCAGGTCATCTTTTCCGGAATCTACAGAACTTTCAGAGCCTGATTCACACATTCTATCTTCAGGTAATTTACCAGCAACCCTTCTTATTTCAACCTGAAATAAATAAATATTAATAATAAATTTTCTTAAGAAAGTAGGATTTATTGATCCGAGTCATATTCAAAATATGTTTTATACAGTGGAACATGGATAATTCGAACTTCCATAATTCAAAATCGTCTTTAATTCGAATATTTCTCTCGACAGAATTTAGGACATAAACAATGTAAAAAAATCATGGTTAATTCGAATAAAATTTTGGATAATTCGAATTTATTCCGAGCCTGTACTTCCAATGGAAAGTGGACAGGGAAGCGGTCGATCTTAAATATTCTCCCCTCGGGTAAGATACGGATGTTCCGGGACAAGAAGCGCGGCGGTCTCATAGTCTAGTTCTTGGACTCTAGGAATTCTGCAAAGTGGTGGGTTACGCTTCCTCCCTTCCAGGGGTTGTAGTTACATCCTGTCGTTTTATCATAGAATTCCCTCCCATCTTTATTTCTTATTCAGTTATAATTCAGTCCTAGATCTGTTGTATCGTTTGTGCCTTGAATTTTTGGTGTACAATGCAGTTCTGTGAGTTGTTGATTTAAGATGTCGAAGCAGAGAAGTTATAAAACTTTAATGTTGTCAGAGAAAATAGCTGCGATTAAAGAAGTTGAAAAAGGAATAAAGAAAAAATCTGAAATTGCCAAGGACTCTGGAATTCCTCCTAACACTTTATCAACTTACCTGAAAAATAAAGAAAAAAATCTTGTCCATGAAAATAACTTTTTTTCAAAACAATAGGCTTTTATTGTTACTTTTTTGATAAATTATTTATTACTTATGTACGTAATCATCAATTAATGAAATGTTTGTTTTTCTTTAAATAAAATTATTTTACTTTAATTAAAAATTGTGAAAATATGAAGTTCGATTTTTTAGCCCTTTATTTTCAAAAACTTTTGTTATTTTGAATTTTGGATAATTCAAACTTTTTTATCGGTCCCTAGGGGTTCGAATTATCCAAGTTATACTGTATTCCTTTATGAGCCAGTCAAAAAGAAGTCTGTTTGGAAGGGCAGTCCAGGAAAACTCTATAAATCTGTGTTTTATAAGACTGCATCATACTTTTTTTGTGTGCAAGTTCTTGGCAGACTGACAAGTAGAAACAGTCTGTTCAAACTCTATGCTCTTTGATATTGCATATCCCACTGGAATGCATACCAACCAGTCTTTGCAAATTAACTGTATACTCTAAAAAGCAATGAGAGAACAGAAAAAAAACTTTATTTTTGAAAAAAAAGTTTAGTTGCCCAACTAAATTGGATTGCTGTCCACACAACTTAGTTATCAGCCACTAGGCATAAGAATTGAAGTTTAACATTAATTCGGATTTATATACATCGAAAGGCACTCAGATCTTTCCGGAAGTGGCCCAGGGATGGGTGTAGTGAACCAGAAGTAATTATCCAGATTCACCCGGAAATTACGCAGGGATGACAGTGACCCTAAAGTAATTATGAGAGACCGGTCAGCTGGAAGTAACCGGAAACGGCACAGATCCACCTGGAAGTGACCCAGTGAGTCAAAAGTAATTATGGGGGACCGGAAGTAAGCCAGAAGTGAACTTTGAGGTGGGATGTTTGTTAAAATTTGTAATGAATGAAAAATAAAGGATTATTCATAATGAATGAATAACTGAATCAATGAATAAATTCTAGTTCAATAAAATTTTGAATCTATTGTGAAGCAATGTTTAGTAGAAAGTAATGAGGTATTATTATTAATGAAGTCAATATTTCTATCCCCAAATTTTAATTGATCATTTCAATTTGATAAGCTCTGGTCAGAGGGAAAGGAATCTTCAGTACCAAATACTCTCAGATATTTAATTAAGTTATTATCAAGGCTAGATCAAACAGACTTCATAAGAATATTTTTCTTTTTTTTTTTAATATATATACCTGAAGTCTTCCAGCAACATCACCCTGTTGACTGATGATGGGCGTGTGATAGTCCAGCGTAACATCTTCAGAGAGCACTTCAAGGAAAACATTGGCAACACCAATTAGATTGTGGTTTTCCTGGCTTTCATAAAAGGGGTCAACTGTTTTTGCAGGATTTTCATCCTAGAAAAAAAAAACAGGTAGAAGAATAACAATAATTAATATGTTATGAGCTAGCTGATGTACTCGTCCTGGATTTGGATAAAAAGAAAAGTTGAAAAACAGATCATTTGTACACTTTGATTAGTTGGTTAAAAACCTTATCTGGCAACACTCAAAGTTGTATATTCTTCCTGATTTTTTGGTTAAAAACATTATTCATTTAAACATAGCTAAAAATTTGTAAATTCTAAATTATTTGTTAAAAGCATTATTCGTTAACACATTACCAAGTAGTTGAACACTCTTCCTGATTTGTTGGTTAAAAACATAATTAGTGAGCAAACAAAAGAATGGACAAACAAACAAATCGTTTGAACTCCACCATGAACCTTTTAATAAAATTTAAACAAATAATTAGATGCCAAGAGCAGTTCTCAATAATTAAGGATATAAGAGTTAAAGAGACTAATATTGCATCAAACTTTATTATGAGAAGATTCGCTTTGTAACTCCATAAGAAAACTATGAGACAACAGAGTATATTCAAAAGCTTGAAATGCCTGGCCTAAAACTGAGAGAAGTTGGATCAATAGTCGAATGAGAGAGATCGACAATGAGAGAACTTGTCTAAACTGTCAAACTGTCAGCTCTAAAGTAGACGGGGACTGAAACTTTCAATACTATCGAAGCTGCCAAGCAAGTCAAATCCCACACACAAAAACTAAGGGAAAACAGAATGATAAAAAATATTCTCGGGTTTATGCAGGTCATTGGCAATATTTTTGAGAGAAAATGCAGTAGTTTTCAATTTTTATTTTTTTTTTTAGCTTAACCCCATCACGGCTGCTCCCGCTCTGGTGCGGACTGACAAAGATACCTCCTAAGGGATTTTTCTTGTTGTTCTAGTAGTTCCCCTGGTTCACCACTTGCTTCTGTCTCATCTATTAAACTGTGATTACGCTATGCGCAATTTCCTCACAAAATAATTTAATGAGGGAATTGCGCTTAGCGTAGTTGCTCCGCCACCCCTGATTACCCCCTTGCTGCGAGCCGTAATGCAGTCGGTTTTTGTCCATGCATCAAAGGGTTTGGTTCATCGAGTTTCAATCAGTGTGTAGCAGAGCTTGTTTTAAATTATATCAAAAAAAAATAAATAAATAAAATCAAATTATCTCCCGCGGAAAAATATAATTTAAAACAAGCTCCGCTACAAGTGTAATTGTTGCCTGAGGGATTATGATGCAAGAATAGTGCAGGAATAATTGTTTACTCCACCATTGTCGAGTGCGGTGATTTTTCTTCCATTCCTTGATTTTTCTTTCTAGATAAAAAATTATATCGATATGGATATGAAAAACACGGCTGCAGTGGCTGGCCGGACAAAATAAGTTTCCATGTTGGGTTCGAAACCAGAACTGGACGTGGCTGAATTTTATGGTTTGGATGCTACCGATTTTTTAAATAGCTGATTGTTGCTATGTATGTAGATGGTCTTCAGTTGGGACATGACCATTAAAGCAGAAGGTTTGCCTACCTCCTATAAGGCTCCTGAGGAGGCATCAGATAATGCGAAACATGTAGAGCTATTTTCATAAATTGACTATTATGTTAATTTCGAGTTTTATTCAATGGCCCCCTGCCTACATAAGAAAAATACAATACTCTAGGATAGATTTTAAGTAATATATATATATATATATATATATCAAAGAAAATATCTATATAATTAAAAATTCAAACACCGCCATAAATAAAAAAACAGATTTAAAGAATGTGCACCAAATTTTTCATAGCATTATAAATTAAATCTCACGAAAACCTTTTTACCAATAATCGATACCTTTGAAATAGCTAAAAAATCGATACAAACCAGCCATATTCATTACCACAGATGATTTTTCAGTATTACGCCTGACTCAAGCTATACAACACGACGAGAGGACTTCCTTAAGGTAGGATTAAGATTAAGATAAAATATTATATGTTCATATGTAAATTTATTTAAGGAAAGGATAGATATACTATTGGTATACAAAAATTATAAGTTTGGGATTTACAAAAATTATTGTTGAATAGGAAAGCCCCTGAAGAGGTGCGAAAAGGCACGAAACATATATATATATATATATATATATATATATATATATATATATATATATATATATAAATTAGATCTGTAAAGGGAGAGAGGAAAATACAGCAGGAAAATAACGCTTATAATCAGGAGCAAAAGGAAATATGAAATGAGCTCTGCGTGAGGCGTGCATCATTGGGTTGATAAATTTCTTAATGAAATGCCCGTGTATTAAATATAGCTGTCAAAAGGCTAAACCCTTATCTTCAAATTAACAGCTTCTGTCTTTTAATCATATTATGGTTTAACACAGTGTCCTATGATGTAGTATAAAAGCACACAAGATGTCATGTTGTGGAGTGAGGCATAATGTTGTCATTTAAAAGCGATTTCTTACTTCTTTCAGTAGTTTTATTTCATTGAAAAACATAAAACAATAGGTTTAATTATAAAAAAATTAAAAACTGGTCGAGAGTGTTTCAAATATGTTAGTGGTTTCCCAGAAGGTTGAAAGATTGAAATATAAAAGTTTAAGATCATTATTACTAAAATTAACAACAGAGGACTTACCGGAATAATAATTTCACTATTATCTTTCCTTTCTTCGTACATGTCTCTCATATCTACAAGTTTGTTTTCAAGTTTCTCCATTGACCAGACTTGGCTTCCGACTCCTGCTCTCTTGACTAGAATAGCTGGTTCGCTCACGAATGTACCTTTCTAAACAGTGAAACAATAAAACAAATTAATCCTATGATATAAATCTGATGAAATTAAAAGAATTAAGCACATTATAATAATTCTAGCAAATATCATGTAATAAGGAATGTAAGGGGCATAAAAAGGTAATAGACATCAAGAATTCAGTGATGTCATCAACTCCTATCATTGATGCAGCTTAACACAAGCATACCAAACGTATAACTTCAGTTTGATGACCTCATTGGAACATTACTTGGCAAACAGGGGTAGGCTGCTCCAGAATGCACAGCAGTGTTTTCCTGAACGCAATGCCCTTTCAATAATACAAAAAATGGAATGCTCCTGTTTGGAATTCTGGGCATATAAAATTGTATTTTACTGTGGTATTTAAAAGCTTCCATTCAATTCCACTTATGTTTTTAAACTTGTATGTTTTTTTAATAATTGAAGTGACCTAAATTTAATAAGAGTTTTAAAACAGGAGTAATTTAATGTGAATTTAAACAATAAGCTCTTCTGTTTGGATGATATAAGTATAATTGAAACGCCTCGCAATGTATATTTTGTGTTTTTAATACTGATCCATTTGGTGTTGAACCCTCGAGTGGTCACGTGGACGACAATAGTCTTCCACACCCTTTTGATCTGCTCCTGTGTATATATTTTGGAAGCGACAAGGATGCGGAGCCAGGAATCTTCATGGGAGGAGTTGGGGGAAGGGAACCCTAGACCAAACAGACAGTGAGTGTTTACCTTCTGAGAAGAGAGGTGATGTTCATTCATGTTCATGGCTCTTGTCTCTGAATAAAGTCAAGTTATTGAGCAAGTCAAAGTTTTGTCTAAATCTGAATTCAGTTAGTAAGTGTTTTATAGTCAAGTTTGAGTTGCAATATTGGCAATAGGTGTATCTTGTTTTTCATAAGAGGCAAGTGAGTAGTTTGAGAATGTCCTTTTCTTAATCAAGAAAAAACAATTTCTTCCCTTGTTTTGCCTCTCTTGCTTGAATGCCATTCAAGTACAGTATTGCTTAGTAGTACATTCCTTTGGAAAACTACTAAAATTAGTTTGTTACTTATTTTATAAATTTTAGTGTATACTGTAACTGTTTAGAAACAATTTATGAAATCATGTTATATCAATAGAATATTTAAAGGTTTTAAAAACCTCCTTGATGGTCAATATTATTGCTTACGAGTTCTATAGTTTATGTTGGACGTTGCTACCTACCAACCAAGAAAGTCTTAAAGGAATCATACCTTCCGATTTGGGCTGAGATTTGCAGGAGGTATCTGAAGAGTCACGCTGAATTTTGTTTGTTTCCCCATCTCCTCGGCAAGGAAGTTTGCCTCGTTCACAAAGACGTTCGCTCTCACTATATCCTGTTTTAGCTTCACTAAACTCCGTCGAAACATATCATCCCTGAAATATGATCAAACTAAAAAATTTCAAAACAAGGAGACAGGTAAAATATTAGATTACATTTGTTACAAACTGAAGTTTATATGACATCCCTCGTACATGTGTTCAAATACACAATGACTGGTATAATATTTACGTACATTTTTTAACATTAACATATAATATCATGTTTACTCTTAGGTTTTTAATGATTTGACCCTTTTGTATATGTAACTTTATTCCAATTTCGTAAATAATTTAATGGGAATAATTAATAACTGTTTTATGAACATTTACAGATATTTTATGATACTGAATGAAAAGTATTGCTTAGTAGTAACACACAATCAATTTTTTTGTTATCAATCTAAAATTAGGCAAGTTAATTAACTGTTATTAAGTTAGTGTGGTACTAATAACTATTGTAGTTAATGCAAAAAAAAAAGTTAGTTCTGCTCAAGACCCTCTTATTAATATAAAACATTATTTGAAGATAGAATTTGTTAGGGTTCGGTCGTAGTATCTTAATAAAACTACATTTTTTATAAGAAAATTAGTTTTATATTTTGGCACCTTTTCGATTTGAAATTCAAGCCTTCATCAAGGCAATGAGAACTATGCCTCACGGATGTGCAAACATTCAATAATTGTTACCCGGGCTGACAGAGGAAAAAAAAACTGTCATCATTGACAGGACTGAATACACTGGTAAAATGTTAACATTCCTCTCTGACAACACTACTTACACACCACCAAGAACAAAGATCCCTCGCCCTCCCTCATACAATCTTTTAACAAACATATCAGAAAACTCCACATCAATCAAGAGATAAACAAACAGACCTATTCAAGCCTCATCTCATATAACTCCCAAGCCCCCAAACATTATGGTCTCCTGAAAAACCGATAATCCTTTGCGCTCCATCGTTGCCAATAAAAAACTGAGCCCTCCTCTAAACTGAGCAGATTTCTTCTAACTTTCCTCCAAACCTTAAACCATATTAACCCAGAAGAAATTGCACATCTGTGAAGCCTAGTTCTCCTTCTTTTCATCAACCTGATGAAGGCTTGAATTTCAAGCTGAAAGGTCGGCAAAATATAAAACTCACTTTCTAATAAAAAATGTAGTTTTGTTAAGATACTATGATCAAACACTAACAAATTCTACCCTTGCATCACCAACGGTCAATGATCTCCTCTCAGTCATCAAAAACCATAACAAAGCGGATTGTTTCACCATTTTTGAGACGGTGGGAGAGTGAACTGGCAAATAATTAATATATATATATATATTGTAATGATCTATAAGGGGGTGCTCTAGAAAGGGTCAGTTTCTGGCATAGCAAAGAGTAGCATTCCTATTCAAAATAAAGGCTAAGTTAAATTCCATAAGTCCATCACAAATATTCTCCTTTGTCAATCAATTAAATAAATATAAGAGTAATAAAAGAGATAGCAATTGGCAGTGCTTAGTTTGGCAGTATTTATTTTTTTTTTTAAAAAAAGGCAGTGTTAAATAAAAGAAGAGTCCAAATGTCTCGGCTAGGAGCGATAAGGTATACAAGTTCCCAGGAAGATAAGAATAGAGGTGCTTCCAAAAATGCACTTTGAACATCCAGGGAGCGATTGCTGAAGAGAAACACCCTTGGTGTGGTGGGAGTAACGCCTCTATAAAAAGGGCCTTCCCCCACCACTCAGCCCCCATTCAACCACCAGAGGCAGAGGACCGACAGTCTCGCTGCAGAACCAGCTGGTCAGCCGACACCAAGCTCATTTCACCTGGACATGATGGCCAGACACAACTCCAAGATCTAGCAGCCGACCATCATTCTCCTCAACATAACTACAAGCAGTCTGCCTCTTCACTTCCAGAACATCATCCGTAAAATAAGCTGAGTATAACTCACTCACTGCCAATCTTTAAATAAAATTTAAAAGCTATCTAAAATCTAATAATGGCCAATATTTATCTTTTTATATATAAATTAATATTTTAATTATGTACTAACATTTCTTAAATAACCCAACATTGATACAAATATGTGAGTCAAGCAATTTTTCTTTCTTATATTTAAGTTTATATCACAGCCATGCTAAATCTTAAATTATATATTTTTTATTCAATATAAGTCAATTTTTTCAAACTCTATTTTATTTATAATGAACCTTTCTCCTGGTATTTAATATGGTCTCAACACATAAAAGGACAGATGGTAAGAAGTGGTTCTAATATATTTCTCATGCTTTTTATTTCAGGAAATTTATTAAATTAATTCAATTATTCAAACAATTTTATTCATAAGCCCGTATGTGGTGAGTTTGGTAATTTTAAATGAACCCTGAGATATAATGAAATTATATTAAAACATATTAAATCAACTTTTTCTATAATAACTTAAAAATATATTCCAATTTCCTTTTCCTTGCCCGAACCAAAACACCACAATATATATATATATATATATATATATATATATATATATATATATATATATATATATATTTATTCATTTAGCTTTATTTATCATCTTTATGCAGTTTTAGAGGAGTATCAGGTAAAAATAAAATAAACCGGTTAAAAAAATAAATGTCTATATAATAAAAAATAAAACACTTGGTAATTGAAAAATAATAATAATTAACTTCTGAGAATAAATTAAATAATAAACAACGGTCCACTGCCAGATAATTTTAAGAAAGTCCAAAAAAGTCACACGGAAAATAGGCACCACGTTGTCGCACTTTTTATACACACAACTTAAATTTGGCTAGGTAATTTTCGGGTTACCGCAAAGCCGCGGTAAGAAATTTAAATATTGATAAATTACTGTGGCACCGGCAACACTGACTAACCCCACGTAACCTTCCCATTGTTGACAGTCAGGTTTCGGTGTTGTCAGTCAGTTTACTTTTGTGGTGCTACACAGTTTTCCATTACATAATGTAACTAGTAATATATATATATATACTAATTGAAGGCATGAAACTCAAGCCAAAACATTGGAAAATATAACACATTTTTAATATAAAAAATGCAGTTTTATCAACCTCCGATTAAACCCAGACAACCTTTGAGTTCATAATAAAAGAAGTATTTTACAACTAACCTTTCCTTGGCCCATTTCTCTACCCTCATCAGGGTCGTAGGAGTGGAAGGTGTCAGTTTGCCAGATGTAAAAGGGTTGAAAGGGAGATAAGGCGTTGATGGCGAGAGAATACTTCTTAAATGCTGAAACTGCCGTTCGAAATCCTGCCTTTGCTTCTCCAGAGCGACTGAAAACATGTGGACCAATTAATGCACAAACGTAATGGAGAAAACAAACAAATCCTGAAATTAATAATGTTTACTTTTAGCATTACATTACAATTTACAGCCATTATATGAAAGATTCAAATGAATAATAATTGCTATAGTATTTATATCAGAAAAAAAGTCAGCATGTAGAAGCTACACAACTAAGCACATTCCAAAGCAACGTGGTTAGTTTATGCCTTTTTGCTGAAAAATGTGCTAAACTAACCTATATAAATATAAAATAGAATAAAACAGTTTTTGGAAGCCCACTGGCTGAGAGTGAAGCAGTGATCTGGCTGTATGCCAAGAAAACAGAAATTGTGGCTGCTAATGTATTTTCAGACACACAGACAAAATCATTTATTTTTGATAGTATGTTAAATGCTTGAAGACAGAGGGTTCTATAAACTTATGCCAGCTTATCGGTCTTTAAATCTTATTTTATTTTTCCTTGAAACGTTTCGGCTTAAGCTATTGTCAATCTATATACAAACCATGAACATAACTCTGTTATAATTACATTACTTCAAGATTAATTTGCTTCAGGAAGCATATGTAATTATGTATTTCTTCCTTAACTCCAATCGCAAAATAAATATGAAAATTAAAAAAAAAAAAACTATAGCTATTAGCTCATGGAGGCCATTTCCATTAAATAAAAGCTGACAGTCGAGGTAAAACCAATTCTCTAACGGCCCCAGAAGCTTGCTTCTAATAAAAACTAAAAATAATTTACAGGAACTAACCTTGTTTGTCTTCTTCATGCTGCCTTTCGATTTTAGCAATTGCAGCTTGCAGAGGGTCATTCGACAATTCTTTCAACATTAGTTCTTCTCTTGCAAAGGCATAGTCGATGGTTTGAGCAGGTGTTTGAGGTTCTGAGCATGTTGAAACTGGTAACAACAAAATTAAAAAATATAGATTTAGGCAGGAACTTATCAAAAACGCATTAAAATATAATAAACTTCTATTGTATAAGAAAACATTTTGATAATGCTAGAGATTAAATGTTAAAAATTCAGTAATAAGATCTTTCTTCCATGATATCACACTAGTATTTATAAAATGGCACAACTAAAAAAAAAAAAAAAAAAAAAAAAAAAAAAAAAAAAAAAAAAAAAAAAAAAAAAAAAAAAAAAAAAAAAAAAGAACTCAACTGAATATGTGTCGTCACTCTTGCCCATGAAGGGGGAATAGCATTAAGCCTGGAAGAGTGACACAAGTGCCCTCTGGTGTACAAGCTCTGTAGGTACATAAAGTTTTGATGGTTGATAAAGACATATTTACCATGCCTTTCAAATTCATAAATGAAAAACACCGATTTTTGAGTTGTGTTACTTTAGAAATACTAGTGCTCTTTATATATTTAGAGCTCCTTTCATTTCGCCCACTTCGGTAACCGAAGAAAACCTTACTAACTTCAACAGGCAATCAGTCTGGCTTGCTGTACTACAAGTGTTACATTGGTTCGGGCAGATTCGATTTCCTTAAATTTTTCTTTTGATTTTTGATACATTTTTTAAATTTTATTCATTTTACATATTTTTTTTCTATTTATCAACTAAAAATGCCGAATATATATTTTTTTTTTTACTTGAAAAGCTTGAGAGCTTCATTGATTGGTTCACCAGAGGGACTTTCAGAAGATGGCCTCAAAATAGCTATTACCATAAAATAGATTTTTCTCTTAATTTGAGCACAATGTTTACCTAGTTTTGTTGAAATATATATATAAAAAAAAAATGTTCTTGGAAGGGACATATTAAGAATTTAGGTCGAGAGTAGACCCCCACCCAGATGGACTGATTTCTTCTAAACAAATTCATCCAGTCATTTGTTATAAGAATGCTATGCTCCAATTTTTGCGAAGAGAGAACAAACATTCTAGCAGCTACATACACATCAATTTTAATGGAGTAATCTTTTGGTAACTAGAACTTAAGATCAATGAAAATTTGAAGAAAAATTTCTAAATTTCTTTCATGAGTACAACGTCAATTACTACGTTCCTTTGAACAGTGCTGAAAGGACAATAACAACCCAGCTAATGAGAATTTCTTACATTACCTCCTGGTAACTTAGGACAGTTAACCCTGAAGAAATGGTGATTCCCCCAGAGTACCCTGTCTCCATTATGAAGCAATGTCTTCTCTAAGACTGGAGCTCCGTTGACGAAACACCTCGCTCCTGATACTGGAATCATGAAGAGTCTTGTGTCCTCGATTGTCAGCACACAGTGTTCCGGTTGAATACCTACAAACGAAAATAGAATTTTATTTCGAAACGAATATGCCTAGCTTTAATAAGATTACTCTCTTGGATGGCTTCTGGCCTCGGATCAGCATATTACTTCAAACTTATTACGTCTGCGGATCAACAACAATAACACAACCCTTTCTATAGGCTCGATTGTGAATCCAGTAATGATAATCATCGGTTACATTGCCCAGGCTTGAAATTAAATAATATAAATTAATTCAAAAAATAAAATTAACTTCTGGACAAAAGCCTCTAAGAAAGAGCTACTAATGGTTATATTATAATACAATTATTAACTGCAATCAACTAGTTTCATACTTATTCATTACTTATGACTTTAAATAATTAAATCCATGGTAAAGTTCCAAATTTTACATTATAACTTTTAGCATAAATATGCTTTATCGATGACTAAACTGAAAAAAAAATGTACATGGTGGCCATGTACGAAAAAGAAGACTGTATGTTATACAGTAAATTACATTCTAGGTTTGTCGGGTGGAGCTAAAGCATATTTATGTTCCTAAATTTGAGCAGAACGCTCTAAACGAATTATTTTTTTAAATATTTCTGCATTCTCCTGGTTTTAAATATGATTTCAATAACAACTATAGATAAATATTCAGGGATTGTAGATATATGTCATTCAATTATTCAGAAATTGTGCAGTAGTAAAGTATATAAGAAATAAGTAATCGTAAATAATCATTATTGCAAAATCTATTCAGTTAAAAAAAAATAAATAAATAAATAAATAATATCACATATTTGGCCTAAACAATCTTCAAGTTGTCATCAGGGCTAAGAGGAGAGGAAGAACTGATGTGCAGGGCCCCTGAGAGCAGGGGGCAAGGAAGACAATTGGTCAGGGCCCCGTGCCATTTTTTTAATTGCATTATAATTTGAAATAACTAAGTTATACACTTAAGTATAATTATTATTGACAATAACCAATGGATAATTTTCTAAATTATCTATTTCTAATATATAAACGGAGGCCCGGTGGCCGTGAGTGTTAAGGCGTGAGCACTTAACACTCCGTGCTAAAGGTCGTGGGTTCGATTCCCACTATGGGGTGGTGGCTTTTCTTTAGAAAAAAGAAAAGGCATCAGCCCTATCCTGGCTAGAAAAGGGTGGTAACCTATAGATAACCCGTCCTAAAATTCTTACTTAATAACAATGGAAGTTAAAATTTAAAATAATTAATTAATATGTAAACTAGCTTTTAAATATTTTCAGTCCAAAAATGTGTAGCCACAGGAAGAGCCAATGCACCTTAGGCAATACTTAAATTTTCTACTCTGTTCAATTAAAAATGTATTTAATTATTATCTTCAGAGAAATTTCTGTTTTAAATAATTCCATTAATAGTTTTTGGTAATGTTAATGGAGGGACGGGTTAAGGGGGCCGTGAAGTTATTTGGACAGGGGCCCATAATTCCTCTTGGTGGCCCTGCTGAAGTTTATGAAAGTTGCTTCATCTCATGGTCTCTTGAGAGTTGTAGCAACTTCCATACAGATCAGTTCTTTCTCTACTCATAACTGCGATGATGGCTTGAAGATTTTTGTTCTTACTTAAAATGCAAGCCAAATCATTGGCAAATATCTCTCATTTTTATATTTTAAAAAATTTAGTTTTATTAATTCTCAGGACCGAACTCAAACAATCTCCACCTTCGCAATCAACAATCACTTCTCAATGATTAAGATTTACCTAATCCAGAAAGCTGTATGTCCTGTTGCACTGATGCGCCTCGAAGACCGACGAGAGTTCTCTCTTTGAGGTAATAGACAAGGAGTTCGTTCAAGCTTGGATCAGCATTCAGGTTGACAAGGTAGAATTTGTTCTTCTCCACTTTTATACCAGACGCTTGAACAGAAATCCCCATGTTCTCAAGGGCTTCTTGTCGTTCCTGCTGTATTTGCTCTGAAAGAGAAATAAAACATTTCTTATCAAATACATGAGGTTATCTATAGCTTTTGCTAGTCCCTAGGCAAGCTGTGATCAGGAAATGAAAAATAATATAATTATGAACAAAAAAAAAAGTCGCAGTGAGACATTCTAAAATTTTACAGAATATCTAAAAATGTCCTATAGGTCTTTTAACTTAACCCTTTAACGAGCAAGGGCCGATTAAGTCGCCTCTGTCTGCCGGAATTAAAAAATGACATGAGTGAGGCGGGATTGGTTCCAAAGCTTCCCGCTTGATGCCGGGGTATGACTGAAAATAGTATTGGAAGCTTTCAGATCCTAGATATGACAAAGTGACCGAATTTTTGGCCATTGCCGGTCAGTCTTTTGTCAGAGTTGGCAGTGCAATGGCATTATTGGCTCTCTGGATTACTCATCTTCTCTGTAATAATTCTTTTATACATTCTAGACTAGGAATTAATTGATTTTCAATCAAGCAGAATTCAAAATTTCTAAAAACATTACTAGCTAAATATTTATTATCAATGCACATAATTTAGTAAATTAATGTCTACAAAATTTTAATATTTAAGTCTGCAGGAAAAATTCTAACTGTAAATAATGGATAATTGATGTTTAAATGTCACAACAAATCAATTTAGCAGAGGAAGGGGGAGGGAAAGCCAAATCCGGCAACAATTACAAAAGTGCGGAATCCCGGGACTATGTTAGACTCCGGTAAAACTGAAATTTCGTGACATGGTTTCAAAATTCGTGGATGGATTTTCAATTTCGTGACATTTTCATGATTTTTGGTGCCAGTAGACAACCTGATAGTTTTTTGATCCACTGGGCATGCAGCACATTCTGATCTATGTTGTAGAAAAAATATATACTTCAATAAACCATTCGTGCAAAGAAGGCTGAATTATTTCACTTTTTCATATTCATCTTCCCTTTGGGCATTTATAACTTGGAGACTAACAGTCATTCATATGGAGAAAAGGGATTTTTTTTTCTAATGTCTTACTCACTTCTCACTAATTTCAGAATCTGTAGATTTTCTCTTATACATTAAATTTGACAATTTAATTTATTATTTAAATATACACGTACAGAAAACAAGCATGCTAATTAAACAGAAATATTAAAATAATGTTGTTTTTTTTTTTTTAAATTTTAAATACATGACACAATTCAATATATCTTACTCAATAGTTACAATATCACGATCGGAGCTTTTTAATAAGCATATTGCAATAAATCAGTCCACATTAAAATAAATTAATTACCTGTTTTTATGAGTTTTTCTTCCCAAGTAGTGGACATTGCTCTCATTAACTTTTCACTCTCAGTTAATTTTTCATGAATATCCAAAGGCTAAAAAACAAACAATTAAATTAATTCTCATAATTTAAAAAAAAAATCCTAATCATATCTATAAAAATCAAAGGCACTTACTATCATTGGAGATCCCTGAGAAGCAGGAAAAGAGAAATATTAAATATTTAATAACATTCTTAATTCAAATGAGACTTTTAACTGTTCAAGTTTTAAATAAATAAATACAAAAAATTGCTCATCGCTATCATAACTAAAGAAAACATAACTGGATACCTGCATACAGAGGTATAGGAGGCAATGAGGAAGCAGACAAAGCCGCCAAAGAATGGAATCGCCCTCACCACACATTTATGAACAAGAAGACACCAAAGCTTGACTCAAAAGAAGAGTTAGCAGTCAACTGGAATCCTTGTTGACAGAAATACCTCGCACACATTACATTAAGCCCACAACTAAACGGCGGAGAAAAGCTATAAGAGGTAATGTTAACAAGGTTGAGAATAGGCCACACGAACCTGACACATGACAAAATACCCTCATACAATGTGTGAGGCCTGACACAATCCACCACATCTTAGAAAATTGCTCAACATTCAAGAGATACCTTGGCATTCCTAATATGTGACAAACTGCATCAGCACTCTAACAAGACTTGTCGGAGCAGATGGACAAATTAGTGGAAATATTAAAGCTCACAAACCTGTATGATAAAATAAAATAAAAATAAACAAAGTAGCAGAGGTGCCAGAAAAGTTCCACAGACATATAATTAAGTACCTAACCATTAAAAGTGCTAAATTTCCCTGTAGTTGATCGCCCAGAAATAAAAACCATATCTATGTATCTAAGGAAATAATACTGGACTTAGAGGAGTTGATCATGCTGGGATTCAAACCTAGTGGTATATCTGATTAGATGGATGTTTAACGCATTGACTGCCACAGTAATTTTCAAGATTCCGGTCTAGAAAGCCAATTTAATTTAATCGTTTCTCTAATTGAAAATTATAATTACTATAAGTAATGATCACCATAAAGCATATAAAATTTGTTTCTTGAACAAAAAAGAAAGAAAGTTATATGAACCATCTCGAAGTTGGTTCATGTAACATAAAGTTCTTCATACAAGCCAACTACGAGTTAGTTTGTACCCATAGATGCTTTGACTTGTTGTTATGTTACGGCATCGCTATTTTTTGTTCTCTTCCTTGATGCCATCTAATAAAAGACATTTGCAAGGACGTGGGAAAAATTACATGGTGTTACAGCAACAACAGAAAGAATTGTTACACTAGAATAAAAGACCGGATAACACCAAAGGATACCAAATATAATATTTATAAAATTAATTGCACGGATTGTAATAAGGTTTATATTGGAGAATCGTCACAGTTGCTCAGAAAAAAGATAAAACAACAAGTGAAAAATGTGGATGATCAGGCTAATAAAACTGCTCTGGCTAACCATTCCATGAAATATAATCATGTATTCTACTTCGCAAATGTAGAAATTATAGAAAAAGAAACTTGGCAAAGCGAAAAAAAGAAAAAAAAAAAAGATTCATATTATAAAATATAGGAAACAAGTAGTTAATAAAAAAAGCAGATATCAAATATTTAAATAGCGTATTTTTTAATTTACTAAACAAAATTTAATTAATTTTATCCAGTGACAAAATCTAAAAAAAAAATTATTTTATTTTAGTTTTTTGGAATCTACCAATTTTACACAGGTCATTGACACTATACGTAGTATTAAAGGCAGTTTGGGTGTGGCTATTGTACAGGAAGGTTTGTCTCAATACAATTAGGCTATATTTCTTAGTTTAGTGAGTTTTATAGCTCCTGAAGAGGTTGTGAAACATGTAGAGCTTAAATGAAATAAATCAAATTGACTTAGTTAATTCTATTTTATTGACCTCCCTTCTGAAAAATATTGGCTCTTTTCATATTAACACTGATTTACTACGAGTTAACTCTTAGCAGGCGTCCGAGGCAATAACGCCTGATAATGATTCAGAATAACTGACCATTCAAGTATTCTTTTTAAAAAAACTATGGATTTAAAATTACAATGCTCACTCAAACAAACATTTTCCCAAAGTAATATATATTTTATATAAAAAATAATTTATCAAGTGATACTTACAGTAGGATTTGAGGCAGTCGCATACTTCAACATTTCTTTGAGAGCTTCAACTTCCTGCCTCAACTCACGAATAATTCGAGCATTTGGATCTTCATTTACAACAGCATGATTAACGATCCTTTTCGCTCTGTCCGCATACCTCAATGTCGACAGAGTTTCTTCATAATTGTCTGCAGCAGGAGAAACTGTAGCAACCATGACTGTCTTAGAGTTACCACCGAGGTTATCCTGCAATAATGAAGCAGATAATACTTAGAATCAAAATTATTTACCCAATATAATGTAACAGTCATAAAAATAAATATATCAATAATAAAGATATAGATATAAAGAATAAATAGATTAAGCGTGTGTCTGAATATAATTTTATTCATATTTTCGTGCCAGGCGGAAGGTCAAACAATAAAAACTTCACCATACAGTTTCACCAACTTTATTACGTCGGTGCTAATGGCCCAGAAGTCAATGCACCTTAAAAAAAAAAACATATCTATTTATTACGTCCCTAAATGTTTCACACCTTTTTGGTGCCTCTTCAGGGGGAAAAACTTACAAATATAAAACTTACAGCCTCAAACTGAGGAGGATAACCTTCCACCAGTACGGCCATGTCTAGACTGATCATGATGATGAAGGCTTTAAGTTTTATATTTGTAAATTTTTTCCAAATAGGCACCAAAAAGGTGTGAAACATGTAGGGATGTAATAAAGTTGGTGAAACTGTATGGTGAAGTTTTTATTGTTTGACCTTCCGCCTGGCACGAAAATACGAAGATTAAAAAAAACGGTCATTTGAATAATAATTATAATTTTATTCAGAAATTCAGTAAATAATTAAAATATATACAATTTTTAGCTGAAGAAAGAGCTACTTTTTAATAGCTGCTCTGATCAATGTAACCCTCAGAAATTTAGATATTTAGTCTATGTTAGCCAATGGCCATAGCCATGTTGAATATACAGGTTCCCGTTGATCACCGAAGTAAAGCAATGTCGAGCTTGGCCAGTATCTGAATGTGTGACCGACCACGTGCTGTTGGTATTATAACAGGGCGGCAACCTATAGATAGCTTGGAGTTAATAGCCTAAGTGTTGATACACTGTTATCAACAATAATAAGAATAAAATCTGGAATTATTTATAATTTAATTGCATTATTAAATTTATTTGAGCTAGCAATAACTTTAAAATTGAGATTAAACAACCTTCTGGAGTACAATCTTCAATTAATAGAAAAACAACCATAAAAAGAACAACAAATAGAAAAAATATCAAAAAGGAGTGAAACACAATGTTTATTCAAGAAAAACCGTCAGGAATATTTCCCTCAAAATTTTGTAGATGGAGAATTGACATATTGAGAAATTGTGAAATAAACTAAACTCTGAGTCTATCAAATGCAGCTTTGTTGTAAATATAATTAAAGGAAGGAATGGAAAAAATTTCATTTTTACATTTGATTATTAAAAGTTGCTGATAATCTAAAGTCTGGGAATATTTATTTATATTTCCGTTTGTATAAAATAACGTTAAACAATAGGAAGATGTTAAAAAAAAAAAAAAAAAAAAAAAAAAAAAAAAAAAAAAAAAAAAAAAAAAAAAAAAAAAAAAAAAAAAAAAATCAGTAATTTACTTTGAGATAGAACAACAAATACATAGTGAAAGTACAGACAATATAAATAATATGTTTTCATTAAACTGCCAATAACAGCATACCTTCAATAACCATGTTAATACTGAATCCCTGTAAGGAACAAACTTGTCTTTGTTTTTGCCATTTGAAGATTGATCGGCAAGTTTTGATATCACAAGTCCTAAAGTTGTCAACGATCTGAAAATGAAGAAAACACATTTTGTTAATTAATAACTTAGTTAAAAAGAAACAAACAGATAAAAGAGAATTGAATCGTTTATTTCAGAAACCCGTCAAGTGCACTTTTTTAAATTTTCGGAAAACTAAAAAAAACTGCCTAATTTTAAAATTAGTGAAGTTTTTGGCTTGGGAAAAAATTGAAGTGTTTATTATTGTATTGCAAAAACAAATAATGCTTGGGGTTAATTTGAAAACCTTTATTTTTTTTGCAAAAATGTTTTAAAGTTTTTGTACTTGACGGGTTTCTGCAATAAAATGAATATATTTTCCTAAATAAAATTTGTTTTGACTATAATATTGATTTTGAAAAGCAGGTGAAGGTTTAAAATAACAAAAAGCATGTTATCTTTATGCTTAAATTGATTCGACGTCAAAGAAAATAGTTAGAATATCAATTAAATATGGAACACAAAATAAACAAACAATCGAACTTGATAAAATAAAACATATTTTCTACGGATATAGGCCGAGCCTATTGTTTGAGGTTTTATTCTTCTCATCGTCATACGCTAGGTGGATATTGCACAAAAATTGGTTACATCTATGGTCAAATATGAGCACGAAACAAGACGAACAACATTTACTGTAGAAACCCGTCATGTGATTACACTTGACGGGTTTCTGCAATAAACAGAAATTTTAAGACAAAATAAAACATATTTAGAGGATTGATAATTCACATGTTTCTGCATAAGACGGTGTGCCTAATGTTGGTCATTCATAATATATAATAATATCATTTTTGAAAAAAATGTTAGTTGACGGGTTTCTGAAATAAACGATTCAATTAATAACTATTATGAAGAGACAAGGTAATAAGTTATAACGTACTTATTGATGTTGGATCCTTCCTTCAGCCTTTCCCCAACAGCTCCAGTCTTGGCTGCCCTCTCACTGCCTGCAAGATCTACCAAAGACATCCGGGAAACTCGCTCTCCGCTCACTCCGGACATCGGATCTACGAGAGTCTGCGTGAGGACAACAGAGAATACAGCATGCGATCGAGATGATTCAGAGTTCATATTCGTTGCAGCTACTGTCCGAGATTTGTTTCCTTCGGCCATAAGGTTATCTATATCCTGAATATAAAATAATATTCATAGCAGTTAGTAAAGATTGAATAATTCCGGAATAACAAGAATATAAGGATTTCCTATAAAAACACAAATAAACATTATTTTACCTGAAAAGAAGAGACCGCGAGCTGAGAGAGGCCATCGACATAAGGACCTAACACAGCGTGCTCTCGAACTTTCAATGTCTGCTTGTTTGGTTTAGGGTCAAGAAGATCATGTACCTGGAGCAAACAAACATTTATCATAAGAGTCAAACATTTCTCATAGCGCAGGAAAATAGAGTAAAATTATAATTTTTTTTTCTTCTATCTTAAACAAAGGAATGTATTCATTAATACAAGATCTTGCAAGTGTTAAATTTTAATTTTAATTCATTTAGGATTATTTCCCTCTCCAAAGTAACTAAAAGGAGGCCTAATAAATTGCCTATTTGTGTGTGAACCATGCCCTCTACATTTTATATCAGGCAAATTACATCTCTCATATAAACCATTTTATAACAAAACAAATTTTTCTCTATTTGAAAATGTAATTAGAAGTAAAAATAAAATATAAAACTATTAATCGCAAAAAGGATGTATAACAGCTGTATTTATTTTTAAGTTCATCACAAAGCATTACAAGATGTAGAGCAATTTTAATGAATTGAGAAACTAGAAATTTTCCCTTTGTTTTGTTGACTTTCTGCCTACATAACAAAAATTGGCAGTTTGGAGATCCTACAAAAATTGAGAGAAAAATGAAGTCAACATTTTATTGCTTAAGTAAGGAATTAAATTCGGCTAGACGGATTACAGTACCTTTTCATTATATATTTCCATATAGCTAACTTCTACTTTGTATGATTGTTCAAGAGATTGGCATTTCGCTATTCTGTCGAAAAGAGAGTCGCACAACCTTGGTATGATGCCTTTGCTTTCTTCGCCTCCCATCATTGTGTAGGATTTTCCAGAACCTGCAAGAAAAATAGTGTTTGTTCAATGGGTATAAATATATACACAACATAGATACGAGTAAATAACTATGATTGCATTTATCACATAGCCAATTTATAAAGAAAAAAATGTAAAATAATTTAATTTAATACAACAGATAACAGATATTAAACTTAATAAAACAACTAACATATATTAAACATAATAGAACTGATAACCAGTAGGTTGTGGATGTCAATAAAAAAAACATTAAAACTACATTGAAGTCTTGTTTGTATTCAAGACTTCAATGCAGTAAAACAATTGACAGATTTCGGCATGACGGTCGTCCTAAAGATAAATTTTCTATCAGTAACAGAAGAGGATTTTTTATTTTTATTTACTTTTTACTAATAATAAATTACTTTTTACTAATTAATAATTATTTGAATAATGCTGATTTATTCTGTATGTATATTATTTGTAAAATAAACATCTTTATTCATTCATCCATTCAATTTAGGAATGATTAAATTTATTATTAGGTATGCAATGCAATTTACAGAATATATAGCGTCCCGAACAAAGGATAGATTTCAATGAATATATTAATTAATTGTACTTTTCTTTATTAGATATACACATTTGAGGGGATGGAGTTTTTAAAAGTCAAACTAATAATATAACATGTTAGATCAATTTATCACTTTTTATAAATAAAAATTGACAAAATGCCATAGCATAGAGTCGAACATTGGTTGCTATAGAGGGACTGTATAAATTAAAAACTGGGTAAATTAAAGACAGAATATAATTAACTAAAGTACAATTTCATGAGAGATAAGTGCCAAACTCAGGAAACATGTAGTGTTAATGGGTTGGTCAATTTTGAAATTTAAGAAATGGATTTGAGTAGAAGTGAGCAGATTGCTAAAGATGAGAAGACTAGGTGAGAGTTGTTGGTTTGAATGTTTTGTGCTGAAATGGTGGAAACGTTTTATGGAGCTCCATACATAATGAAACTAACGGGATACCTGGAGCATTGAATTATTTAATCATTAAGCACTCCCCTGTTGTGTTTCTCCCTTTTATATTTACGACCCAACACCTTGGTAATCTTGTCCAGCTCACCGGGCTTGATCTGGGTGGCTCGAATCTACTCCTCCAAGAAGTTGGAGGATAATTGTCCTTAACCAAATGAACGTGTTGACAGTACGTGCTATAGGCACCTCCAGATAAGGAAAGACTTACCAACCGAAGGGGCACGCTCCACTTAGGGGGCGTAGAGAAATGTCAAGGGGCATAATCGTTTCATATACTTATTCCATTTTCATCCACTTATTTATGGGAGACAGGTTTTTCAGCTCTAGTTTTAATAAAAACTAAACAGTGCAATCGTCTTGCCGTCGATAGCAATTTAATCATTGCTCTAGCAAAGATTGAACCCAGAATTGACCAACTGGTACAGAATATACAAGCTCAAGTATATCATTAGTACTTTATTAGTGATTTTCAAGTGTACTTTTCTGTTAAAGATCCATAATAAATGCATATATTGTATCTATTTGAAATTCATATAAAAAAAAAAAATAGATGACATAAAAATGTGTTTCTTATTTTTGCCGTGTAACTTACCGGGGACATGAAAATATTATTTTTGGTTTGGGGAGGCTCGGCGAAATAAAGGTTGGGAAACCCTGGGATAAGGTATATATTTTTTTCGAGTTACAGGATCCCGGGCACTCCGGCTAGATAGTTCCGGGCACGTGGCCAGAGTGCAGCACTTGTCGGAGACCAACTTCCGATTGAGCAATGCTCCACGAACACAATACAGCTCTCATTTTTTTTATTTTACTTACCGGTCTGACCATATGCGAATATACAAGCGTTGTATCCCTGGAATGCGTTGTCGAGTATGTCCGTACCGAGGAGATTGAACACAGTTTCCTGTCCTGCATAATCCGGGCAGTCTGGGTCGGCAGAGTTGAAGCAATGGTCGAATGCGAAAGTCTTGGGAGGCTTCCTGAAATAAATGAAGAAAGCAAGTGTTACAAAATAATAAATTCAGGTAACCAAAGTATCATTTTGGTTATTCATTAGAAATAAAAGAAAAACAAAATAGCACTAAGGTGACGCCATTAATGTTATTGCGTCGCTGGGTATAAAACAATTAAGAACCTTAAAAATTAAAGTTACAAACCTGTAACTAAAATATTTGTTAGTTTGGTATGCAATTCAAATAATGAAATAACAATTCTAAAATGTTTTGTCCCAAGCGGATAACTTCGGGAGCATAGTAGAATTGATCATATAAACATGGGTTGAAGTTGTCCTATATTTTGAGACCGGAATTTCTGTAAATCGACAAAAGTATTTAATTTTGGGCGATTAAAGACATTAAACTTAAATGTACAGAAATTCTGGTCTCAAAATATAGGGCAACTCTGCCCACTTATATATAATGACTTAATTTTCAAATTTTAAAGCAAATATATATATATATATATATATATATATATATATATATATATATATATATATATATATATCAATGGATGCATTAATATAATTAAAAAAAGGCAATTTAAAGAGACTACTTAATACTTAAATGTTTGTTATTTATCCCTCTCTTTTTAGCACTTTCCTCCAAAGGAAAGTAGCTTTACTCCGGACCCACAATACCAATTCGCCACTACCAGCCGTGATTTTTGGTATATTTCGACGAAACTCGGTATTCGTAGTGGTAATCCACAGGTAAATATGTGTTGTAAAAATAAACTAAATCCTTTCATTAGGAGGGGGGTTTACTCCGGACCCACAATGCCAATTCGCCACTACCAGCCGTGATTTTTGGTATATTTCGACAAAACTCGGTATTCGTAGTGGTAATCTACAGGTAAATATGTGTTGTAAAAATGAACTAAATCGGTTCATTAGAAGGGGGGGGGGTTTACTCTGGACCCAAATTCCTAATATACTCATACCGGTCGTAATTTCTGCTGTATTGTAACGAAACGCGGTATAAGTCGTGGGTAACTCATGAGAAAGAAGTTTCGTAAAAATGAGCTGAATCGGTCAATCGGAAAGCGGGGGTTTAATTTGTAACATATTTCAATAGAAAAGCCCGCCAGACGTAGGTTCACAAAGCCGCCGCAAGGAGCGCTTTCTACCACTAGAGTGACTGTATCCTGTTCCTGCGTTAAATCAAAATACGATAATATGAGGTTTTTTGTATTTATTACGTAGTGTAATAGGTACCATGTGTAAACATAACTCTGGAAGCAAATTAATAATTGATCAGTTACTCATTACAAATTTAAAAGAGAACTATTCATGTTTTTATTTTATTTATGTAGGATATTTTAAGCAAATTGTTCTGGAAAGCAGTCTACACTACCCAAATTCTGAGGAAAGTGCTTAGTTATGCAGCTCCTGCGTGACGGACTTTTTTCTTATTCTTTCATTAATTAAAAGATAAGAGTGGCTTTTGTATTTAATGAATGGTTCTATCATACATAATTCAAACAATTACCTCGGAAGGGAGGGGGGGGGGAGGGGGGTGTTGGTTAATTTCTTGCCGGTTAATATAAAAGCACGTGAGGCATGCAAAGCCCTGCCCTGATCCTATCTATACCTGACTCAGGGTATTCCCCGTGTAGTTCTCTATTTTTATGAAAAATCAGAAGAAGAAACAAAAAAAAAAACAGGTTTTTTTGTACTTCATTCGCTCCGAATGTACTCAGTTTAGTGACCCGCCCAACGCATCAAAATAATTGTAATGAAATTTTCTATAATGCTCCATTACAAGAAACGTTACAACTGATTTGCAGCTTTGAAAAGTAGTAAAAAGTATAAAAAAAAATAGAATTTTGTTGAAAAAAAAAAAAAAGCTGTTGTTCCCCCTCGAGTAGGATCAGACAATTCGTCTTTTTCGTTTTATAATTTAATGTATCTTAGCGCATTTGCTTTCTAATCCCCAGTTTCATCTGGAAAGCTTGGAATAGAAAACGTTAGTACTTTGTTTCGATATTTCGAAAAATATTTAAACGCCTCCTGCAAGACATCTCGATACAAAGGGGGACATACCCGCCCAATTCAACTTCCGCTTATTCTTAAGGTAACAAGTAATACACACATGCTTATCGTGGTTTGATGACAAAATTGTATTTAAAAAGCAGCAACTCATTAAAAACCTAAGCAAAAAAAGAAAAAAAGTGCAAACGCACTTTTAAATTTTAAGCACCGATTACTCCGAATAAGATGGATCTATCAGCGGTCAATTAAATAACAACTCTTTTAATAGGAAATTAATAAAGCTTAAAAAAAAGTATTTTTACATTGTTGTAAATTCTGAATGAATAAATAAATAGAAAAAAAAAAAGATGAGTTACATTCACCACGATTTCCTAACCGGTTTCGTCTCTTAAATATTTCATTTAAAAAAAAAAAAAAAAAATCTCATGAAAAGTATAGATTTCTTCTCTTTGTCTCAAAAACGGTTAAAGATAAACCTTAAAAATGGTTTCATTCTGATTAAACACGCCAAAGTACATATACATCGTGTACCTGCTGGTTAAGTTAACCACCTATTGTTTTGACAATGTATTGTAAAATTGGAGTATTTTTAAGGCTGCTAGAGCAGAAACAGAGAAGTATATAAATTTTATATACAAATTTCCAACAACGGTATTTTCATGACCTATAGGGAGGAAACGTGCTAACTTCATCAATTAGCTTTAGACAAAGTTAAGGAAGGACATCTTACTTTATTTATTTAGTTTTTCATATGTCAGGTTATATTTCTAATAAAATTAAATAGCTGTGATTAATGTAAATGCGTGAACATAAGCCGAAACACACATATTCGCATAATAATAAAAACATTTTTTAAAGGTATATATTTATTTAATACGCTGTTCTAACAACAACTATTGCATAATTATTTGTCAATGAAAAAAGAAGAATTTAGTTTGAATTCGATCCGGAGCCTTAACGGCTACATCCTCTGAAACTCAAGTCCAAGTAATACTGACATGTAAGAGAAACTATTCTACGGCGTTGAGGATAGGCAAGCCCGCCTGACCTGGAGGTAAGCCGGCTCAACGACGCTGTTTAGTTACGGCGCAATACCATTTTAAGGACAGTGCAGTTGTAGCCAGAGTTGGGCAAACGTTAGCGCGCGCTAATACCTAATACCTTCCCGCTAATTTAGCGGTACTGATAAGAGCCTGCGCTAACGATTAGCGCATAGCGACGGCAGTGCGCTAATCGCTAATTCATTTAAAATGTTTAAATATCTTTGTAGCTAACTAGGAGGAATATTGAAGGTGGAATAAAAAAAGGAAGAATAGGAGGAATATTGGAAGAATAGGAGAATAGGAGGAAGAATAGGAGATATTCCTCCTAGTTAGCTACAAAGATATTTAAACATTTTAAATGAATTAGCGATTAGCGCACTGCCGTCGCTATGCGCTAATCGTTAGCGCAGGCTCTTATCAGTACCGCTAAATTAGCGGGAAGGTATTAGGTATTAGCGCGCGCTAACGTTTGCCCAACTCTGGTTGTAGCCCAATGCGCCGTGGTAAGTTCAGAGCCGGAGAATTAGAACAGTAAAGGAAGTATATTTCGTAGAAGGTAGAAAAATAATGTCTCTCCACTGTTTTTCAAAGTATTTATTAGCAAAAGCTTTTCGAGAACATGGTTCTCATCGTCAGTGAATCTACAATTTTCACAAAAACACGCATATATTAATTAAAGAAATATTTATAAGTATTCTTATTACTAAAGCTATGACAAATATTAATTACAGAAATATTTATAAGTATTCTTATTACTAAAGCTATGACAAATAATGTTACCTATTACTCCACCGGTAGTACTGCTAACAGCCTCTCCGAACAGGTGTGAGGTAATGAGACTATTCCGGGTGAGCAGAGTATATATATTGACGTTGGATATTGGAGATCACAAGAATCAAGGTTGTTGAACCAGAGACCACTGAACGTTCTGTTATTATAACGTCAATATATATACTCTGCTCACCCGGAATAGTCTCATTACTGGTGCTAATGACCTCAGCAGTAGATGCACCAAAAAAAAAAAAAAAAAAAAAAAAAAAAAAAAAATAGTCTCATTACCTCACACCTGTTCGGAGAGGCTGTTAGCAGTACTACCGGTGGAGTAATAGGTAACATTATTTGTCATAGCTTTAGTAATAAGAATACTTATAAATATTTCTGTAATTAATATTTGTCATAGCTTTAGTAATAAGAATACTTATAAATATTTCTTTAATTAATATATGCGTGTTTTTGTGAAAATTGTAGATTCACTGACGATGAGAACCATGTTCTCGAAAAGCTTTTGCTAATAAATACTTTGAAAAACAGTGGAGAGACATTATTTTTCTACCTTCTACGAAATCAAGAACTCCACAAATAACGCTGCATACATCACAGAAGTATATTTCATTTAGCGGAAGTTTATCGAGAGCTTCCAATGTCCTTTACCTCAAACCACTCGCACCATAAATAAATTAAAAAAAAAAGCCAATTTAATTTATAACTGATTTTAATAGCTCGTCGACGGCGATTTGCCTTCATTTGTTTCTTAAATTCTGTAAATCACAGAGACTCTCTCCTTCTTCCGAAATAATCGTTGTGTATGGGCTACACGGGTAGATGACTTTTTTAATACGGCTTTCCAAGTGACCAAATGGCCTGAAAACTGCCCAGAATTAGATTTTCTCTTTGATTTGGTCTACCGACTGGTGAAGGCTCATGTGGCAGTTAGTGCCCAACTGAAGAACATACCAAAACCACAGAAGACAGTGATACTTGTTGTTTTGGGAGATGAATCAACTCCTGATGGACCTTCAACATCTTTCGTTACCTTGGACAAACCCGTGAGATGTTAATTTTGTGACAGGAAGGATGATAGGAAGACGAAAACGCTATGCTCTGTCTGTAGAAGGGCTGAGGCTGAAGATATACCGCGATCACCGATCACCAAAATCTATTAATGTTTAAATGAGTCTGAATTGGACAGAAAATTGTAGTGTAGATGGAGATAGTTAGCCGCTGTAGAGATACGAAGACAGGTATAGTTGGGATTCGGCTAGGAGAAAAACGTCAGACTTTCAAAAAGAAATCTGTATTTTGGACGTTTCGACTGCAACAATGGCAGCCTTCTTCAGCTAAAAAATATATACAACTTATAAGTAAAGAAAATGTACAACTAGTAAGTAAAAGACAGGCAGAAATGAGCGGAGTATATATATCAATACAATAAATTTTAACCAATCTTATTTTTAAAAAACAATGAAAATACGGTAGTTGGAAAGAAAACAGCATGTAGAAAGTGTTAGTAAAAACAGTACAAAAAAAAAAAAAAAAAAAAAAAAAAAAAAAAAAAAAATTAAACAGTAAAAACAACGCACATTTTTTATTTAGTGAAAAACAAAATCTATTTTATAAGTGAATACAATTTGTTTTTCACTACATAAAAAATGTGCGTTGTTTTTACTGTTTAATTTTTTTTTTTTTTTTTTTTTTTTTTTTTTTTTTTTTGTACTGTTTTTACTAACACTTTCTACATGCTGTTTTCTTTCCAACTACCGTATTTTCATTGTTTTTTAAAAATAAGATTGGTTAAAATTTATTGTATTGATATATATACTCCGCTCATTTCTGCCTGTCTTTTACTTACTAGTTGTACATTTTCTTTACTTATAAGTTGTATATATTTTTTAGCTGAAGAAGGCTGCCATTGTTGCAGTCGAAACGTCCAAAATACAGATTTCTTTTTGAAAGTCTGACGTTTTTCTCCTAGAAAATTGTATTTTCCTGAAGTTCTTATTTTTATCATTTTTGATCATTCTAGTTTATTGTTCGTAAAAAATATTTTCAGTTTAGTAATATTTTTTCAGGATAATTATTTGGTGTATGAAAAATATTGAGTTTAAGGATTTTATAGCTATTTTGTGAATTTTTTATAAATATTTTGCAGATTTATAGCTATTTGAATTTAATTCTTAATGTTCCTGTTCCATACATTGTTTTTGTATAAAAAAGGAAAAGAAAAAATTGAAATTTATTTATTTTAAAATTGTTCAAAGAATGGGGTACAATTTACCCACGGTGTCATTTCCGTAGATGTCAATGGCAGGGCTAACGAGGAGGCAAGCCGCATGATTACAAGTTCCTTGACAAACCGTAACAAAAGAATAAACAGTTTAGTAAATGCTGCGAAGCATTTTTGAATTTTATAGACAAAATTGGATAATGTACATAAATATTAGGCGAATTAAGAATCGGGAAAACGAGAAAAGAATTTTCCCTTGAAAAAAAAAAAATAAATAGAATGAAATTAGATAAAAATATAAATTAAATTTATACCATTTACATGTTTTAAGTGCGACAGAATAAACATGAAAAACAAATACATAATACAAATAAATAAATAGAATGAAATTAGATAAAAATATAAATTAAATTTATACCATTTACATGTTTTAAGTGCGACAGAATAAACATGGAAAACAAATACATAATAAAAATAAATAAATAGAATGAAATTAGATAAAAATATAAATTAAATTTATACCATTTACATGTTTTAAGTGCGACAGAATAAACATGGAAAACAAATACATAATAAAAATAAATAAATAGAATGAAATTAGATAAAAATATAAATTAAATTTATACCATTTACATGTTTTAAGTGCGACAGAATAAACATGGAAAACAAATACATAATAAAAATAAATAAATAGAATGAAATTAGATAAAAATATAAATTAAATTTATACCATTTACATGTTTTAAGTGCGACAGAATAAACATGGAAAACAAATACATAATAAAAATAAATAAATAGAATGAAATTAGATAAAAATATAAATTAAATTTATACCATTTACATGTTTTAAGTGCGACAGAATAAACATGGAAAACAAATACATAATAAAAATAAATAAATAGAATGAAATTAGATAAAAATATAAATTAAATTTATACCATTTACATGTTTTAAGTGCGACAGAATAAATATGAAAAACAAATACATAATAAAAAAAAGATTTTAATTAGAGTCAGAGATCAAACTAAAAATTACCTGAGGCTGTTGAGAGTTTTCTGATTAAAATTGAGATACAGGTATATTCGTAGTATAGAAAAACAAAAAAACCTTATCTTATTTTAACGTACTGAATGTATGTATTTATTTTTATGTATTGAAAATGTTTTAGTTTTGTTTTTATACGTGGGATGTCAGTAGTTCCTGTAAGTAACAAGGTGAGTTTATTTCTCGTATTTTAAGTTTTGTTAGTAGGTGTAATACAAAGGTGTTTTGAATTTATTTTTGACCTCAGAAATTTTAGTGAGAAATGCAAAAATAAAATTTGGTTTAGTGAAGATGGAGATAGTTAGCCGTTGCAGAGATACGAAGACAAGGTATAGTTGGGATTCGGCTAGGAGAAAAACGTCAGACTTTCAGGAAGAGATCTGTATTTGGACGTTTCGGCTGCAATACTTATAAGTTGTATTTTTTAGCTGAAGAAGGCTGCCAATGTGCAGCCGAAACGTCTAAATACAGATCTCTTCCTGAAAGTCTGACGTTTTTCTCCTAGCCGAATCCCAACTATACCTTGTCTTCGAAAATTTGGTTTAGTTAAAATGAAGTGTAAGGATTAATATAGCCTCCTAGATTACAGATGATGTAGAGTCGAGCCAAGGACACCGCTGAATAAATAAGTGTGAATAATGGAGACAAGGTATAAACTATTCAGAACTACATTAGGAGTAAATCAGCCCTAAAGCCGAGGCCTATGAATAACCAACTCGTGGTATATAGCCATGTCTAGGCTGAGGAATATACACTCAGAGTCGGGGTAATATTCAAGCAGGCCTCGTATATACAGGGAAGAAGGTATCTTTTAACCCCCATAGATACAGAACAGTGTTGGGCAAAACTAACGTTAGTAAACTAAACTAACGTTAGTTTTCTCTAACTAAAACTAAACTAATGTTGTATTTTTAGTTTAGTTTTAGATTTGTATAATTATTAATCATGTGGACTCCGTTTTTAGTAAGGTAATTAGTTTAGTTTAGTAATAGAGACCTAAATTTGTGATTTTTGTTTAGTTTTAGTTTTTAGTTAACTAATTTAGTTTATCAAAGAACATATGTTTTCAAATTACGAGAAAAAGCCACAATTTCTTATTCTTAAGCAAGTTCTATTTGTTTTAATGATTTACTTAAGTATCGAAGTAACATATGATTTATATTAATTCATGTTATTTTAGTAAAACTAAACTAAAGTTTTAATTTAGTTTTTAGTCAATTCCCAAAGATTTAGTTTTAGTTTTAGTTTAGTTAAAATCCATTAATTAGTAAAATTTTAGTTTTAGTTTTTTTTTAGGTTTCAATTTTTAGTTTAGTTTTAGTTTATTCCAAAAAGTGAATTTAGTTTTAATTTTAGTTTTAGTTTTGCCCAACATTGATACAGAATCAGATTAAAATAAATACACACTGAATTTAGACTTAATCATTAAAAAATGCCCGACTCTCAGGAACTGCATCATCTTAGCGCGGTTCTGTTCTTATCCCTAATGTCATTTGGAAAGGTTGAAATAGAAACAGTTATAATATTGGTTAGACCTTTCTTGAAATAATGAATGACCCCAAAGAGGTCACGGTTGCAAGGGTACATACCTCACTACCTGACATAGAAAAATGACTCCCTGGCCTTGTCAAGGTTCGCTCTAAAAACACACTCCTTACTGTTTCTTACATTCTTTTACTATAATACTAATTTTACAGATAAATCCAATTATAAATTTTTACAAAGACAAAAACCCTTTCAAAAGAACAAAGCAAACACATTTGAAGTTTTAAGCACTTATTTCTCCGATTGACATCGCTTAATCGAAAATTGCTTCAGGACCTTTTTTGTAGAGCATTTAGTAAGCTTTCGAAAGGTAACCTTCCGCTTACCAAAATTCTCAACCGTTTTCTAGATATTAAGGAAAATATACAAACTTTTTGTTTTTGTTTGTTTTTCATTGGACAGTCGGTGGCTATCGAATCCGTACCAATGTAGGTGCATCCTTAGTTGGGCAACGAAGCAAACATTACGGCGGTATGGGCACATTAATAATTTCGTTTCGGAGTAAACCCACATCCCTAATGAACCGGTTTGGTGATCAATAAATTAGTTCAATCCTTTCTTATAGGTACGCTATAGACCACGTGTTGTAGCGAAAAAACGAAAAAGTGCACCGTGAAAGTAGTCACACTCACACAAATATTAAGAAGATGTCTAGTTTGAAGAAATTGTTCTAAAATGCATTCATGAGTGGAAGCTATATTTCTGCGGAAAGTGCTAAAATGAATGGAAAGCCCCGGAGAGTATAGAAAGGCTAAAAACGTGAACGTTGGAGGGGGGGGGGGGTTAGAGTTGAGGTGCGTAGGAGAGGAGTAGAAACATGTTGGTGAAGAGGGGAGGGGGGAGGGGGGGGGGGGGGGTTAAGTCCCGCCCCAGGAGAGAATTCTCTCATTTCCTGTCTCTTTCACTTACCCGTCCCTCTCTCCACGCCTTTCATTTCCTATTATGTTTAGTTTATTTTGAAAATTATTTGTTTCTACTAGCAATATATATATATATATATATATATATATATATATATATATATATATATACATGTGTGTGTGTTCGTTTGTATATATGTCGTGCATTAATTCTTCTAGAGGAAGAGTCAATCTATATTTAACTTTTTTGTTATCAGGGTGTCTACTACTTTTGTTAAAGCCAATTTCGGGACTTTTTCGTGACATTTTCATGATTTGAAAAGCAAATTTGATGCTCATTAAAAAGAAAATAATTTCACGCAAAATGAAAAAGCCTTAGCTTCAAATTATTTGTAACCATACTCGGATCACCATGATATCTACAAACTTACAATTTTTACATACATATATTTAAACAATAAATAAGAGTGTATAAAATGTACATCATATGTTCGAGAGAATAGATACATTAATTTTAAAAGTTAAAAAAATGATTATATTAAAAGTTTTAGGATGACTATGGAATTAGCAGCCTCAGAAATATTGAACAATAATAGCAGAATTCTAAGTTTTTAAAAATATTACTAACTAAATATTTATTGTCAAAGAACATAATTTAGTTAATTAATGTGTACAGACTGGGTCACCTCGTGGAGGGGACTGTTGGTTCCAGTATTCCCGGGCCTCGCTAATTCGAAAACAAATATGGGTTATGAGTTTGAAAAAAGAATGGATTTTAGAAATATAGGCCGGCTCTGAGATGTGGCGGCCCTGTGTGCAGAATTTCAATATTTAAGTCTGCATATGTTTAAAAAATGAATAATTGATGTTTACATATGGCAACAATTACGAATGTGCCAAAGTACCGAGATTATGTCAGACTCTGGTAAGAACTGAAATTTCGTGACTAGGTTACAAAACTCATGACTAGAGCCCGGAAGATAGGCATTTATTTTTGGTCAAAATAGGCAGGCAAAAGGGCACTTAAAATACTGAAAATAGGCAGTACTGTAATTAAAATAGGCATTTATTAGGAGTGAAGGCAAAGGGGAAGCTCACTCATTATTAATGAAAATATGTATTTTAAATACTCATTCATTTCTTTATTATCAATTTATCACAGAATTAGTATATATATATTTATATATATATATACTTACTCTTACTTTCCCTTGTTACAAGCAACAACAAAATGCTTTTTCAAAGTATCAACTCTCATAGACCTTCTTAGAAATTTTTTTTTTCATTGTGGAAAAACTTCCTCTGCATTAAATTATCATTTCGAAATCCAGAATACCAGGTAACTAACTGCACTAGTGTCACAGCAAAAGGGATTTGAGGAAGGAGACGTACTTCTCTCTTTCCTACTATTCATTATGCTTGTGCATTCCTTCTACTAAGGAAGGTTCTGTTATTTACAGCGGGTCAATCCACGGGTTGGGAAAATAAGCTTTCGAATAGATACAGTGAAACCTCCCTACAGCGGACACCTCTATTAACGGACATTTTCTCACAGGCCCTAATTTTTCTATAGGTAAAATAAACCTCTATATTGCGGACACCTCTGTATAAAGGACACGGACCGTAAAACCTGATTTTTTACCTCCTTACTACGGACAATTACAGCTAATGTTATTTATAGAAGCGTTCCCATCGGTGTAGGTTTCCAGAAAATTGCGTTAACAATAACAAACTCTTTGTAAGAATAAGATATAAATACAGAATAGTGACTAGTAATATCTTCCTAGGAATTTCACAACAGGAACCCCTTCCTTTTCAGCAGAAGCATATGATTTTCCCGCTGGAAGATTACTATTGTTTTGCCTACGAGGTGTCACGGTTCCGGGAATATTCCATAACTCTCTTCGGTTCACATTCCTTCCGCAGAACTTCACTCTCTTCACTTATCAGTTTTTCTTTTTAGATCTTGTTGAGTAAATATCGTGCTTTCTCTTCAATATATCTACTTGGAAATCTCTGACACTTAAAGAAAAAATTGACGTGATAACATTTTCCAATCGCGAAAAATGTGGTGTGCGTAAAGTTGACAAGTTTTTTAAGATAGGGACAACACAAGCAGCAGAAATATTGAAAAAGAAAGATGAAATTTTGAAGAAATGGACGGAAAATTGTGACAAAAATTTTGTCTGAGAACTAAGAACTTCTTTATGCTTTAAACTTTTTAGAATAAAAACTTTTTTTAAGTTTATACTTATTGAACTTCTTTCTATATACTTTAAATAAACTTGTTATGGATAATTATTAAATGGTTAATTAAAACATGAATTAAATATACAAATTCGGTACGTATCCATTTCGACCAACCCCTCTCTATAGTGGACGCCTCTCTATAGTGGACAACTTTGGTTCTCCCAGAGGTGTCCGCTATAGAGAGGTTTCACTGTATTTGTATCGGCAATATGTAATTTAATTTGTGCAACCTTTTTTGTCTTTGACGAACTAAAATTTGAAATTCATTATGTGCTTTTTAAAATGTTTAAATCGCAAAAAAAATTGCTAGCAAAAAAAGAATTTAAATCTTAAAATATCCAAAATAGGCAAAATAAGAATTGTCTCTAAACTTCCTAAATGCAGGAAAACATATTTATTTTTATCTGATTCTTCAATATAACCATTCAGATAAAAAAGGCATTTTGCCTAACTTCCGGGCTCTACTCATGACTTTTGCGTGATTTTCGTGGACTATTTTCAATTTCGTGACATTTTCATGACTTTCGTGGCTTTTTCGTGCAGTAAACACCCTGGTTATTGAAGTCGAAGGCTTAGGTTTTATGAAGCAGTACACTTTTCGTTTGCAACTAAAATCAGACGAAACACCATTCCTCAGGCCTCTCACAGAAATCATACTTCTACTCGATGGTACTGCAAACGTCAGTTTTAATACAAGGCAGTTTTATTTCGAAATATGAAGCACTTCCGAACAGAAGAGCGAACTTGCCAGTTTATATTTTTATTATTATTTAATAGTTCGTCTCTCTAATTAACCGGACACATTGTAGTATGTGTAGTTTGTTGAGTAAGCCTTTGTACAGTACGACAAATCCTAGCGGATAGGTTATAAGGGAGAGAATTTTTACCGCCAATTTTCTGCATCGAGAATATAGGCCAAGCCCCTTTCCCTCTAACTAAGCTATCTATTTGAAGAGAAAACTTTACAGTTTAAATAGTTTTCAGCCTTAGCTTTGGCATTAAACACTACCTCGCTTGCTTGACCTCTCACGTCATAGCCTTTCCTGGTCGTAAACGAGACATAATCAGTTTTTATTGTTTTTCACATGTTGTGCTGTTCAATGAAATGGTAACGCAAATTGTGGAACGGTCAAGATTATTACACGCATAAGGGATTTGAACTTTTCTATTTGACTGAACAAGCTATAGTTAGTGGTAAACGGAACGACAAAAGGTTAAGATGAAAATGGCTTTTGCCTATACTATTCAAATGTAGTAGATGAAATATAAGACTGAACTGGTTGATCAAATACGTGTTGTTTTTAGAAGATTTTAACCAAAGAAGATTTAGAATAAAAAGTATTTAAAGATATTCCTGATGGTACATTACATTACCTATAAATCCGAAAGTATTTCATAAAGTTGAGTAAATTTAGCTTCCCCCCATCCAAAGAGCAGCTAAGTTATTCTAAAGCAACATATCAGATTTAGGCTTCCTGACAGCAGATCAGACAGGCTCATCAACTATAGCTGTCTCAAGAAGTGGATTGCTTCTTCCCTAGACCAGCTTTCCTAAATCATGGACAGAAGTATAAACAAATCTCAGACCGTCAAACACATCACGTAGCAGCGATATACTGAGGAACTAAACTCATTTTTCTAAAACATTTAAAACTACATCAATAACAAAAGAAGGCCAAGCTTGAAGGATTTCTCTTGAGGCAATCGTGTGTCTCCCCGTGGTGTAGTGGCTAACGTCTTGGACTCTGATGCTGATGGGGGTTCGAGTCCCGCCTGAAGCAGGGATTTTTCTCATTTCTGTGCCCGTTAAGAAAATTCCCTGCTGTGCCATGGATGTCAGCGCTAATGGCCTAGATGTCGGTGCACCGAAAAAAAAATGTTATTTTATTATTATTTACATTACTTATAAGAACTCGCAACTAAGTAATTTTAAAGCATACGCTCAAAATAATTATTGCTTCTATAAATCCAATTGCATGTTTACATCTATATATCAAAATATGCAATTGAATAATACATGTCCACTAGTAATATAGTTACTTAACTCAACAGCATCCCTATAATTATTGTAAATCAGTTAATTTAATTAATTTATTAAAAGTTTCGCAGTTTTTAGCGATATACTCTATGACAATAAATGATGATTACATGATTACAAAATTAGTTACACAATAAATGATGATTACATAAATGATGATAAGAATGATTATAATAAATGATGATTTAACAATAAATGGAGATATGATGATTTGACAATAAATGATGATTACAGAATTCATACACATACACATTCAAATATACATATGCGTATATTATTGCACTATATCTATATTAATTGTTTATATTTACATTATACATACATTATTATTATCTATAGACTTATAGCGTACATTAATATATCTATATAATTATTTTATTCATTAATATTATTATTATTACATTATTCCTTATCATTATCTATATACTTATATTACACATTATTATTATTGCATTATTCCTTATCATTAACTATATACTTATATTGCACATTATTACTACATTGCTTGTTATTATTGTTATGGTTTTTCGATACACAGTAATTCAGCAATTAATATGTATTTAATGCTGCAATTTGTTCATAGCAAACAGTTTAGTTTGTGTCTGTACTGTTTATGTTCAGATTTAGTTAATGCTTGGACAGAAGGTGTAGCATGGCACACTGGGTAACAGCTAGTTGATTATAAAGCACTTACTGGCTGAATGTTTACTGCGACAAAATTACCACTTACCTTACAACATGACTGAAGTGCTGAAAAAAATATTTAGAAAAACTACTCAACTACCTCCACAAGGCAAACTTACTGACCAAATTATAACATAAACCTAAAAAACAAAAACACACACACACATATATATATATATATATATATATATATATATATATATATATATATATTAAATCAGTTAAAACCCTTGGAATCATATTTGATTACAACCTTTTCTGGAAACAATCATAGGCATAAAAAATGAAGTAGAATAGGGAAGATATAATGTACGACTTTTTTTTTTGTTTTTGTTTTTTAGGTTTATCTTATAATTTGGTCAGTAAGTTTGCCTTGTGGAGGTAGTTGTGTAGTTTTTCTAAATATTTTTTTTTCAGCACTTCAGTCATATTGTAAGGTAAGTGGTAATTTTGTCGCAGTAAACATTCAGCCAGTAAGTGCTTTATAATCAACTAGCTGTTACCCAGTGTGCCATGACCCAGTGCACCTACTTTCTGTCTATGACTCTCCCCGTATCAAGATCTACTTGATACCTAGTTGTCTATACCCAGTTACGAAAATCGGTCAAACGATGTGAATTTGTTTTAGTTCATAATGATACCCGGCAGAGGCCAGAACAACAGCACTTTATCTAAACAGCCGACAGAGGCCAGTAATAGTCGATTCAAAATGGCCGTCACAATCTGAATGGTTCAGTGTAGCCAATGTTTCTTGAACAAAACTTTTGACCTTTTGACCAAATTTTGAAATTTGACTATTTTGACCAAGCCTAGGAGGTTTGTCGTATCAAGACCTACCTGTGTGCCAAGTTTGGTCAATATCGGTCAAACGGTGTAGATTTGTATAAGGGACAAATAAATAAATAAACAGACAGACACGTGATTTTTATATGTATAGATAATAGAACAAAGGGGCTGTGAGCTCGTATGCTTTTCGCAGCAGAGTTGTCTAACCTGGAGATGCTCTGATTGCAGGCTGCTGGGACATTCATCAAAAATCCACCATCTGCTTAGGTGCATATATTTTTCCTGGAGCTCATAAAATCAGTTCACTTTTCAAGTTGCTAACCGAAACTATGTTGATTTCTTCACGCTGAATGTCTATTTTAGATTAGGTTTAATTGGAAATGTGGTGTGTAAATGCACTCAGGATGACTCCTTGTCTCAAAAGCGCTCTTCTAGCCTAATAAAATGATATATTTCTTAATAAAATACTATAAAAACAGTAAAAATTGGCCTTTTCATTTCCAAAACTTCATGATGCTGAACCTTCACCAACTAGCTCCAAACATATATAAGATTAAAAACTCCACTCCTTCGGCAAGAGCTAAATACCAACAGTAAAACGTGTATAGCATATTTTTTTTTTTTTTTAATTTTTGTGACTAATACTCAAGTTTTATTAAAATAATTCTATGAGGTCGGTGATTAATTCAAGATACGCACAGCCCTTATAAATGAGCCTGGAAAGGAGTGAGTGAGGGTAAATGGGTGTTGGTGAACCTTCACTCATTTCTAGACAGGAGATCGATAAACCAACACCAATCCACTCTTTTCACTCAATCTTTCTCACACTAATGTATTGACAGAAAGGTAGAGAAATAATAAAGAAATAATTATTATTATTCAGAGTTTTGGATTTTTTAGCACTTTCCTCCGAAGGAAAGTAGCTTTGAGGTTGCACTCATGACGGAATTTTTGAAAAATTTCTTCGAATCTTTATCGATCCTACCTAGTATACACCGATAATGACCCCAGTTAAAATTTATATATATATATATATATATATATATATATATATATATATATATATATATATATATGTCCTTTAACACGGTACTGGCCAGAGTTGTTGTTTCTTCCCCACGAAACTTGGTATGTAGTATGCCCCAATCAAATGATTGAACGAGTTCGTTAACCAACCAAATCGGTCCATCTGGAGAAGGGGTTTACTCCGGAGCCAAAGTAGTTATTTGTCAATACAAGCCATAATTTCTGTTGTATTTAACGAAACTCGGTATTCGTTCTGGTCAACTAAAGAGAAAAATGTGTTGTAAAAATAAACTAAATCGGTTAATTAGGAAGGGGGGTTTACTCCGGACCCAAATTACTAATTTGCTCATACCGGTCGTAATTTCTGCTGCATTGTAACGAAACGCGGTATACGTCCTGGGTATCTAATAAGGAAGAAGTGTTGTAAAAAAGAACTAAATCGGTCTATCGGAAGGGGGGGGGGATTTACTTTGTACTATATTTGAATTGAATTGAAACAGGTGTTATTTATGTTTTTATTTTATTTATCTATATAGGTTATTTTAAGCAAATTATTCAGGAATGCAGTCTACACTATCTAATTCTGAGGAAAGTGCTTAGTTATGCAGCTCCTGCGTGACGGCCGTTTAGTTTCCTAGAGTTTCAATATGTAAGAAGTAAGACTAATTCTCGCTGCAACCAGAGCAAGGTGTTTTCTTATCTGCTTTTGGTGGAATGACAGAACATTTCGTACGTTTGTGCGATAATTCTTTCGCGTGATTTTGTTAATAAAAAGTTTTCTAGGAGTTAACAAACTTCTCCTATTTATTTTAGAAAATGTATTTTTGTGCCAAATTTTAAGAAACTTTAAGCATTAATCTGGACGGCAGAGATCGGAAGAATATATTTATTTGGTATTTTGTAATCATTTTAATTCATTTATTTACTTGTTCATATATTTTTTTTCATAGCTGTTGTCTTATGGACTAAAGGCGTGGATTTGCGAATGGCAATCTAATTGGCCGCCAGGCGAGATGAGGGCCTGCGTAGTGTGAAGTGCCCACTCTAAGGGGAGACTGAAAAGTGTGGAGTCAGTTTGTGAGATCTCTCCTCTCAACAAACGCATGCATATAAAGGGTGTCACAGTCATAAACCTACAGGCTTCGTACATCGATCGGGAATCGAAAAACAAAGTGAAAAACTTCTTTGGCGATTTTCTCGTTTTTAAGAAAAACGCAAAAAACCCTGTTTTTAGGACAAATTCCGATTTATCGCTAAAACGAAGCGTTGTACGAAAAAACACCTTTAAATGAAATTTGTAGCTTATTAAATTATCTTAAGATGAGACCACGTTCAGTATCTAAGCTTCAATATTTTAGAGATAATCCTGTTTGAATAACCCATCGGATGGACATTTTGTTCCGTCTTCACGTGGAAATGTGATATTTGAAATTCATTTCATCCTTTTTTTATATTATTTATATATTTTTTTATTCTGTTATTTTTTTTTTTTTTTTCAATTTAAAATAAATAATAATTTAGAAAGGCAGATACAAATATTATTATTTTTTTACACAATGCTTCAGATAAGAAATAAGTGAGAATTTGTCAAAAAAAAAAAAAAAAAAAAAAAGAAAAGTGAACCGAGATTATTATTCCCAGTTTTTGCGTTACACGAGGGACGGTTTTTCGGATCAAAAAACGTCTAACTATCTAAGAAACAAAATGTCCATCCGATGGGTTATTCGAACACGGTTATCTCGTGAATTGAAAAAAAAAAAAAAAATGAAAAAAAAAAAAGGATGATAATAATTTCAAATGTCCAAATTACACGCGCAGACGGAACAAAATGTCCATCCGATGGATTATTTAAACAGGATTATCTCGTAAAGTATTCAAGCTAAGACGATGAACTTGGTCCGACCTTAAAGATAATTTAAAAAGCTAAAACTTTAGTACAGATTTGTACGAAAAACCACGTTATGCGTTATTTCGAAAACGAGAAAATCGCCAAAGGACTTTTTGACTTAGTTTTTCGATTCCCCATCCATATACGAAGTCTGTCGGTTTAAGGCTGGGACGATAAACCATAAATTTTTGCAAAGTGCCATTTAATTATCAAACATAAAAAACATATTACTCCATTAAAATATAATGCTCCATAAGGTACGACTATTTCTTTAAAACATACTGTGTTTTAATTCAAAGACCGTCGGATACTAAAGCCGCCATAAAATACAGGCCTGCCCCGGCATAATCCTGTTCGGAGGTAGAATCCTTAACGAGCTACAGGCTAAAGGACAACAATAAAGGGGAGGAGGGGGGGGGGTATAACAGGAAAATACTTCCTTTGCTTGTATGGGCCTTTGCATAAATCTACAGGACTCTAAGGCTGGGGAAGTTAATTCTTAAAGCAACTACCATTATGTAGCTTGTAATTAAGCTTCTGTAATAACTTCAACGCAAATAAACTAAACCTCTTTGGTATTTAATGAAGTTGGTCGGTAGTTAGAACTCTTCTGACGCTTTAAACTCTACATACTAATGGGAAACTCCTTTATCACTTCTCTACAGACAAATTAAAAAGTAATTATTCAATAAATAAACTCCTTCAGTCGAATTAAGGATAAATTAACGGATAAAGAAACGAAATATGGTGTAAAAAGTACATTGGATAGTCTTCGGAAGGTATTTCATTTAGTCGCGGAAACTAAGAGCAGCTAAGCAACATAGCAGATCTAGGCTTTCTGACAGCAGATCTGACAGGCTCATCAACTATAGCTGCCTCAAGAAGTGGCTTGATTCTTCCCTAGATCAGCTTTCCTAAATCATGGACAGAAGTATAAATAGATAGAACTATTTTTTCCAGCGATCCAACTACAGTAAAACATCGTTTACCCGGATAAACTGGGATCAGGGCCGATACGAGTTAACTAAAATCCGGGTTACCCAGAGACCGGAAAAACGAAAGAAAAAACATATAAATCAACGAGATATTTGTAATTGTGTTTGGAAATTATTACTGACACACTTTCACCTAAATACACATGCACTGTAATATGTATTTGCACTGCATTCAATATAGTTAGATGCCTGCCTGTAGTAAAAAAAGCAGTGAACTTTTGCTGTCTCAGTTTAGTGTATCGCTTACAATCTCGCATCCGTTGTAGAAGTTCATTTGGCAATGTTTCGGCTTGACTCTCTAAATACGCCATCATTTGCCAATGTTTGCTAATGTTTCTGCATGGGTCATAACCAGCATAAACTGTCCTTAGAAATCACCTTGAAACAAAATCCTTCCATGCGTTTCTGTTCTTTGTCCAATCAGATATGGTCGATGTTTCTACTCCTAACTGCAGCAATGTTCTTTAACGATTCTCCCTTATCAGTTCTCGTCAATGCTTTCTTCCATAGTCACAACAATGTTTTTACGTTTCTTCTAAATCGCGGTCAACGAGCAAACGAAACAGCAAAAGGGTCGCGTAATTTACCCTACTGAGAATAGCAATTTATCGTCTGTAAAACAAGTCTTCACTTACTACACTGAACAACATAATTTCGTTTTCAAAACTGGTCCGGGTTATCCGGACTTCCGAGTTAATGAGGTCCGGGTTATACTTAAAAATAGAAACAGCTGAATATCATGAATATAAATAATAAGACTATATAAAATTTAACTGGGAGGACTGATTTATTGGGATGAAGGACAAATGAGAGATCGTTGATGTAAATAGGAAATAGTAACGGACCAAGAATTGACCCTTGAGGTACTCCTCTGCTAATTTGAGAAGTTCCAGATCATGTTTTCGGATTACTATTTATTTCTACACGCTGTTCTCTATTGCCTCTAAATGTTGAACACAGCATGTAGCAGCGATATTCTCAGGAACTAGACTTATTTTTCTTGGATTTTTTTTATTATTTATTTATTGGGGGATGATGATACTGCGCGTAATTAGCTATTAGCATCTTTTCCTATTTTTGTGTTGACACAGCTGCTGCATTAAGCGATGCCACTACAAAAACACATCTTAAGTGAGTAAGTAAGCTCCTTATATCATACTTTTTTCTTTTTTTTTAGTAGTTGATGTGGATATAACGAAAAATATTCAAATAGGAATAAAAAAATAAAAATAAAAAATAGAGTAAAACATGGCTTCTTGGACATTTAAATTTACATAAAAAACAAAGGAAGGCCAACCTTGAAGATTTCCCCCCGCGGCAATTGTGGGTCTCCCCGTGGTGTAATGGCTAACGCCTTGGAGTCTCTTGCGAGAGATGGGGGTTCGAGTCCCGCCTAAAGCAGGGATTTTTCTAATTTCAGGACCAGTTGAGAAAATTCTTTGCTGTACCATGGATTTCGGTGCTAATGTATTCCAATACTTATCACGCATAGAATGTTGCATTTTATTGTTAAAATGTAAAATTAATAACACAAATACCATTACTCGATGTTGATTTTCAGGGAATATTTAAAATATTGCTTTTCACTATTTTATTGATGCCACCTTTTTACCGAAAGCACCACTATTTTAGTCGCAAAGGTTCAAAAAGTAAAATATTCATGGGTGTTTTAATACTTTCTACACTGGCTGTATCTTTTGGGTATAGATGTTTCGTGAATAGTGTTAAGCGACCAAAAACGGCTAACTGGTAGGAGGAATTGTTCTTAGCTTTAGTCATGACTTGGTCCTTCTGGTGTACGGCTGTCTTGCCTGTAGTGGCTATAACGTTGAACGGTGTTTACTAAATAATAGGTAATAATTCAAGATTTTTGTGTGTTGCCTGATATACCTAAATAAAAATAAAGCGTAATATTAGCAAAATGAAAAAAAAAAAAAAAATGTAGAGTTTTATATGAATCCATTTTAACGGGGACCATTTCCGGGTTCTAGCTGGAAGGATAGATGAAAAATCTAAGAAACGTTTCGAAAATCCTTTCATGAGTGCAACCTGAATAGCTCCAATCCTTCGTATGGTTGATAGAGCCTATGAAAATGGTTGATGTGATTAGATGGTGGATATTTTCGACAAGACAACTACTCTAGAAGAAGCAAACCCTCGAGAAGAAGGACAACCACTCGAGGGTTTTCATGAGCAGGGTACTTGGAAGTAGACCACTTCACGACAAGCAAATCCTCCCCCCCCCTCCCCTTGTAGCTCCCTGGAGGAAAGTCTTTCTTCTAAACTTCTCTCAAAAGCTTACATAGAAAATCAATTACAAAAAAAGAAGTCAAGGTAAGAAAATTGACTGAAAAATTAATAACTAAAGCTTATTCTTCAGGAAGGTGGTTACTTTAAGCATCATTGCTGAAGCATTTTTATAAACAGACCTATTTTTTTTCTTCTAAAAGTACCCCTTTTAGAAGGCCGTTTATTGTACTACATGTATCATACAAGGTAATATATCTCATGTATGTTTTTCTTCTTCTTATCTTAATTATTTTGTTCCCTTTAGTATTTTAGTTATGTTTACAGATATATTATTCACACTAAATTAAAACAATTAGTATACAACAAGGAGTATTAAAAGAAAATTAACTTTTATATGCAGTAAGGTCCGCTTTACTTCAATAAAAATTCAATTTTTCATTTTTCTATCAAGTGTTGAATAATTTCTGTGCATAATTTTGAAAATAATTTGTAATTATTAAAAAACAATTCATTTTCTTTAATAGGCCAATTGGTTATTTTCTTTTTAATTCGGTTTCTGTATTCATATATAACGAAAAATGAACAGTGTACAATTGTATATGATGTGGTGTGGAAAGTCGGTTGTAATCTGCTTCTTGTAATGATCATGTAAGTGATTTTTGATTGTTGAATGTTAACTTGTTCTCTCGTTAACTTGTTGTTTTGAATTTGTTCTGTAATTCTGGATTTTATAAGTATTAAGATATCGTCTGCAAATGCAATTAGTTCTAAGTTTGGTTGAGTATTAGTTTTCAGTAAGCTTAACAGATCTATATACATGGATATGGTTTACAGAACCACCCTGGAGCCCCTTAAAATTAACGTAGTAACGCTACAAAGCTTGGTTCCTCAAAGGAAAGTTCATCTACTTTATGACGGTTAGATTGGATTTTATTTATCATAAACGGATTTCCGCAATCACGACTTATTCTTTAAAAAGAAGAAAAAGTCGACGACAAATACGAATTTACTCTGTTTCTGTAGGGAATTAAACTATACTTAATATGAACTTTTTTGTTGCACTTGAGGTATACTATCACCTCCTGAAAGGTTAGGTTAATACTTTTATCCGTTACACCCTGTATACATTTATGTGTGTATGTGTGTGTGTATATATATATATATATGTGTGTGTGTGTTTTTATAATATTTTATTCGTAAAATTGATGAATTTTATGGTACAGTATTTAAAAGGAGGTCTGTCCGTGCTAATCTAATATAGCACCCATGGAAGCATGAAATAGGGTAAAATCCCGCATTGCTACAGTCAAGAAAATGTGAATGTGAAAAAACTGTCACTTTAGGAGTAGATAGAGGTAGATTGAAGCAGTGCGAACCTCTTCATGATAACCCTTACCAGGCAAGAACATCTACAGGCCTGTTAGTACTTCCTGTCACCTGTTATCGCTCCATATCAATCCTCTAGTATCTATTGCAAATGGGGTCAGCTAGCTTACAAGAATAAATCCCGCACAACTTCTTGTGGATTCTATTTTTAGATTCATTTCTTTGATTGTGAACATCGTTAGGCTTCCACTTCAAGAATATCGAGAATATAGCCCATTTGTCCAGTAGTTGAAGAATAACGAAAAATACAAACAATGAAAATAACAGATAAACTAACACGAATAATGAAAAGTTTAATTAATATCATAGAAAAAGGAAGACTAGCGTCTACTTACCAGGAAGTTCAAGTAGAATACTTACTATGCAAAAAGAGAATGCAACAATTTACCTGTAACAAAAAAAAATGAACATTAGTAAAAAAATATTTTCCCTATGATACTATGAAAATCATTATTTAGATGATAATATATTAGTCGGAGAGCTGGTAACGCACTTTTAATGGAGTGTTTTATGCACCTTGAAATTTTGCTATAATGTAAACAACCCTCTTGGTAGGGTAGATTAGAAGGTATGTATGTGTTTCCTGGACATTCCGTGGAACACCAGGTACTGCGCACAGGGGAAAGGTGCTAACAAATATTTCCCAAAAATAGAGTTTTATTAAGAAGCCAAGTTTCTTTAATGTAAAATTATGACAATTCTACAATGAATAATAAATAAGGCAGACACTTTTAAAGGGGCATAACATGGTAAGTCTAGCCAACACATATAAACCTTCTTATCAATCGAAGATGTACATTATAGCAAAATTTCAAGGTGCATAAAACAGTTCATGAAACGTGCGGTTACTGGCTCTCGGACTATATATTACCATCTAAATAATGAATTTCATAGTATATTGTTAGTAGATTTTATATTGTGATAAATACATACAAATAAACGACGCGTCGTGGTGTTCTATTCTCTATTACATGAAAGGAAATTATTGCGAGATGGAAGCCGGTTCAAGAGGTTCATTCGAAACACAATCATTTTCTTGCAGTCGAATAAGTTCACATGTAATTTTCCTGAAACAACTCCAGCGGGAGAAAATTGGATGTTGTTTTGTTAGCTTTTTCCTAACTGAAAACACTGATTCATATTTCAAAACATGTCAAATTGAACGGGTGTTGGGATTCAAACAGAGAAGAATATATTTTATTTCCAGAAGCTCATAATTGACATACAATCTAATTACTAAGAACAATAAAATAAATAATGTATCCAAGTTTTCGTATAAGGATGGCCTTGTTAGATACCAATTCCATTTCAAAAGGCCCGTCACGCAGGAAGTGCATAACTGACGCATTCTTTAGAAGTTGGGTATTGTACACTATATTCCTCGATAAAAAAAAGACCTTTTTAAAAAATAATTTACTAGTTTCACTCTCTTATATTGTTTATGAAAACAGCTGACCCAATAATTATTTTTTAACTAATTTTCTTCCAAAAGTACAAAACTATCGAATAAATAAAAAATTCTTGATTAATAATATTAATGAACCGTACGCATGTAAAAAGAGAACATTCGACAATCATAATGACGAAGGAAGTGGAAACAGCACCCCTAGTGATAACAGTAACAACTAATGCCCGAGCTGGTTTGGCGGCTTCATTAAATTTGAAAATAATATAGAGTAAAATGACTTTTAATGAACCTAATTAGTTTATTAAAAAAAAAAAAAAAAAAAAAAAAAAAAAAAAAAAAAAAAAAAAAAAAAAACCTTTCTCTGTAGGTACCTTCTAGATTCCTTAGAATACAACAAAAATCACAACCGGTACACAGTGTCAGGAGTATATAGGGTAAGAAATCGAAAATCGTATTTTTGTCTAGACAAGGTTTATTATTTCTTATTATTATTTTGTTTATACCTTTCCTGAAAACCTGTAACAGCAATCCCACTTTTGTTAAAGATCCAGGCAAAACAATAGTAAAAATTTTCTTATATTCTCCTTAACTTTATCCGAACATACAGATAAATTATATTCTTGTACGATGCTAAGAAATAAAGTATCATATCTGGTGTTTGGTTTGTTTACTGCGGCAGACTTCATACAGTTGTGCTTTGTTTATGAAAACTAAAACCACAATATCTCTGTAAGAAGCAGCCAAAAGCAGGTAAACTAGGTATCAAAATAATAGTGAATGTACTATTTAAAGTATGAGAAACCTATTATTTTACGTTTTTTTTGTAAAATATCTTCCAAAGTTGAAAAAATGATGATAATGTCCTACATAATTAAAGCACTAGGAATTCCCCATTTTTGCCTGTTGGCCAAGATTAGTCAATCAACGAGTCACTTAGGACTGACACTTGAACAAGTTAAGAGAAGGATGAAAATGCTCAAGTAATAAGATTGGAACAGCCAAAGTAAATATTTACTAACCGAACCAGTTTTAATATTTATATTTGTATCAACAATTAAAATTAATCCTTAGCTTTCAGCTGTTGTTTTTATATTCTAATTTTGATGTTTTCTTTCTGTTCTAAGACTCTAATTTAATATTAACCTACAAAAATTTGTTATTCAAGCCTTATTTTTCTTATTTTTGAGCACTGCTCGAGACACTGTGCGGTGTGAGGAAATTAGTAATTCGGGCCTGGAGTAAACCCACGTCAGTTGGACCAATTTAGTTTATTCTTACAGGGCATCTTTCTCTCTAGATGCACACGACGTTTAGCAGCAGGAATAGGGAAATTAGTAATTTGGGTCTGGAGAACCCGACTTCGCTGGTTAACGAAGTCTTTCAATCGTTTGCTAAGGGGATTCTATAAATCAAGTTTCGTGTAGGAAAAAAAAAAAACTGGCGGGTATCGTGTTACTAGACACAAAATAGAAAGGAAAGCCACAACCCCTACTGGAAATCGAACCCCAAACCAATAGGGTATTCACGGCCAAACACGCATAGTTTAAAAATATTTCTGAAATTATGTCAACAAAGAGATTCAGTCCATGTTTTACTTTTAGCACTTTCCTCTGAAGGAAAGTAGCTATTGAGGTTGGACTCATGACGGAATTTTTGAAAAATTTCTTCAAATCTTTATCGATCCTACCTAGTAGACACCGAAAATGACCCCCGTTAAAATTTATATATATATATATATATATATATATATATATATATATATATATATATGTGTCTGTTAACACGATAGCGGCCAGAGTTTTTGTTTTTTCGTCACGAAACTTGGTATATAGCATTCAATTAGTAAACGATTGAATGAGTTCGTTAACCACCAAAGTCGGTCCACCGGAAGGGGGGGTTTACCCCGAACCCAAAACACTAATTAGTCTATGTCAGCCGTAATATTTGTTATATTTCAACGAAACTTGGTATTCGTAGTGGTAATATAGAGAGAAAAGTGAGATATAAAAATGAACTAAATCGGTTCATTAGAAGGGGGGGGGGGGTTTACTCCGGACCCACAATACCAATTCGCCACTACCAGCCGTGATTTTTGGTATATTTCGACGAAAATCGGTATTCGTAGTGGTAATCCACAGTTAAATATTTGTTGTAAAAATAAACTAAATCGGTTCATTAGGAGGGGGGGGGGGTTTAATCCGGACCCACAATACCAATTCGCCACTACCAGACGTGATTTTTGGTATATTTCGACGAAAATCGGTATTCGTAGTGGTAATCTACAGGTAAATATGTGTTGTAAAAATAAACTAAATCGGTTCATTAGAAGGGGGGGTTTACTCCGGGCCCAAATTCCTAATATACCGGTCGTAACCTCATACTGGTCGTAATTTCTGCTGTATTGTAACGAAACGCGGTATACGTCGTGGGTAACTCATGAGAAAGATGTGTTGTAAAAATGAGCTGAATCGGTCAATCGGAAAGCGGGGGTTTAATTTGTAATATATTTCAATAGAGAAGCCCGCCAGAAGTAGGTTCACAAAGCCGCCGCAAGGAGCGCTTTCTACCACTAGAGTGACTGTATCCTGTTTCTGCGTTAGATCAAAATACGATAATATGAGGTTTTTTTGTATTTATTACGTAGTGTAATAGGTAACATGTGTAAACATAACTCTGGAAGCAAATTAATAATTGATCAGTTACTCATTACAAATTTAAAAGAGAACTATTCATGTTTTTTATTTTATTTATGTAGGATATTTTAAGCAAATTGTTCTGGAAAGCAGTCTACACTACCCAAATTCTGAGGAAAGTGCTTAGTTATGCAGCTCCTGCGTGACGGACTTTTTGAATGAAGAAGTGAATTCAGTAAAAAGTCACGAACATGTAAACAACTTAGAATGTAAACCCCTATAAACTATTCATTCCATTTGGAACGTTTAAAATATATTTTAAAAGTTTAATATATCGTATTTGGAAATTTTTAAACTTCTACAAATAGGGAGGACGAAAACCCGAAGTCGGCAATTGGCATTCTTAAGCCTCGTGCCCCCATTGAGATCACAGGGAACAAAAAATGTAAGAGAAGTAGTTTTTTTTTTTTTTTTTTTATACTTTGGACAGCATATATAACACATCAATCCCGATTTATAATAGGCTAGTCTACAATTATCTATATTGATCCGGATTTATTTAGTTAAATTTGAAGAAATATTTTAACGAAAATGACTAAACACTTATAAATAAAAATAGACATGTTAAAAAAATAAAAAATATTAGTGTTAGGTCACATCATGCATGTATGTAAGAAATTGCAGAATGGAGAATGTTCTGTAACATTTGAGGAGTTAACTTTAAGAGTTTGCCCATACCATAGGAGAAGAAGATCAGCCTGTAGTGTTTGATGGGTCCCTCCGGGGCTACTACAGGTCTGCTGGGGGCCGCTAGCACAATCCTGGCACATCTCTATTTCAGATCTAATCCTCAAGGAACATTTCATTTATATCTAACTCTATTCAACAAGCCTATCTCAAAATGCTTTCGTTTGACTATTTTGAATTTTTACACTTAGCGATTGTTACGTACACGCATTTTCCACGTGCATTACGCATTTTAGCACAATCCAAGGGAATGAAGGTCTCAGGAAAGAATGTTCAAATAATTTGTTTTCAAAATAATTCTTCAATTTTTAATCGATCTACCAACTTGATCCCGAAAATGTTGAGTGCGGTCACAGTTTTTGTTTTTACATCCCAAAACATGATATATAGCATCCCCAGAACATTCAAGGATTTTTTTTTTTTTTTTACATTAATTTATGATATTTTAAAGGCTTCACATCTATGGTCATGAGCCTTAATACAGATTATAAAATATATACACCTCAATTACATTATGTTAACATATTTCCAATTTACATTTAAACTTAAATAAAATATATATACAAATAAAAAACACAATTCATTTACATTTACAATACATTACAATACAAATAAAAAACAAAAATACTTTTTAAATAAATAAGATAAAATACGTTAGCGTAATTAAATCAGATCCAAAGGCTATTAAATAAAGAAATAGAATTGAAAGCACAATGAGTAGAAGAAAGATGGGTTCTTTGGATATTTTTGTATAATATAGAATTCTTCAAACAGACTCTTTAAATAGCTTTGAATAAGTTAGTGTAAACTTCATTGTATTCTTTAACTAGCAACTTAGGACCAACTCAAGATGGGTGTAATCAGGGCCAAAATTAATAATTTGATCATACAGGCTAAAATATTTGTTGTATTGCGACGTAACAGTTTAGGCCTTATGCGTCTTAAGAGAGATAAAAGAGTATTTTTGGAAGCGTAGTTAATTTCAAATATTTCTCACAAACTAGACTTTTATTTATTTATTTAAATTTTAACGTTCATTTATTATTGACAAGAGAATTTTAGGTCGGGTTATCAATAGGTTACCACCCTTTTCTAGCCAGGACAGGGCTGATGCCTTTCCTTTTTTTTGAAAGAAAAGCCATTATCCCTACTGGGAATCGAACCCACGACCCTTGAGACGGAATGCTAAGAGCTCAAGCCTTAACGCTCACGGCCACCGGGCCTCTAGACTTTTATTTATATCAACTGTTTTAAAAAGACACTTGTGACCATTGAAAGTGCATTAGCTTTAAAGCGATTTTTTTTCCTTTTTTTTTTTTCTTTCTCCTTTATTGATATTTACAATCTGTACAAATATGTACAATAAGTAAATTTGATCAAACAATAGCAACACACTGGATGAGATGAAGGGAGAAGGCAGACATTACTGCTACTCCCAATGACAGTTATGTTCTTATCTTATTTTAATGTAAAATTGGTTCAAGTATATACACTATTTACAATATTTACACAATTTCTTGCAATAAGTTATCTCGTGGCCAATGACGGTGGAGGCGGTGAGGAGGATTATCTGGAATATCATTGGAAGAGAGGGATCTGCCAAGAGGATTGGGGTGGGCTGGGAGTTTAGACAAAACATTCAGGAATCGGGATTTGGCTAAATCATGGACAAAGGGTGTATCAGTTTCTCGGTGGGTAGTCAAGTTTGAGACGTAGAAAGGAGCGTTAAGGATTTTACGGAGGACTTTGGATTGAAGACGTTGGATAATGTTCATATTTGATGGCTTAGCTGATCCCCATAGTTCTATCCCGTATGTCCATATCGGTCTTATTATATAGTCTTGTATATTGTCAGTTTGTTTTTTGTGTCAAGTTTTGACTTAGGTCCAATAATTCGTCGGAGAAGTCCAAAGCGTTTGTTCAGTTCTTGTCTCTTGTGTTTTATGTGTGTTTTCCAGGTAAGTCGCTTGTCGAGGTGGAACCCCAAATATCGAACCTCGTTGGATTGGGGTATTGGGATATTGTGGATTTTTACGGAACGGCACCCAGCTCGTCGCAGGGTGAAGGTTACATGGGTACATTTCTCTGGGTTCATCAAAGCGAATTTAATGGTTAATTAAAAGTAATAACGTAACGCTGACAATTAAAGCGTACAAGCAGGGAACATTGTTTGCCTACAAACAAAAACAAAAAAAACAAACTATTATTTCGAAATAACCTTGAAAACGGCATATCTTTGGATGAAAAACAGATAAAAACTTGCGGTTAGTAGCATTTAAGTACATTATTGGTCTAGTTTCAACCCCTTGAGTGTCGTCACCTACTTACGACACACACCCTGAATATACCAGGCATTGTTTACAGACTTCCACCAATAGAAACAACAATCGGATTTGATATCACAAGATCCATAAAGGCCTTGACTTCAAGAGAGTAGTTAGAATTCCGGAACTACTGGGAGTGTTTCCTTCTTAATATTAATGTATTCAAATATACCCGACCTCATTGCGAAATGTATTGATCCCCTAGCTCTCACTTACATTTATCCAATACATTCACCTCCATTTCTCAAAACTCTTTGGCGATTAACTACCAATCTACTCCTTATAATTCTTATATACACACATCATTCATTCTCTAACATCCCTCCGTCACATACAATAATTATCCTTTTGAGATAATTAATTATAATATTAATTAATCTTCCTCATCCTACTGCCCTGAATGTCAAGTCACAATGTTGGCAGGAATCTAACTCATTTTTTGGTATAAAATGTTCTTTAACATACGACCGAACTCTAATTATCTACATCTACTCTAATATTAATCAAGAGTAATTAACCGTAAATTGATAATCTTATAAATGAAGGGGTCGGGGCAAAATAGTGACAAGCAACATTTTAAACAAAACTTTACTGTAGCTGCTATATATTGGATATTATGTGGAACTATCAGTCTATGATGCAAATGCTACTAAAATTTTACACCAAGCTCTGTAAGCTACTTAATCTTGTTAGCACTAACCATTTTAACAGATAGTCAACATAATGTCCAACATATAGCAGCTACAGTAAAGTTTTGTAAGAAATGTTCCTCGGCACTATTTTGCCCCGACCCCTTCAATTGTTGTAATATGAACTCTAAAATTTGTATGGACATATAATTTCGAACATCAAAAAAGCAATAATAAAGGTGGCAATTTAAATTAAAACCAGAATCTACAGTACCTGCTCTACATACTACAGTAGCTGTTAAAGTATTTTTTAGGTAAGGTCGATCAATCGAATACAAAACAGTAGGAACACTTCAACACACCTTTCGTAAAATAACGAAAAATTTGCCTTTTTTTTTTTTTAATACAATAAAAATTCCCTGCCGTTAATGACCTCAAAGGTTGACACACCTTAAATCCAACCAAAAAAAAAAAAAAAAGAAAGAAAAAAAGCCCCTTTATTTATGACCCAGCCGAATATTTATTGTTGGATTTTCCAAGGGTTTTCAAATAGGCACATTCCCCACTTACCAATATTTTTGAACCCTTTTCGAGATATTTAAGGCAAAATATCAAGGCAAAATTTTGATTATAATTAAACGAAATTCTCTCAGTTTTTGGTAACAATGATTACCAAAAACAGAGATAATTTCGTTTTGAATGCTCGATCCAACAAAGCAAACACCTGAGCATGGAAAAGGTGTTCGAGGTAGAATATTTTATTAATTTTTAAGAAGTCTTGTCCCAGGGCTTAATCAGTATCCGGAGCTACAATAACCTTATGGAGCAAATGTTCATAGGTACAAGGATTTTTAAAAATGTGTTTAATACTCAGGATAGACTAAAGTTTGGAGTATGAATGTATGCGTAAATATACAAATATATGAATATATATATATATATATATATATATATATATATATATATATATATATAGTGTTCCTTCGCTAAACCCTAAACGGATGACGGCCTGAAGAATTCTCAAAAGGGTCCGGCGAAATATAGCACTATAGAGAGGAGCTGGAGAGATTCCATCACACCAATCAAACACACACACACATATATGTTAGCTCAGTGGTAGAGCACTGGACTAATATGCTGGAGGACCTGAGTTCGAATCCCGACGAAGCACTAATGATTTTTATCTTCTAGTGTCTTCTTTCATGGGTTGGATTCGGCCTCCTTGACAGTCCCTAGTCAAAACCAGCCTTTAATTAATTTATTAATGATTACCCTGGAGCTAATGAATTCAGCAGCCGAAGTAGCAAAGGGGAAAATAAGGCGACCGGAGCATAGTACTGACCACACCAACTCCCTAGTGTGCCGCATGGTTATGAAACTGAAACTTCTATAGTATCTGCCCCTCAGGGCCCGTTACGCCACTTATATATATATGTATGTATATATATATATATATATATATATATATATATATATATATATATATATATATACACACACTCACACACACACACACACACGCACGCACGCACGCACGCACGCACGCACGCACGCACACACACACACACACACACACACAAAAGTCATCCGGTGGGTGCTCCAATGGTTTGAGGCTTGGCTTATATAGCACTGGCGAAGAGTTGAAGAAAACAATTGTATGGACAGAAAATGTTTTTCTGTTTTTGTTTTTTTTTTTCTCTTTTACGGCGCTTCGACATCTAGGTCATTAGCGCCGAGATCCAGGGTGCAGCGAGGAATTTTTCCAACGAGCCATGAGATGAGAAAGTTCCTGTCGCAGGTGGGGATCGAACCCACCATCTCCCGCTTATGAATCTAAGGCGCAAGCCACTAGACCGCGGGGAGACCCCAAGGACAGAAAATATCAGACAATTAAAAATGGTAAATGGTAACTGCTTGCAATGCAAAAAAAAAAAAAATCATCACAAGAAAGACAAAACTGCTAGCGTATGTGATTTATCTTAAAAACTGCAGGTAAGCTGAATTGAATGCATACTCAAAGAGGCTTAGAGTAAGAGGCAATATTGGAGCAGGAAAAGGTAAGGGTACTTAGGGGAACT
>OX328124.1:114966160-115075582 GCA_946811695.1 Gonocerus acuteangulatus | reverse complement strand
GAACTTAGCAATTCTAGGAAATCAGCATGGTTATTGGTGTTGGAAGAACAGTATCCTCTGAACTTAGCTATTCCAGGAAATCAGCATGGTTATTGGTGTTGGAAGAACAGTATCCTCTGAACTTAGCTATTCTAGGAAATCAGCATGGTTATTGGTGTTGGAAGAACATTATCCTCTGAACTTAGCTATTCCAGGAAATCAGCATGGTTATTGGTGTTGGAAGAACAGTATCCTCTGAACTTAGCTATTCCAGGAAATCAGCATGGTTATTGGTGTTGGAAGAACAGTATCCTCTGAACTTAGCTATTCCAGGAAATCAGCATGGTTATTGGTGTTGGAAGAACAGTATCCTCTGAACTTAGCTATTCCAGGAAATCAGCATGGTTATTGGTGTTGGAAGTGTGTGTGGTTATGTTATTTTTTAGACTTAGGCTTCACCTATAAATAATGTTTAGTATCAATGGAAATATAATATCTTATAAGCCAACATTGCAGACGTTCATCAAATAAGGTTGTATAGTCCTGTATTCTTGAGGTAAGTCAGTATAGTGTTGATGTACTGGCTATCATTGCCCAGGAGTTCTTACATGTTGTAATTGCTTCTTCTCTGGCAGTCTGTCAGTAAATGTTTAATCGTAAGTTCTGTGTTACATATGTTGCATGTTGGTTTGTGGCGTCTTGCCATAAGAAATTCGTGGGTAAGTCGAGTATGTCCAATCTGTAAACGAGCAAGGACAACTTCTCCTAATTTATTATCGCGAAGGCAGAATGGCCATCCGTCAACTGTATTTTTTATGGTCCGAAGTTTATTGTCAGTTACTTGTATCCATAAGTATTGCCATTGACATTTTATGGTAGATTTTGTAGCTGTTGTTAAGTCTCTGGCAGTTATTTGTTGTACGTCATAAGTCACAAGTCTTACAGCATGAATTTCTATTGTCATTAGAAAGCTTAGAATTATATATTTAACATTCTGGGGGATATTTAATGCTATTTAATGACATCTCCTGGAGGCCAAGTGGCCATTAGTGTTAATGCGTGAGCACTTAACACTCCGTGACAAAGGTCGTGGGTACGATTCCCGATATGGGGCGGTGGGTTATCTTTAGAAAAAAGAAAAGGCATCAGCCCTATCCTGGCTGGGAAAGGGTGGTGACCTTTAGATAACCCGTCTTAAAATTCTTCGTTTATAATAATATACGTTAAAATTTTAATAAATAAATAATTACATCTTGAAAGAAATTGAGATTACCGACATTATTACAAACAACAAAATATATTTTCTCAATTTAGTCATCTTATTCAATTACTTTAAGGCTGAAAGCTATTCAAAACTCACAAGCAAATATAGACTAAGAACAACAGCACAAAGAACAGTTTAAAGTAGTGTTGTTAAAAGCGAGCCCTGACTAAAGGCTTCAGGCCTGAAACTCGGAACCTAGCCTCTACAGCCCGAGCTCTGAGGGCTCGATGAAGGCTCCGGAGTGAGGCTTCATCCTAACCTTATCAAGCCCTGAAGGTTCGGCAAGGTTCTCCCTGGAGCTTTGAAGGCTCGGCCTTGGAGCCCAGGGAAGGTAGAGCTTCGGCAAGCACGGTTATAGTCAAACCCTTTCTAGTGCTTTACTAGATTATCTATATACAATAATTACTTACTCTTTAATTATTACATTTTATTAATTCCGATTTGTTGGTGACATATCTCACCATTTATTTAACAATAATAAATATAAATTTTTAACGGCATCTTTATTTACAAAGGGAGGTAATTTAGCTGTTATCTCTGATCATTCTTATTTTGCTTCATTTGTAATTTATTAAACTTCAACAGAGTTCAGTTTATAACGTTAATGATTACGCTAAATAAAGTGCCTCATTTAGCTGATTTTTTTAAATTCTGTATTCTTATGGATTAAAATCTGCATGAAAAATTGCATGGACTTTTATTATTTAAGGGAGATAAAACTATGACAGCGTCATACAGTTAAGAAGTATGACAGTGTTGCCATCACCGTCTAACAGAATTTATTTTTTTAGTGATCCATATAATCTAGTTTATCGTTGATATGATAAATTTAAATGATAACGAATAATTTCAGTGTGGCGGAAACAATTTTGGACGAATCTACTAAAGTATATTTCATGAAACAGCTGTTTGCCCGCCGTCCGCCATTTTGGAAATGAAAAGTAAAAGGCTTCAAATCATGCGCCATCTCCCGAGGCGAGCCTTCAAGACTCGCGCCTTCTACCAAGCCGAGCCTTCAAGACTCGCGCCTTCTACCAAGCCGAGCCTTCAAAGCTCGCGCCTTCTATCGAGCCCTGTCCAAGCTCTGAGAGCTCGAGCTTTTAGGAGTCGCGCCTTCTAGCCTTAAAGGCGCGCTCTTTCACAACACTAGTTTAAGGAAACGAAATCTTTCAAAGTTTTAAGCACATATTTCTCTAAAAAAAATTTCCCTTACTCATATCGTCCCTACTATGTCAAACCATCGAATATGTAAAACGGCGCAAACTAGGGAACGAACCTTTGACAAAGGAATATATAGAAAAATGGTCTTATTCGATACTTTAATTAAGGCATTAAAGGCTATTCTAACGGGATTAGGGTTGTGACAATTTCCGACAAGCCGTATCGTCCACAATCCAAGATTAATGGCTCAAACCTGAAAAACGAGATTTGCATATTCGATAGTTTGACATGGTAGGGAGGATATTTAGTCATACATATATGTACCAATTAGCAATTAGTTTTGATTTTATTTACATAAGAAAAAATTCAAGCAAATTAGTTTATTTAGCAGTTTTTTTGTTTTGTTTTTTTTGTACTTTTTTCATTATATTTATTTTTTACTAGACTGAGAACACTTCCAAAGCTCAAAAGAAAATAATTAAATTATTTCGCTGATCAAGATAATCTTATCAAAAGTTACTTGAGGACCGTTTTTGTAGAAAAATTAGGCAGCATTTGAACAATTCCTTCAATTTTTCACACACAATGATTCCGCAGACGTCGAAATATTTAAGAAAAAATATATATATATATACTTTTTTTTTTTAGTAATTCCTTAACTGTTAACTTAGTCAAAACGCAAATATCTTTCTTTACATTAGTGAAAAACACCTGGAAAAAGTTTAAACTAAACCCGTCGTTTCAAAACAACCAAACATTAGCTTGAGAAACTAGTTTTAAAAACGGTTATAGATATCGCCTTGAATAGTTTTATTCGTTTCCCTGCGTTAAAAATAAACAATAAATATTGTACCTGAAGCTGTAAGCGCTACGATTATTTTCGCACAAACACCTAAAGAACTTTGTTCTTGTAGACAAATATATATATATATATATACGTGTAAAGTAGCAGAGGCCTCCACGTGGTGCACCCTGGATAACGCTATATCTGCTGCAGCGAGTTTGAGCCTATATTAAGCCTCTCGGAGACGTCAAGTACAATATGGTTATACTATATGGCATATTAATTGGAAACATGGCTAATTAAATTTTATTTTATAATTTCAAACTTGAAATTGATTTGTATGCTATTATCGGTGTACAATTAAGTATAGAATAAAAAATAGATATTCAGACTGGTGAGAAAATAGCAAGATGTCTTTGGAGTTAATGAATGAAGTGGTTTTAAGATGAAAAACGCTGTTAAAATGGAAGCTTAATATATTAATTTTCAAATATAGGATATGTTGTCAGGTTTTAAAGATTATTTATGTTACATACATTTCTATATTCTATGTGCACAACAATTATATTATTCAGATGGTGGGATATTTGTTGATTTGTTGTAAATAGTGCAGTATGGAGTGTATGTATAGACTATATTCAGAAAAAAGTTCTTGTACGTCGTGTGGAATTTTCAGTTTGTTACGTTTTTTACATTGGGTGAGGATAAGTTTAATTGTAAAATTTATGTTACAATGTCTGCATATTGGTAAGTCTTTTCTCTCCATTAAGTGATTATGAGTGAGCAATGAGTGTCCAATGCGAAGCCTGGTCAGTACTACTTGATCTGTTCTTACGATTGTGTATTTTTCCTTACTCCAAGATCCCTAATTTGTATTAATTTATTGTCTGTTTGTAGCTAGTAATTCAGCCAGTCATTTAACCCTCCGTCGACCAGGTGGGGTCTAGACGGACCCCACGCACACTATTTCCCCTCTCCCTTACAGCCACCATATCTCTACCTTCCTGCTCTTTGAGTAGCTTCCTAATCAGTAGTGCTCCGAAGAACATTAATGTGAAATCGCTCATAAAGAATAGTCTACTCCTCAAATTGATTATTTTTTAAAAAAAAAACGGGGTTGGGGTCTAACCGTTGGCTTCCATGATAAGTTTTTTTTTTAGAATATTTACATGTATTTTATTTTCCCAATTTAATTAGTTTGCGTCATGGTAATATCTGGTATCAAGATAAAGCTGAATTAGTCGAATTTTACAATCTTTCATTTTCCTGTGTTATTGTCTTTCTGTAATGCAATATAAAATCCTACAACCACAATTTTGGATCCTGAGACTCCATATTTGGAAGGTATCTTCACAGACACCTACAAATTGATTGAATATTTTTTGAATGTAGTCTTATGAAGTATTAACACGTAACTACCATAAATGTAAATGGGGTCCTGGTGGACCTCACGTGGGCGACGGTGTAACTCTCTCTCACGTGGTCGACGTAAGGTTAATATGTATGTGCGTATTGTATGGTGTAGGAAAGGCGTGAGAACAATCACGCCTTTCTTAGTTCGGGAACTATCATACCGCATAAACGACGTGTGTTGCGGGTTTGTCTATGAAGAAGGGGCTAATGAAGCATCCCTTGCTCGGGGCTTCTGGAAGCAATTTCGACTACTTTTGCCTTGATATAAGTATATTCCATCTCCTCGTTCTGTACTCGACCAAAATAAGTAGATGCTTGTATAATTTCTTATCGGTAATCATAAAAAGTCCGTCACGCAGGAGCTGCATAACTAAGCACTTTCCTCAGAATTTGGGTAGTTTAGACTGCTTTCCAGAACAATTTGCTTAAAATATCCTAAATAAATAAAATAAAAACATGAATAGTTCTCTTTTAATTTTGTAATGAGTAACTGATCAATTATTAATTTGCTTCCAGAGTTATGGGAACAGGATAGTGGTAGAAAGCGCTCCTTGCGGCGGCTTTGTGAACCTACGTCTGGCGGGCTTTTCTATTGAAATATATTACAAAGTAAACCGCCCCTTTCCGATTGACCGACTCAGCTCATTTTTACAACACTTCTTTGTCAAGAGTTACCCACGTTTTATACCGCGTTTCGTTACAATACAGCAGAAATTACGACCGGTATGAGTATATTAGTAATTTGGGTCCGGAGTAAACCCCCCCTCCCAATGAACCGATTTAGTTTATTTTTACAAAACATATTTAACTGTAGATTACCACTACAAATACCGAGTCTCGTCGAAATATACCAAAAATCACGGCTGGTAGTGGCGAATTGGTATTGTGGGTCCGGAGTAAACCCCCCCTCCTAATGAACCGATTTAGTTTATTTTTACAGCACACATTTACCTGTGGATTACCACTATGAATACCGAGTTTGGTCGAAATATACCAAAAATCACGGCTGGTAGTGGCGAATTGGTATTGTGGGTCCGGAGTAAACCCCCCCTCCTAATGAACCGATTTAGTTTATTTTTACAATACATATTTACCTGTGGATTAAGACTAAGAATACCGAGTTTGGTCGAAATATACCAAAAATCACGGCTGGTAGTGGCGAATTGGTATTGTGGGTCCGGAGTAAACCCCCCCTCCTAATGAACCGATTTAGTTGATTTTGATATCTCTCTTTTCCCTCTATATTACCACTACGAATACCAAGTTTCGTTGAAATATAACAAATATGACGGCTGACATGGTCAAATTAGTGTTTTGGGTTCGGGGTAAACCCCCCCTTCCGGTGGACCGACGTTGATGGTTAACGAACTCGTTCAATCGTTTGCTAATTGAATGCTATATACCAAGTTTCGTGACGAAAAAACAAAAACTCTGGCCGCTATCGTGTTAACAGACATATATATATATATATATATATATATATATATATATATATAAATATATATATATATATATATATATATATATATATATATATATATGCATATATATGCATAGATATATATATATATATATATATAATATATATATATAAATTTCAACGGGGGTCATTTTCGGTGTCTACTAGGTAGGATCGATAAAGATTTGAAGAAATTTTTCAAAAATTCCGTCATGAGTCCAACCTCAATAGCTACTTTCCTTCGGAGAAAAGTGCTAAAACAATCTTTGATTTCTTTCACATCTTGGAATGTAAACAGTAGTAATAAATTACGCAAACATGCCAATATGAGACTGTTCCTACCAATTGGATTTGTTTTTAAAACATTTCACGTTAAATGAAGTCCCAAAACCAGTCGAATAAGCAAATCATCTGTAAACAGTCCTAAACGGAAAGATATTGGGAGAAAAAATCAATTTTCCATGGTATCTCTACCGTCCAACAAAAATAAAATAAATAAATATCTGAAAATAAACAGGCCAGAGAAGACCTTTTCAATTTCACTAAAACAAAATAGATAGATTAGTTTTAAGTAATTAATCTGAAGTAAAGATGGCCGTCGCTGATAAGAGTGATAACAGCTCCCGCCCCATTGATTAAATACTCGCTGCTAATTACACCAAGAAGCCGACACGCGAGGCCACGTGCTCCTCATTAGGCTGGCGAGGGCATAAAGGGTCATCACACAGGAGTTACTTAGAATGAGCGAATTACACAGAAAGAGATTATTAGGCAAGGGTTCAGATATAAGGGGCGCAGTTGCTATAAATTTAGTTTATTTTATTTAAAGGTTTCGAAATTCCATCTCTGTTGCTCCCATTTCAATTTTATAGAAAACAACAAGTTTTGCCGTGCCTTTTCAGGAGCTCTAATATATTACTAATGCAGCCTAATAATACAATGACGAAAATTTCTTGCAATGGCCACGTCAAGTGTGAATTACTAGGTAAGGGGTCAATTTGCATCCAATTGTCAGTTCTATAGAAATTAGAGTGGCCAAAGAATTAAAATCCATTAACTAAATGAAAGAGAGCCAAGGTCTAGAATGCCTGGTTCTTAAGTCATGAGAGGTAACAAATCTCCTTTTTTTATATTTAAAAATAGATTATATTAGCCAAGGTTTCTGCTAGAGTTAAAGTTTCCGACAAATGTGGAAACAACTAGAAATTTCTTCCGGCAAACATTATGAGATATCGGATTGGGTTCAACGATTTTCTAGAAGTTTGATATACATGTAAACAGACATATCAATTTTGGTTACGTTTGGTCGTGAGAAAGTGGGAAAATAAAAAGTATAAACAGGTTAGCAGTTTAGAGATTTTCGTATATTATCTTGATTATTTTAAAAAGTTGGTAAAGACTGGTAAGTAGAAGGTAACCATTCGAAAGCTAACTCAATGTACTGAATGTTTTGCAATTTTTGGATTCAGCGATCTCAGTAGGAGAAATTCCTGCTTAAAAGTTGAAAGAGCTGGTTTCGTCCCTTCGAATAGATTTTCTGTTTTCCCCATTTTTGACAGAATTTAACAACTAAATAAATATTTGGTTCATTCTCTTCAAATGACATTACGTTTAAGAATGGAGTTATAAAGAGCCTGCGAGGCGGACAGTTTTATAGACTCCTGAACTTGTATCAAAGACAATTTTCACGCCAATTTATTGCATAAAAAGAAAAACCTACACACAAAAACTAAATAAACCACGAGATAGGAGTTGTAGAGGAGCATTGAGGCATAAAACTCGACTACAAACAGAAGCCCGACACTGGAGGAAGGCTTATGCAGAGAACGGATGAAGCCAGCGGGATAATCCAATAGAGCCGTTTTATTTCTATCGGCTGAAGGGGATAGCTATAAATAGGATTAGCTTACTTCAAACAAACAGACAGAATACATAATACCAATACAACTGATACAATCTACGTCCCCTTCTGCAACCAATTCCTCAGCAAGGCAACGGTTGTAAAAAATATACAACACATTTTTTTCAGATAGAATCTTGTTTTATTATCAGTTCACGCAATAATAAAAAATGTCCTTCACGTAGGAGCTGCTTAACTAAACACTTTCCTCGGAATTTGGGTAGTATAGAATGCATTCTTCAATAATTTGCTTAAAAATACCTTACATAAATAAAATAAAAACGTGAATAGTACTGCTCTTTTATATTTGTAATAAGCAACTGTGTCACTTGCTAATTTTGTAATTAATTTCCTTCTAGAGTTTTGAGTATATTTGGTACTACACTACTTATGTGGTACTACACTACTTAATAAATACTCAAAAACATTTTCGCCTAGTGATCGTCACAATGAAGCTTATTAGACACATAATATACGTTATTGCTGAGTAGTTAATAATTTAAACGACCATAGCCACGTTGAATGCACCGGTTCCCGTAGATCACCGAAGTTAAGCAACGTCGGGCGTGGCCAGTACCTGAATGGGTGACCGACCACGCGCTGTTGGCATTATAAAAGGGTGGCAACCTGTAGATAGCCCGACGCTAATAGCCAAATTGTTGATGCGCCGTTAAAAACGAAAAAAAAAATACAAACATTAACTAAGGAGAGATGGTATTTATATATTGACCTCGGACTGTTACCATACGTGGTAGAAATACAGGTTCATCAGCTAGGAATTTAAATCAACAAATCTCTAATTAAAAGGCATAACAATATAACAAAGACCATCTTTTTAAGATTCTTCATGCAACCCTTCCACCCTCCCACATGTTGCCTTGCAGGGGCCAAACAGCGAGAGAAAGAGACGAAAACTTGGAATGTGTATACATACAACGCAAGCATTTTTCCCCTTTTTTATGTTCCCGCCTTAAAAAAAAAATAATAAAAAATTAAATTTTGAATTTCCCTGACTTTTTTTTAATAATTAAATTCATACAACACACACATATGCTTACAGATATATCTATTGAGCCTTTGAGGAATTAACCCTAGTAAGCCCAAGAAGAGAATGCTCCACTAGCCTATGCCCCCATAGAAGAGAGAAGGTAGAGATGGTAGAACCAGAAAGGTTCAATAGACAGGAAGAGGGACAACAGATACCACAGCAGACCTCAAACTCTTATCACTCTTTATTGTCTAGTCGATTCCAACAGTTCTCTCCCACTATTTGGGCCGTCAGGTTTTTTTAAACTATCAAAACCTGTAGCAAGTTCAACTACAAAAGAAAACAGTAACATATATATTTTTGAATATACTATAAACAAATCGGTATATGTATATATATATATATATATATATATATATATATATATATATATATGTATATATATATATATATATATATATATATATATATATATATATAGTATTTATTAATCTGAAGCCACACATAACCACTATTTTTAAAGGTAAACGTGTACGAACAAATATAGTTTACATTATATTTTGCATACATTTAAAACAATTAATAAAATTGTAGAGCATGATATGTTAAAGAGGATAGTCACATTAATTTTAAAAGTGAAGAAACAGCGATACTAACATATTTAGGATTAGCAGCCCAAAAATATTGATCAATGGTAGCGGAATCCAAATTTCTAAAAATATTACTAAATAAATATTTATTGCCACTGTACATATTTTAATAAATTAATTTGTAAATATTTAAAATATTTATCTGCATATATGTAAATAATGGATGATTTGTTATTATGGCTAGGGGGTGGGAGAGGACGATAGAATTACGTCGCCATACAAAAACCGCAACAATTATGAATGCGCGGAAGTCTCGGGATTTCGTTAGATTCGGGTAACTGAAATGTCTCAAATTCTAACTGAAATAGTTTCAAAATGATATTTTCACGATTTTCGTTACTTTTTCGTGCAGTAGACACCTTTCTAATTTTTTTTTTTTTTTTGATTTTTTTTTTTTTTTTTTTTTTTTTTTACGGCGCATATACTTCTAGGTCATTAGCGCCGAAATCCAGGGTGCAGCGAGGAATTTTCCCAGCGAGCCTTGAGATGAGAAAATTCCTGCCGGAGGTGGGAATCGAACCCACCATCTCCCGCTTATGAATCCAGCGTGCTAGCCACTAGACTACGGGAGACCCCACCTTTCTAATTATTAAAACATTTTTTAACTTCTCGACAATTAGGTCAACATTAAAAATAGCTTCACGTTTTCTCAACACCATTTAAGTGTAATTTTGACGCACGTGAGTTTTCCGCCTCATTTCCTTGTAGCGGTGACTCGCTGGCATAATATTGCTTTGTATGTGGACATTGAGAGAGTCGTTGGCTAGTTACAAATACATCTGGTAATGTTTCCTAGGTTATTCAGATGGTTACGAGTTAAGTCTTCCTAAAAGTGCCATTTTGTATTTTAAATTGTGAAAGGCCTAATATACGCATAACTGATATTTATTTGTGTATTTATTGACTATTTCGTAAATAAATTCGCAAAAACCTTTAGGATTACTACTATTTACCTTCTCCCTGCCTGTATTTGAGGATTATCTCTCTTCTCCGTCTTCTGTTCATCTACCGTCCAACTTAATTTTATACATAATAGCTCTTACCTAGTGTGCCATGCTACACCTACTTTCTGCCTATGACTCCCTCCTTATCAAGATCTACCTTCCCCCTGCCTGTATTTGAGGATTATCTCTCTTCTCCGTCTTCCGTTCATCTACCGTCCAACTTAATTTTATACATAATAGCTCTTACCTAGTGTGCCATGCTACACCTACTTTCTGCCTATGACTCCCTCCTTATCAAGATCTACCTTCTCCCAGCCTGTATTTGAGGATTATCTCTCTTCTCCGTCTTCTGTTCATCTACCGTCCAACTTAATTTTATACATTATAGCTCCTACCCATTGAGCCATGCTACACCTACTTTCTGCCTATGTCTCTCCCCTGTATACCCAGTTACGTCAAAATCGGTCAAACGGTGTGAATTTTTTCATATTGCAGCCGGCCGAGGCCAGCATCTTAGCAATTCATAAAACAGCTGACAGAGGCCAGCTCCAAAGCCTGCGAGTAGATAGCTATTATCAAAGAATATATATATATATATATATATATATATATATATATATAAGAAGATATAAAATTGAAATAAACTGCATTACATGATTTTATAATGATGTAAAGTCATCGATGAGTTCGAATTATTCTAATTATCAAGAACAACAACAAATAAATTTCAGACATTATTCAAAATGGTTCAGTGTAGCCAATTTTTCTTGAATAAAACTTTGGACCTTTCGACCAAATTTTGAAATTTGTCTATTTTGACCTAGCCTAGGAGATTTCTCTTACCAAGACCTACCTATGTGCCAAGTTAGGCCAAAATCGGTCAAGCGGTGTAGATTTGTATAAGGAACAACAAACAGACACGTGATTTTTATACCTACAGATATATTGGCTTGCATAGAGGATTGTGTTGAGCTTCTGCGAACGGAATTATCTACCTTACGTAAAGAAGATGGCTGAGAGTTCTCTTTACGGTTAGATGCTTTTAATGAACATTAGGTACAAAAGAATTTCCTCGGATAAAATATATTCAGAGAAGGTGGACGGTGGATGAACAGAATAAGGTGCACAGAGATAATCCTCAATTCCAGGCTTAGAGAAGGTTAATAGTAATAATCCTGAAGGAGATGAGGTGGAAACTTCAACTGCGTCAAAATTACACTTAAATGGTGTTCATAAAGGACGCCGGGAAAATACGCAATTATACGGTATTAAACTAAATGGCAGGAGGACATTCGGGAAGAAAAAATGGAGTTGGTTCCCAATTAGGACAGAAATAGAAGGAACGCGCTTTGAATAAGGGATGAGACTTCTTCTAAAGGAAGAGGTAGGAATAGAGGAAATGGAGTGTTTGGAGGTAGGAGGGAGGAGGAGGGTCTGCTGAATGAATCGAGAGAAGGGAATGGGAGGGAGGGTGAATGGGAGGAGAGGGAGGGAGGGAGAGACGCAGGGAGACGGGAGATCGATAGAGAGGGTTGTCCGGGTAGCACTCCCTTGTCGAGTAGCCTAGGCGGTATAGCTGCAAGCATTTCATGCAACAGGACGTCTCATGCAATATATAGTGCAATGTCCTTTTCTATAACAACTAGATAACTAGTTTTTTTAATATCTCAATTCCCCTTCGGAGAAATCCTAATTCCATGTCTTACTAATCCTATTAGAACATCAAACAGGGCTTCATCGTCCTTCCAATTTTGGAAGGAACGTTAGAAATGTTGATTGGCCTAGACACCGCAGCTGGAATCATTTCATGCAACAGGACCTCTCATGCAATATATAATACAATGTCCTTTTCTATAACAACTAGATAACTAGATTATTTAATATCTCAATTCCCCTTCAGAGAAATCCTAATTCCATGTCTTACTAATCCTATTAGTACATCAAACAGGGCTTCATCGTCCTTCCCATTTTGGAAGGAACGTTAGATATGTTGATTGGCTTAAACAGCACAGCTGGAAGCATTTCATACAACATGACAGGCAACAACACTCAAGCCAAGTTAAAAACAAATGTTCCTCCCAATAATAACAACAGCGAATGTTACAAATATTAAGTAACCAAGACACTACGCTGGAAGCATTTGTTGCAACGGGACAGGCGATACGCCAACACCCCTTCCAATCATAACGGTAAATTGTGCAATGCCTAATTTCCCCTCTAAGAAATCCTTATTCCAAGTCTTGCTTATTCAAAAAGCACAGCAAACAGGAATTCATCGTCCTTCCAATCCTGGAAGGAACGCTAGGAATGATGAATAGCGAAGACACTACTGCTGAAGCCATTTCATGCAACAGGACAGGCAACACACCTCAATCCAACAACACTAATGTTCCTCCCAATAACAACAACGCCGAATGTTAGAAGTATTGAGTAACCTTGACACTACGCTGGAAGCATTTGATCGAATGGGACATGCAGTAAATCTCAAAGCAAACGTCCCTACCAATAATAACTGTAAATTGTGCAATATCTAATTTCCCCTCTGAGAAATCCTATTAATAAGCCTCACTTATGTAACTAGGAAAGGAAAAAAATGTTATTGTCCTTCTAATCCTGAAAAGAACGTTAAAAATGTTGACTAACTGCTGGATGCATTTTAATCGACAGGATAGGCTTCCACGTTAATTCTATGAAGCTAATATTTTTCCTAATAATAATAACAGCAAATTGTGCAATACCTGATTTCCCTTTAGAGAAATCCTTATTCCAAGTCTTACTAACCCTAACTAACTAACGAGCACAGCAAATAGGACTTCATCGTCCTTCTAATCTTTTGCGCTATGTTATTCATTTTGGGGAAAATTGCGACCCTAGAAAGAATAGAGCCGACAGAATATAGGCTATAACTCTAATTGTTAAGACAGGACCATGGTATCCCTTCATCTAGCTCGGAGAGATCATCAACATTTATCTGAGAAACTTAGTTAAGGTGAATTGCATTTAGAAATTATTTCAATTGAAGTGCCAAAGTTGACTAGCCCACAATAAGAACAAACTGAAAAAATTGGAGCTAAAGTTACGAAAAATCTAAAAAAAAATTAGATTTGGTGACAGAAATGATTTTAATTGGACCATTTCTGTCACCAAATCTAATTTTTTTTAGATTTTTCGTAACTTTAGCTCCAATTTTTTCAGTTTGTTCTTATTGTGGGCTAGTCAACTTTGGCTAAATCTAAAAAAAATTAGATCTGGTGACAGAAATGGTCCAATTAAAATCATTTCTGTCACCAAAACTAGTTTTTTTCCGATCTTCGCAACTTTAGCTCCAATTTTCTGGGTTTGTCCTAATTGTGGGTTAGCCACCTTTGGCACTGAGCCCTTCAATTGAATCCAACGATTCTACTAGAGCCGAAAAATACCGTAAAAAACTAACTTTTTTGGACTACTTTTTATAGAATGTATATTTTAAGTATCTATTTATTTAATAAAGGTGTGACCTTTAGCAAAATGCTTATTATCTATAAGAAATAAATTAAGTAAATATTATCTATTACTACAGATTCATCAGAAAGCGGTCACCATCAGATAATTCTAGGTTCACGGTGAGATATAACAGACACTGTTTATACTTTTATGTCTCACGGAAGAATATAAATTCCTAATTTAAGCACTTTTTGCAATAACCTCCAAGCAGAAAGCACAAAAAGAATTCGAGAGCGATCTAAATGCATTGCACGTTTGGAAAATTGGAATGAGTTTCTGAAAGTGAGGTTCCATTGTGATTCAAAGATACCTCACATTGTTCTAACGGAGACAATTGTTGTTTGTTCGAGGCTAAAACACAGCCTCTTCTATTGTATATCAGGGAAGATCGTCTTCAATAGACTAATTCTAAGAGAGATAAATCTTCTAGTGCTATCAGCAATAACACACTTTACACAAATATCTCAAATAGAACTAAAGTGTTTGGACCAATTCACTGTTTACACACGGAAAACAGTTACAATTGAAATTTAAAGGATTTCTTATTATTAACATTAGCTTTCTAAACAATATTAGTTATGTCACACTAGTATTTCTAAAGTGACACAACTCGAAAATCGATTTTATTCACACCGTCATAGTTAGGGCTATAAAATACATGGTAAATATATCTTTATCAACCATCAAAACTGTATCTACCTAGATTCAGAGCTTGTACACCAGAGGGCACTTGTGTCACCCTTCCTGTCTTAATGCTAAGCCCCCTACATAGGAAAGAGTGACACATTTTCAGTTGAGTATTATTTTGAGTTGTGTCATTTAGAAATACTAGTGGGACATGTTGTGCAGCATGGAGCCTTGCCGACAGCAGTACAGAAGTAGAAAATACTAGTGGGACATGTTGTGCAGCATGGAGCCTTGCCGACAGCAGTACAGAAGTAGAAAATACTAGTGGGACATGTTGTGCAGCATGGAGCCTTGCCGACAGCAGTACAGAAGTAGAAAATACTAGTGGGACATGTTGTGCAGCATGGAGCCTTGCCGACAGCAGTACAGAAGTAGAAAATACTAGTGGGACATGTTGTGCAGCATGGAGCCTTGCCGACAGAAGTACAGAAGTAGAAAATACTAGTGGGACATGATGTGCAGCATGGAGCCTTGCCGACAGCAGTACAGAAGTAGAAAATACTAGTGGGACATGTTGTGCAGCATGGAGCCTTGCCGACAGCAGTACAAAAGTAGAAAATACTAGTGGGACATGTTGTGCAGCATGGAGCCTTGCCGACAGCAGTACAGAAGTAGAAAATACTAGTGGGACATGTTGTGCAGCATGGAGCCTTGCCGACAGCAGTACAGAAGTAGAAAATACTAGTGGGGCATGTTGTGCAGCATGGAGCCTTGCCGACAGCAGTACAGAAGTAGAAAATACTAGTGGGGCATGTTGTGCAGCATGGAGCCTTGCCGACAGCAGTACAGAAGTAGAAAATACTAGTGGGGCATGTTGTGCAGCATGGAGCCTTGCCGACAGCAGTACAGAAGTAGAAAATACTAGTGGGGCATGTTGTGCAGCATGGAGCCTTGCCGACAGCAGTACAGAAGTAGAAAATACTAGTGGGGCATGTTGTGCAGCATGGAGCCTTGCCGACAGCAGTACAGAAGTAGAAAATACTAGTGGGACATGTTGTGCAGCATGGAGCCTTGCCGACAGCAGTACAGAAGTAGAAAATACTAGTGGGACATGTTGTGCAGCATGGAGCCTTGCCGACAGCAGTACAGAAGTAGAAAATACTAGTGGGACATGTTGTGCAGCATCGAGCCTTGCCGACAGCAGTACAGAAGTAGAAAATACTAGTGGGACATGTTGTGCAGCATGGAGCCTTGCCGACAGCAGTACAGAAGTAGAAAATACTAGTGGGACATGTTGTGCAGCATGGAGCCTTGCCGACAGCAGTACAGAAGTAGAAAATACTAGTGGGACATGTTGTGCAGCATGGAGCCTTGCCGACAGCAGTACAGAAGTAGAAAATACTCACACTGCATCTTCGAATTCCTCTCAGAAAACTCTAGTTTAAACAACGAAAAATTGTTTCTCATTTTACGAATCCTGTTTTACTGGCAGAAACATTTTCCTACTATAAGCAATTGTATTTTATTTTATTTTTTTTTTTTTTTATCTAAGCGCTGCTGCAGGTTCCGACTCTTGCCAGCGTACCTTGGATGACTAACGACACATCCATGTGACACCCTAAAGATTTCGAATATACATGATTCATCCAAGATGCGGTTTGCGTCTACTAATGCCGTAATTTTTCCGTATCTACTGTTGAAGAGCGACCAGACCGTCACAGGCGATAATCGACACCCGCAGCATTTTCAAAAAGAATTTAATACTACAAGATTATGTCAAAAGATTGAATTTTAGTAATTGGTTCTTGAAACAAAGCATAAGTTTTATTTATTTGAAATCTGTACAAATCATTAACAGTACAATGATCAAGTTTGTTGATGCAGATATTATGTACAAGTTGGCCAAAACGGTAAAAGTAAAGTAAAATAAAAAATATAAAAAATATGGAAGAAGACAACCATTGTTGGCACTTCCAGAGATGTCTCAATAAATATTATAATCGTCATGATAAGATCAGGTGAGTAAATTGTCTCGGGGCCATTGTCTCTTGAGCCGCCTGGGAGAATTGTCTGGATGGAATTGGGGACATAATGATAGAAGTTCAGGATTAGGATGGCAGAACAATTTGGAGTGGAACATTTGGAAACGGGTTTTAGCAAGGTCAAGGACAAATGGGATATTAGGGATACACAGAAAGGTGCATTTAAATTTTTACGGAGGACTTTTGACTGGAATGCCTGTATTCTGTTGATGTTGGATGGTTTTGCACATCCCCAGAGTTCAAGTCCGTATGTCCATATTGGTCGAGTTTTATATATCGTAAGTTTGTTATGAATCGATAATTTAGATGAGGGTACAAGGAGTCGTCTAAGTAGTCCGTATCATTTGTTCAGTTGTTGTCTTTTCAGTCTCGTAAGTTCTGGAGCTGAAGAAGGCTACCAACAGCATGCCGAAACGTTCTAAATATAGATCTTTACGAAAGTGTTATTGTTGTTCTTAGCCTAATCCCAACTATGCCCCGATTTATCTAGTATGTAGTTAAGATGAGAAAAGGTAGATAGAGCCCTGAATCCAGACAATATATCCAGTAAAGACCTAGCAATTGCTACAAGGAGTGCTTTAGGACAACTTCCAAGAGATAGTGTGACAGAGATTGCGTGACTCCATGCAATATCCACAGTTATTTGCTCATCCATCCGATTACCTCCTAGCTTCTACCTTCTCTTACAACACTCACAGTCTACTCTCTAGAGTTATTCCGTGTCACCAATTCACTATATCACAGCATTATCTTAATAGGCGAATATTTCAAAGGAGTTGAGATTGTTCAAATTAAATAACTAAGATGTTCGACGGTTGTCGGTCGTTCTTTGGATTATAAGTATCTAGCCGAATACCCGTGCTTCGTCACGGCAGATAAGTAGTTATTTTATTGCGTTAAATTATGTGTCATAAAATTTAACGCTACTACATAATTTTGTCCAGCTTATTATAGCACGGTTCCCGTCATACTATATGCTATCCATCAATTGATGAGTAACCAAAATATAACGTTTCTTGACACTGTGGCGCTACGGACCAGCCTCAACAAACAGATAACCTAGAGATGACCTGTTATCTATATGTTACCAGTAACAGGAGTTTAACCAGTACAGGTTAAAAGTCGTTGTCATTAATAAATGTACGATAAAATTTAAAAATTTATGTTTCCAAGTTGTCACTTGGAAACACCCATTATATTTGCGAGCATTAACAAGAAGTGTTCTGACTGGGGAAGCTGACGAGTGAGGAGGCTGTGCAAAGGTTCGGAATATTATTACCTCGGATAGACCATCACCAGGAAAACTCTGTGGGGTCAAGTTCAAAGTAACCGCAAATAAAAATAATATTATGAAACAGATACAGTGAAGTAAGAACTGACTTGTTATCGTGCTAGCAACGAATGCTGTCTAGGCGGCCATGCTCTCTTTAAAATCAACTAAAAATTCAAACCCCTCTAAAAATACTTAAAATGTGAATATAAAAAAATTCTTTCTTAGCAAGTGTTTACATCCAGCGTCCATGCAAAATTTCAAATTTTTCTGTCTAGTGGTTTCGGCTGGGCGATGATAGTCAATCACTGAGTGATGAGTGGTATTTGACAAATATATAGTAGATTCAAGTTAGTCATTTGGTCCCTCGTAATAAATATTTAATGGTTTTCTATCAATAAAATTACTAGGAGTAACTTAGCTAAAAACAACCTAGGTGAGGGTTTGCATCTCACTTTATACAATTCTTAGTATTTCTTGATAATAATATTCAGAAGGTCATCACATTCATAGGCTATGGATGATTTTAGAATGTCAACGATTCCTAACAGACGTCTTTAGTAAGTTAAGTTATCCAATAAACAAATTGGGACTGGATCAGTCCTACAAAAAGGTATTTAAGGGGTACATTAAACGAAAACGAATTTATATTAACGATTACGCCAAAAATTCCCAACTTGTTATCCCTATTTTTATTACCTTCATAGAGCTCAAGAGATGAACTCTGAAAGGCACAAAAAAACGAAAAAAAAAAAAAAACAACAGCAACGATTTCGAGAAAAAAAGATTAAAAAAAAAATAAAAATCTAGCCAAAAGTCATTCAAAATTTTAGTCGGAAGTCCAAGGGATTCATTTTCGCTACGGTATGTTTTCTGTACACAAGGCCGTCTAGAATCGTACTTTTCTTCTAAATACACACAAGTCGGAAGTCCAAGGGAGTCATTTTCGCTAAGGTATGTTTTCTGTACACAAGGCCGTCTAGAATCGTACTTTTCTTCTAAATACGCACAAGTCGGAAGTCAAAGGGAGTCAGTTTCGCTAAGTTATGTTTTCTGTACACAAGGCCGTCTAGAATCGTACTTTTCTTCTAAATACACACAAGTCGGAAGTCAAAGGGAGTCATTTTCGCTACGGTATGTTTTCTGTACACAAGGCCGTCTAGAATCGTACTTTTCTTCTAAATACACACAAGTCGGAAGTCCAAGGGAGTCATTTTCGCTAAGGTATGTTTTCTGTACACAAGGCCGTCTAGAATCGTACTTTTCTTCTAAATACGCACAAGTCGGAAGTCAAAGGGAGTCAGTTTCGCTAAGTTATGTTTTCTGTACACAAGGCCGTCTAGAATCGTACTTTTCTTCTAAATACACACAAGTCGGAAGTCAAAGGGAGTCATTTTCGCTACGGTATGTTTTCTGTACACAAGGCCGTCTAGAATCGTACTTTTCTTCTAAATACACACAAGTCGGAAGTCCAAGGGAGTTATTTTCGCTAAGGTATGTTTTCTGTACACAAGGCCGTCTAGAATCGTACTTTTCTTCTAAATACACACAAGTCGGAAGTCCAAGGGAGTCATTTTCGCTACGGTATGTTTTCTGTACACAAGGCCGTCTAGAATCGTACTCTTCTTCTAAATACGCACAAGTCGGAAGTCCAAGGGAGTCATTTTCGCTACGGTATGTTTTCTGTACACAAGGCCGTCTAGAATCGTACTTTTCTTCTAAATTTCTTTGGTGAAATACACACAAGTCGGAAGTCAAAGGGAGTCATTTTCGCTACGGTATGTTTTCTGTACACAAGGCCGTCTAGAATCGTACTTTTCTTCTAAATACACACAAGTCGGAAGTCCAAGGGAGTCATTTTCGCTACGGTATGTTTTCTATACACAATGGCGTCTAGAATCGTACTTTTATTCTAAATTTCTTTGGTGAAATACACACAAGTCGGAAGTCCAAGGGATTCATTTTCGCTACGGTATGTTTTCTGTACACAAGGCCGTCTAGAATCGTACTTTTCTTCTAAATACACACAAGTCGGAAGTCCAAGGGAGTCATTTTCGCTACGGTATGTTTTCTATACACAATGGCGTCTAGAATCGTACTTTCCTTCTAAATTTCTTTGGTGAAATACACACAAGTCGGAAGTCCAAGGGATTCATTTTCGCTACGGTATGTTTTCTGTACACAAGGCCGTCTAGAATCGTACTTTTCTTCTAAATTTCTTTGGTGAAATACACACAAGTCGGAAGTCCAAGGGAGTTATTTTCGCTAAGGTATGTTTTCTGTACACAATGGCGTCTAGAATCGTACTTTTCTTCTAAATTTCTTTGGTGAAATACACACAAGTCGGAAGTCCAAGGGATTCATTTTCGCTACGGTATGTTTTCTGTACACAATGGCGTCTAGAATCGTACTTTTCTTCTAAATTTCTTTGGTTAAATACACACAAGTCGGATGTCCAAGGGAGTCATTTTCGCTACGGTATGTTTTCTGTACACAATGGCGTCTAGAATCGTACTTTTCTTCTAAATTTCTTTGGTGAAATACACACAAGTCGGATGTCCAAGGGAGTCATTTTCGCTACGGTATGTTTTCTGTACACAATGGCGTCTAGAATCGTACTTTTCTTCTAAATACACACAAGTCGGAAGTCCAAGGGAGTCATTTTCGCTACGGTATGTTTTCTATACACAAGGCCGTCTAGAATCGTACTTTTCTTCTAAATTTCTTTGGTGAAATACACACAAGTCGGAAGTCCAAGGGAGTTATTTTCGCTAAGGTATGTTTTCTGTACACAATGGCGTCTAGAATCGTACTTTTCTTCTAAATTTCTTTGGTGAAATACACACAAGTCGGAAGTCCAAGGGATTCATTTTCGCTAAGGTATGTTTTCTGTACACAATGGCGTCTAGAATCGTACTTTTCTTCTAAATTTCTTTGGTGAAATACACACAAGTCGGAAGTCCAAGGAATTCATTTTCGCTACGGTATGTTTTCTGTACACAATGGCGTCTAGAATCGTACTTTTCTTCTAAATTTCTTTGGTTAAATACACACAATTCGGATGTCCAAGGGAGTCATTTTCGCTACGGTATGTTTTCTGTACACAATGGCGTCTAGAATCGTACTTTTCTTCTAAATTTCTTTGGTGAAATACACACAAGTCGGATGTCAAAGGGAGTCAGTTTCGCTAAGTTATGTTTTCTGTACACAAGGCCGTCTAGAATCGTACTTTTCTTCTAAATACACACAAGTCGGAAGTCAAAGGGAGTCATTTTCGCTACGGTATGTTTTCTGTACACAAGGCCGTCTAGAATCGTACTTTTCTTCTAAATACACACAAGTCGGAAGTCCAAGGGAGTTATTTTCGCTAAGGTATGTTTTCTGTACACAAGGCCGTCTAGAATCGTACTTTTCTTCTAAATACACACAAGTCGGAAGTCCAAGGGAGTCATTTTCGCTACGGTATGTTTTCTATACACAAGGCCGTCTAGAATCGTACTTTTCTTCTAAATTTCTTTGGTGAAATACACACAAGTCGGAAGTCAAAGGGAGTCATTTTCGCTACGGTATGTTTTCTGTACACAAGGCCGTCTAGAATCGTACTTTTCTTCTAAATTTCTTTGGTGAAATACACACAAGTCGGAAGTCCAAGGGATTCATTTTCGCTACGGTATGTTTTCTGTACACAAGGCCGTCTAGAATCGTACTTTTCTTCTAAATTTCTTTGGTGAAATACACACAAGTCGGAAGTCAAAGGGAGTCATTTTCGCTACGGTATGTTTTCTGTACACAAGGCCGTCTAGAATCGTACTTTTCTTCTAAATACACACAAGTCGGAAGTCAAAGGGAGTCATTTTCGCTACGGTATGTTTTCTGTACACAAGGCCGTCTAGAATCGTACTTTTCTTCTAAATACACACAAGTCGGAAGTCCAAGGGAGTTATTTTCGCTAAGGTATGTTTTCTGTACACAAGGCCGTCTAGAATCGTACTTTTCTTCTAAATACACACAAGTCGGAAGTCCAAGGGAGTCATTTTCGCTACGGTATGTTTTCTGTACACAAGGCCGTCTAGAATCGTACTCTTCTTCTAAATACGCACAAGTCGGAAGTCCAAGGGAGTCATTTTCGCTACGGTATGTTTTCTATACACAAGGCCGTCTAGAATCGTACTTTTCTTCTAAATTTCTTTGGTGAAATACACACAAGTCGGAAGTCCAAGGGATTCATTTTCGCTACGGTATGTTTTCTGTACACAAGGCCGTCTAGAATCGTACTTTTCTTCTAAATTTCTTTGGTGAAATACACACAAGTCGGAAGTCCAAGGGATTCATTTTCGCTACGGTATGTTTTCTGTACACAAGGCCGTCTAGAATCGTACTTTTCTTCTAAATTTCTTTGGTGAAATACACACAAGTCGGAAGTCAAAGGGAGTCATTTTCGCTACGGTATGTTTTCTGTACACAAGGCCGTCTAGAATCGTACTTTTCTTCTAAATACACACAAGTCGGAAGTCCAAGGGAGTCATTTTCGCTACGGTATGTTTTCTATACACAATGGCGTCTAGAATCGTACTTTTCTTCTAAATTTCTTTGGTGAAATACACACAAGTCGGAAGTCCAAGGGATTCATTTTCGCTACGGTATGTTTTCTGTACACAAGGCCGTCTAGAATCGTACTTTTCTTCTAAATTTCTTTGGTGAAATACACACAAGTCGGAAGTCCAAGGGAGTTATTTTCGCTAAGGTATGTTTTCTGTACACAATGGCGTCTAGAATCGTACTTTTCTTCTAAATTTCTTTGGTGAAATACACACAAGTCGGAAGTCCAAGGGATTCATTTTCGCTAAGGTATGTTTTCTGTACACAATGGCGTCTAGAATCGTACTTTTCTTCTAAATTTCTTTGGTGAAATACACACAAGTCGGAAGTCCAAGGGATTCATTTTCGCTACGGTATGTTTTCTGTACACAATGGCGTCTAGAATCGTACTTTTCTTCTAAATTTCTTTGGTGAAATACACACAAGTCGGATGTCCAAGGGAGTCATTTTCGCTACGGTATGTTTTCTGTACACAATGGCGTCTAGAATCGTACTTTTCTTCTAAATTTCTTTGGTGAAATACACACAAGTCGGATGTCCAAGGGAGTCATTTTCGCTACGGTATGTTTTCTGTACACAATGGCGTCTAGAATCGTACTTTTCTTCTAAATACACACAAGTCGGAAGTCCAAGGGAGTCATTTTCGCTACGGTATGTTTTCTATACACAAGGCCGTCTAGAATCGTACTTTTCTTCTAAATTTCTTTGGTGAAATACACACAAGTCGGAAGTCCAAGGGAGTTATTTTCGCTAAGGTATGTTTTCTGTACACAATGGCGTCTAGAATCGTACTTTTCTTCTAAATTTCTTTGGTGAAATACACACAAGTCGGAAGTCCAAGGGATTCATTTTCGCTAAGGTATGTTTTCTGTACACAATGGCGTCTAGAATCGTACTTTTCTTCTAAATTTCTTTGGTGAAATACACACAAGTCGGAAGTCCAAGGAATTCATTTTCGCTACGGTATGTTTTCTGTACACAATGGCGTCTAGAATCGTACTTTTCTTCTAAATTTCTTTGGTTAAATACACACAAGTCGGATGTCCAAGGGAGTCATTTTCGCTACGGTATGTTTTCTGTACACAATGGCGTCTAGAATCGTACTTTTCTTCTAAATTTCTTTGGTGAAATACACACAAGTCGGATGTCCAAGGGAGTCATTTTCGCTACGGTATGTTTTCTGTACACAATGGCGTCTAGAATCGTACTTTTCTTCTAAATACACACAAGTCGGATGTCCAAGGGAGTCATTTTCGCTACGGTATGTTTTCTGTTCACAATGGCGTCTAGAATCGTACTTTTCTTCTAAATACACACAAGTCGGAAGTCCAAGGGAGTCATTTTCGCTACGGTATGTTTTCTATACACAAGGCCGTCTAGAATCGTACTTTTCTTCTAAATTTCTTTGGTGAAATACACACAAGTCGGAAGTCCAAGGGAGTCATTTTCGCTACGGTATGTTTTCTGTACACAAGGCCGTCTAGAATCGTACTTTTCTTCTAAATTTCTTTGGTGAAATACACACAAGTCGGAAGTCCAAGGGAGTCATTTTCGCTACGGTATGTTTTCTGTACACAAGGCCGTCTAGAATCGTACTTTTCTTCTAAATTTCTTTGGTGAAATACACACAAGTCGGAAGTCCAAGGGAGTCATTTTCGCTACGGTATGTTTTCTGTACACAAGGCCGTCTAGAATCGTACTTTTCTTCTAAATACACACAAGTCGGAAGTCAAAGGGATTCATTTTCGCTACGGTATGTTTTCTGTACACAAGGCCGTCTAGAATCGTACTTTTCTTCTAAATACACACAAGTCGGAAGTCAAAGGGATTCATTTTCGCTAAGGTATGTTTTCTGTACACAATCGCGTCTAGAATCGTACTTTTCTTCTAAATTTCTTTGGTGAAATACACACAAGTCGGAAGTCCAAGGGAGTCATTTTCGCTAAGGTATGTTTTCTGTACACAAGGCCGTCTAGAATCGTACTTTTCTTCCAAATTTCTTTGGTGAAATTGGTTGGAATAGATGATTTAATTTTTCACAAAATACTAACTACCGATCTATTCTATAACAACGTTCAAGAAAAACGCTAAAATGACGCTGGTCCTGCGAGTCGAGCTATTTTAGTCACCTGTAAGCTATTCAAAATACAGCTTTTACAACAGCTTATTATGGAAATTAGCATAATGAGCAGGTGACCTCATCTAGAACAAAACCATTATCGGAAGAGTTATTTTCAACCTAAGTTACATGCAACTACTTCACAATAATGTTTTCTCAGAATAACATTCCTTATCTACCTAAACCCCTGACCCAAGCTCCAAGATTTTCATAAAGATCAGGTAACCAATCCATAGTGAACCCTTTACTACCCATGAGTAGGGATGGTCATAGGGGGGGGGGGGTGGAATATAAACGGTACAAATTAGAAGAAAAATGGAGAGTTTTAGCCTTTTTTTAAGTCTCGTTACTAACGAGAGAGGGGCATCTAGACGTCTAAATTGTTAGTCCACCCACTTTTTAAAAAGAAAAAAGGAATTTTTTGACTTAAAAAAATCGCTCGGCCAAATAGTAGACAGGCTGGCATCGTTGTGCAAGTAGTTCCAGCGTTTGCTCATAGATTTCACTTATAATACTTCTCACTTACTTAACACTTTCCGCGGTAGACATAAATGTTGATGGTAGAAAAGTAACCGATTCATAAAATATTCTCAAAAACATAAGTCTATTACTTTTAACATCTTGCAGCCGCTTCCGGGACCTTTATAAAAACGGGCGGGACAAAAGCAAAATATCGGGACAGTCCCGGTCAAACCGGGACGTATGGCAAGCCTAACCATGAGGAACTCAAAGACAACATCAACATTATAAAGGTTCCAATTAGTCAACATCATTTCCGATTCTACCTAGGAAGCAAGACTTAGGAGACGTGGAGACGCCAGTTGAGGTATCGAGGTATAATTCATAACGGTACGTTTCGTAAACATAAACGTTTTGTGAGGCTCAGAATTAGCTTGGTATTCATCCGAAATGATGTTGACGCATATATATATGAACAGGTAGAAACCACAAGTAACACCGGAACGACGAGAGACTAGAGGTACCATGCCCTACTGGGCGGACCGTGAGGAACTGGTTCCAGATGTTTGAGGCTTGTGACTGATATATATATATATATATATATATATATATATATATATATATATATATATATATATATATATATATATATATATATTGTGTGTATAAAAAAAATCAGTCCCACAACAGGTCACAAGGTCCCAGAGGGGCAAATACTGTACTGCACGTTTGTGTATGTAACTATATATATATATATATATATATATATATATATATATATATATATATATATAAAATATATATTGTCACAGACATATATATATATATATATATATATATATATACATACATACACACACACAAATAAAGAGGGAGTGAGAGGCGGAACTAGAGAGGAAGAGCATTTGATTGAGAAAGGAATGCTAGTTTTTTTTAGAGCTAAAAACGAAAAAAAAAAAATTTGTTGGCGTACGAGCTTCGAATATTGGATTCCATGGCTGAAGGTCAGGCATTCCATGAAAACACAGAACTATGATTCTAAAAAGGCGCATCATTACACCAAGCAACTGACATATTGAAGTCATTTGTCATTATTACGCTTGCGACCGCGCGTTGTGGGTGAAACCGGTAGACGTAGTTCAGGCAGATCAGCTGCTTGAGTAATTAAATACTGATTCAGCTAACTGATCCAACTTCCTTTACAATGTAAACAGGTATTCTAGGAGGAATAGAATATTCCGCTAAAATAATGATAGAGTGAATGCTGAGCTGAGTACCCATAGCTTTGTACACTAATATATATGTTTTCGTATCCTTTGACTCGTAGCAACATTATAATAATAATAGGTTATTCTTCACCTGTTGGTATTATTAATTAATACCCTTCATTTAGTCATCAAAATAATCATATATTTTATCATAGATTAAAAATGTCATTGTATGTAAGGAGGAGGGGTAGTTTACTCTTTAACGGTCAACTTTTAAAACCCGTAAACTAAAACTATCTACCTTGATAATGATTCCCCTGATGGATACAGAGGAACTTAAAGTCAAGGAGATACATCAAGAACATACTTACACAATCAATTAACACCAAGTTCACATACCTGAAACAAGAGAAAAGTCCCGTGAAAATGGATTCAAACGCAAACGATTTCTATGAAAATGTTTACAAAGAATGTTATGTATACAAAAATTACATTCATGTATATAATATTTAATCTAATTATACAGATATATATATATATATATATTTGTTTTTGTTTTGTTGTTTTTTATTGTTTCTTCACCAAAGTATCCCTACGGTTAGGGAGTTTATTTATTTTTTCTGCACAATCCATGCAATTTTGGCATATTTTGTGCGTATGAGATACTTTACATTCATGTTGTTATTGATTTAATTATTCCATTTTTTTTCTAATATACAAAATAAAAAATTTCTTATAAAATAAACAGAATTATTATACAATTTAGGACTTATCTTAACATAAACAATTTCTTATTAAGATATTCTTATGTATATATTTGTTGTTGTTATAGCCAAAAGGTCATAAATAATATTCTTCTCATTTCATACCCTTTATTCCAACCCTAACCTGTTTCGAGCTATTCTGCTCCTCCTCAAATGGTATTTCATCGATGGGCTCATCAAATCACGTACATTTGTAAAACTAATTTGATATTGCTTAAAAATTACCTCCAGAAAGGGATATGAATTGAGAAGAATATTATTTATGACCGTTTGGCTATAACAACAACCATAATATTACAAATTGGCTACAAGCTAGACAACATGACGAGAGGACTTCCTGATAAGGAAAGCCCCTGAAGAGGTGCGAAAAGGCACGAAACATGTCGGGCAAAACATACCAAATAAAGTAGTAAATGTGAACCAAGAGTGTACTGCTTTATCGACCCCCTGCCAGAAAAAGAAACAAGAAAAAGTGGAATATATATATATATATATATATATATATATATATATATATATATATATATATATATATATATATATATATATAAATATATACATAAAAAAGAAGAATAAAACTTTACGAGCACTTCAAAAGAATCGATCCTTCAAGACTGACAATGAAAAGTAATACAAAATTAGGAATAATGAAATAGATTGCAGCAATTAAAGAATAATTCAAAGCAGCAGCCAAGACGAAAACAGACATTTCAGACAGAGACAAATTTAGATAAAAAAACGTTTGATTGGTAAGTTTGCCTCAGACATCTCAAAAAAAAAAAAAAGAAAAAGAAACATACATACAGGTAGTTTCAATTAGAGTTAGACGGATGATGAATTATCAAAGTGACCAAGAATACAATCTAACCCGGGACTTGGAACGACCAACGCTGGATCGATAACCATTAATAGATAATGAGAATGAAGGCTACACGAACATCGGTATTAGCTTTAGGATTGGGATCAATGCTTTAAGTACTCAAAGAGATAACCTTCAGGAGTATGTGTGAGTGTGGGGTTATGTGTAAATGCGTTTGAGTAATTGTAGAAATATATAGTATATAATAAATAACTGAAAAAATAACAAACAAACAAAATTAATCCTTATTTTTTTCTTAAATCTTAAAAATGTCTTTTTTTGTGTTTGTCGCCTAAGTTGCGGAACCATCTACTAAATAAAAAGCGTTACCAAATTACCAAGCATATCAATAATCAGGTTCATTTATTTTGATTGCATAAACAAAAATTGTTGAAGAAATATTTAAATATTAAAAAAATTGTGATCTACTTTAAAAAAATTGATAAACGTTCCGCTATTTCACTAGGCAAAAAGAAAATTGATTCCATAACTTCGCAATACAAAACTCATAAATAAAGTTAATGGCTAGTAAGCTGACGCTAAAAATTCTGGATCATAGAGAACAGATGGTTGATATTGAGGAAGTGTAGATGGTCGGGGTTCGGTTTTATGACAAACCAAAATAACAAAATGAGGTGTGAAGGACATAAAGATATTCTTACAGAAAATAAAATATGCTTTCAGACTACATCGTAGATACTTTCAAATGCTTCAGATTTTTTAGGAGTACATCTCATTGCTTTCAGGATTGACAGGGGTTTCGAGGAAATCATAGCAGACAGAAGTACTGCCCAAACTTGGCAGGCCAATCTTCTGATTGGGGAGTTACACTGTTCCACTGACGGCTCTAAGACAGCGGAAGGAGCCGGTGTGTGAGAGGCAAGCAGAAAAGAAATGAGGATCATGATCCCGTTGGGGAAGTATCTTACGGTTTTCTAGGCAAAAGTCTTTGGTGTAAGGATTTGTGCAGAGATGTTGCTACAAAGGTGCAATTCTCGTGTGAAAGTCAACATATACTCTGAGAGCCAGGCAGCATTAGCTGCTATCGAGGGCAACTGCATTAGGTCCTAGATGATAGATGAATGCAGGAACATGCTATATCGTTCAGCTGTTGAAAACCGGGTTAAGTTACACTGGGTGCCAGGGCACTCAGGTATACTCGGAAATGTTAAAGAAGACAAACTTGCAAGACAAGGGGCCTGATAACCCCTCTGTGGGCAAGAACCAGCCTGTGGAGTATCTCTAACCCTAGCCAAAGGAATTATTGGTGCCTGGGCGAGGTCGAAAAACCTGGGCATTTGGCAAAGAATCTAAACGCAAAGACATTCAAACAGTTTCTTGAGTAAGATAGATATGAATCAAACTGACAATTTTGCCCCTACATAGAAAGGCTATGATGGATACTGTTGCACTCTGTACAGGTCATGAACAAACATCTACATAACATGGGCCTAGCTACAACCTCCATAAGCCGGATTTACGGGATAGAGATTAGATTAGATTTTTAGAGACAAGGTGCCCGGCTAACCGAGGAACCGCACCGAGGCCTATAAGACCTATTGTGCCACCTGACGTGTCGTTCTGTTACAATGCCAGACCCGTATCCGAGATGAACTTCCTTAACGTTGTGATGTTCAGCTCCGGTATCCTCCTTGGATCATCAATTATCGCCGTCCCAAAGTGCAAATACCTCTTGGCTGCCAGCGTTGTGCATCTGCATACAATATGGTATGGGGTCTCGTCATCCTCAGAGCACAATCTGCACCATGTTGTATTGGAGAGTCCCATGGAGTAGAGGTGTCTCCGTAGTTTGCAGTGCCCTGTAATTAGGGCTGTCAGTAGTTTCACCTTGCTTCTACATAGCATAAGCAGTGAATCCGTTCTTTTCTTATCCGCAAAGACCATAAATTGCTTCGCCTGTCTCTGTGTAGCACTTCTGCTCCATTTCCTCTTGTGTTCAGCTTCAGCCCACCTACGGATGTTCAATCTGGCAACAGCCGGTGCAATTCCACATATTGGTTCTGGCGAAAGAGGTGTCATGGATGCTCCTATATTAGCCAATTCATCAGAACGGGATAGAGATGGAAACAACTGTAATATAATTTGTGATAGGACCGCATTTGCATGAAGGTGCTTTACGTAGTTAGGAAATAACGAACCGAGCGATATATCCTGAGTTTACACCGCAGAGGGTTCGTCAAGGATGCAGAGCTCCTAGTTCAGTGCCTTTGATTCTACAGGGAGATGTACTATCCAAGACTCATTCTATAGCCCGATAGGCCTGAGAATGTCAGGCCGAAACGTCGGCAAAAATCTAATTCATTTCCTTATAAAAAGTAGTTTTGATTTACCATCCAAATCCTGACTATTTACAGCTACCTATCCTATTCTGCTACAAATTATATTTTTACTTGGCAAAAATAAACAAAGGGGAAAACCGCTTTGTTTATTTTTAATAAACGGCATAAAGAGCAAAATTCAATACCCGTTTGTGAATGTTAGCAGAAAGTAATTAATATTCAATACTGATAACCATTGAAGCATTCAATTGCGATAGAATAATTAATTAATCCAACCCTCTCTGACTAGTTTTTAGAACTCCAATTAAGGGATGTTTCTCTCAAATCTGTAATCTCAAAGGATAATCAGACATCCCCCTTTCTTCTTGGACAGCAAAATTTCTCACTATCAAATCATAAGCCTTGTAAAGAAAAAGATAATATCAAGAATTATAACAAATTTGTATGTGTATGTGTATGTGCATATATATATATATATATATATATATATATATATATATATATATATATATATAAAAAGTCGCTCTGAGTTTCCCCAACAGGTTGACGTCATAAGTGGGTTTCTTCCCTATAGAGCTAAAAGGAGAGGACCTTCTGATTCCTGACCTTATGATGTAATTTAGCTAGGAATCCTTACAAGTCTTGCAAATCTTAAGTACATATCTGTTATATTTAGATGTGGTTTCTCGCATTTTAAAAGGGTAACCTATCAGAAAATAAAAGCTTTAAAATGCCAAAATACATAGTAAATACTATTTCGTAAAATTCTTGATCTTTAGTATCTATTTTCAATTCCAACTAGGGGTGGTGGCTTTTCTTTCGAAATCATAGGGCTTTTCTTCCATCATCATAGGGCGTCAGCCCTATTCTGGCTAGAAAATGCTGGTAACCTATAGATAACCCGACCTAAAATTCTCTGTCACTAATAAATGTGCGTTAAAATTTAAATTTAAATAAATTAACATTAACATATATATGAAGTTTTAAATTATGTATCTATGTGAAGGTCTACCAATGTTTTTAATTTATCATTGCACCTCCTGATAGGTAGTAAAGTTTTTGGTAGCTAGTTGTCAATGTACTTTGAGGTTGCTGGCAGAGAAGGAAGATCTTTAGTAAAATGAAATACGTCCAGTTCCTTCACAAAATAAAATTTTATTTTTCATGCTGAGCGCTTTCAGTAGCTCCTGCTACCATCCTCAGGCCTGTGATGAGTTCAGCTTTCAGTAGCTCCTGCTACCATCCTCAGGCCTGTGATGAGTTCAGCTTTCAGTAGCTCCTGCTACCATCCTCAGGCCTGTGATGAGTTCAGCTTTCAGTAGCTCTTGCTACCAACCTCAGGCCTGTGATGAGTTCAGCTTTCAGTAGCTCTTGCTACCATCCTCAGGCCTGTGATGAGTTCAGCTTTCAGTAGCTCCTGCTACCATCCTCAGGCCTGTGATGAGTTCAGCTTTCAGTAGCTCTTGCTACCAACCTCAGGCCTGTGATGAGTTCAGCTTTCAGTAGCTCTTGCTACCATCCTCAGGCCTGTGATGAGTTCAGCTTTCAGTAGCTCCTGCTACCATCCTCAGGCCTGTGATGAGTTCAGCTTTCAGTAGCTCTTGCTACCAACCTCAGGCCTGTGATGAGTTCAGCTTTCAGTAGCTCCTGCTACCATCCTCAGGCCTGTGATGAGTTCAGCTTTCAGTAGCTCCTGCTACCATCCTCAGGCCTGTGATGAGTTCAGCTTTCAGTAGCTCCTGCTACCATCCTCAGGCCTGTGATGAGTTCAGCTTTCAGTAGCTCTTGCTACCAACCTCAGGCCTGTGATGAGTTCAGCTTTCAGTAGCTCTTGCTACCATCCTCAGGCCTGTGATGAGTTCAGCTTTCAGTAGCTCTTGCTACCAACCTCAGGCCTGTGATGAGTTCAGCTTTCAGTAGCTCTTGCTACCAACCTCAGGCCTGTGATGAGTTCAGCTTTCAGTAGCTCCTGCTACCATCCTCAGGCCTGTGATGAGTTCAGCTTTCAGTAGCTCCTGCTACCATCCTCAGGCCTGTGATGAGTTCAGCTTTCAGTAGCTCTTGCTACCAACCTCAGGCCTGTGATGAGTTCAGCTTTCAGTAGCTCTTGCTACCAACCTCAGGCCTGTGATGAGTTCAGCTTTCAGTAGCTCCTGCTACCAACCTCAGGCCTGTGATGAGTTCAGCTTTCAGTAGCTCTTGCTACCATCCTCAGGCCTGTGATGAGTTCAGCTTTCAGTAGCTCCTGCTACCATCCTCAGGCCTGTGATGAGTTCAGCTTTCAGTAGCTCCTGCTACCATCCTCAGGCCTGTGATGAGTTCAGCTTTCAGTAGCTCTTGCTACCAACCTCAGGCCTGTGATGAGTTCAGCTTTCAGTAGCTCCTGCTACCAACCTCAGGCCTGTGATGAGTTCAGCTTTCAGTAGCTCTTGCTACCAACCTCAGGCCTGTGATGAGTTCAGCTTTCAGTAGCTCCTGCTACCATCCGCAGGCCTGTGATGAGTTCAGCTTTCAGTAGCTCCTGCTACCATCCTCAGGCCTGTGATGAGTTCAGCTTTCAGTAGCTCCTGCTACCATCCTCAGGCCTGTGATGAGTTCAGCTTTCAGTAGCTCCTGCTACCAACCTCAGGCCTGTGATGAGTTCAGCTTTCAGTAGCTCCTGCTACCAACCTCAGGCCTGTGATGAGTTCAGCTTTCAGTAGCTCCTGCTACCATCCTCAGGCCTGTGATGAGTTCAGCTTTCAGTAGCTCCTGCTACCAACCTCAGGCCTGTGATGAGTTCAGCTTTCAGTAGCTCCTGCTACCATCCTCAGGCCTGTGATGAGTTCAGCTTTCAGTAGCTCCTGCTACCATCCTCAGGCCTGTGATGAGTTCAGCTTTCAGTAGCTCCTGCTACCATCCTCAGGCCTGTGATGAGTTCAGCTTTCAGTAGCTCCTGCTACCATCCTCAGGCCTGTGATGAGTTCAGCTTTCAGTAGCTCCTGCTACCATCCTCAGGCCTGTGATGAGTTCAGCTTTCAGTAGCTCCTGCTACCATCCTCAGGCCTGTGATGAGTTCAGCTTTCAGTAGCTCCTGCTACCATCCTCAGGCCTGTGATGAGTTCAGCTTTCAGTAGCTCTTGCTACCATCCTCAGAGCTGTGATGAGTTCAGCTTCACTGCTAAGGGCTGGTAGTCAGCGCTCAGCATGAAAAATAAAATTTGATTTTGTGAAGGAACTGGTCGAACCTGTATTTCATTTTACTGTAGCTAGTTTTGGTATTATAGGTCTATGTTTTTTTTTCTTGTAAAAATATTTTAAATGATTCTCTTTGTCAGTTGCTATCCATCTGTCCTGTCATTTTCATTTCTGTACAAGGATTTTCCTGTCTTGTCGTTGTTCTCTTCGAGAGAGTCTTTAAGCAACATATAATCCAATTTTACCATCAAGAAATACATGAAAATAATGATTAAAGCATGGGATTAAGTCCTGAGATAAGGATGTCTAGGAGGTTATTAATCCTTGGATTATTGAAATATCTGCTCTAGTAACAAGGAAGAACACTCTAATAAAGACGCATATGAAAGGCGATACTTTGCAGAACGTGATACTGCAACAGTGAAACATTGTCTGGCTTTATTAGACCGTCCATCTTGGATAATGGACATACTGCACTCGACACCAAACCAACTCCGGCCAACTGCTATAGTTAAATCACTGATATATCCCCCAACCAGTCATATGGGGATATGAGCATATTTCTGTATTGAGCATTGTGCTAGAAGTATTGTCAGAACGTGCTGGGATCAATATGAAACCCATATATTATCTTATAGTTCTGAAAAACTATATAAGATTGATATTTATACCAAAAGTTAACCTTAGGCTAACATTCTTAAGAGGTAATACTATCTTGTAACTTTTTTTTTATGGGCTTAAATGCGTTCTAACGCACAATCGAATATTGCTTCAGAGCCTTTTTTGTAGAGAATTTAGTAAACTTTCAAATAGTCGCCTTCCAATTACTACGATTCCCTAATATTATAGAAAATATACCAAGATCCAAAAACTTTTCATGTCTTATTAACAAATTTTTTTTATATTTATTTATTTTTTATATAAATATGGCACAGGTCGAAATAATAGTACTACATTTTATGTACTATTTTATTTTTGGCACGCCCTACATGTTTCTTCTTTTTGGAGGTGGCATAAAGGCCACGAAACATGTAGGGCGTGCCAAAAATAAAATAGTACATAAAATGGAGTACTATTATTTCGACCTGTGCCATATTTATATAAATAAATAAATAAATAAATATACATAAATAAAGGTCAGAAATCGTGGAATTAAATTTTTTTTTTTTTTCAAATACTTCCTTACCTCCAAGTGTAACCAAAATGTGGACCGTTGAGAAGCAAAGATGCCAGAGACTTGTGAAAGGAACAGTTTTCGCAATATTAAATTTGGGATTCAATCGGTACAGAAGATAGTTTTGGCAATAAAGTATCTCTTGAAAAAAAAATTGTGTTATTTATTTTTTAAAGAATGTTAAAGTGTATACAGCATTAAAGCAAGAACTTAAGATAAGAAATGGGGTCAGGGCCTCGATTGATTACTGGACGGTAGCAGGTAAGCCTACGGTAGCTGTTCAGGGGTTCATAGACCAACAACAAAACTCTTAATACAGTATTCTTTTCAGAATCATTTAATAATTTATTTGAATGAATTTTTTTTCCTTTACACATAATATTATTAGTACTTACTTATAGAGAGAGAACTTACTTATTTTGAAAAATGAGTCCAATGCGCCTTAGAAGCTGAGAAATAAAATAAAATAGATTGATAATGCTTTCTTCATTTCTTGAGTTTGGGAAGTGATATCGACATGAGTCTTTCGCCAATTCATTTGTTTTACAGAGTAGTCAAACTGTTTAATATCAGTTTATTTGAAAACGTAAACATATTTTTAAGTTAACTTGACGAAATAAGGCTTCTTGTTTAGCAATTGTCTTTTTCCGTTAATCTGCCCAATAAAAAAAAATTAATTTGCGAAAGACTCATGTCGATATCATTTTCCAAACTCAACAAATAATTTTCAAAAATTCCGTCATGAGTCCAACCTCAATAGCTACTTTCCTTCGGAGGAAAGTGCTAAAAGAAAGCATTCTCAACCTATTTTATTTCTCGGCTCTTAAGGCACATTGGACGGAACGCTGCAAAATCACCAGATCACAAAAGTGGGCCAAATCGGTGACTCCACCACCCATCAACAAGAAGGAATAGGAACTAAAGTCAAAAAGTTATACATATAAAAAAAATATGCAAATCGACTAAAAAATTAAGAATATAATGATGAAACTATTTGCAAAAATGTTTCAAAACATAAATAAATAAAACAAAACTGTAGACAAAAATATATAAAATTAAAAAATAAATAATAATTATAAAAAAATATATATATAAATCATGCCTTCAGCCATAAATGTGACTTTAAATTATAGGCAGGGAATCAACGACATTTAAAGATTTCGATGTAATTACAGCAATTTGTATTTATTTTCATTGGTTATGTATTTCATGTGGCACAAGGTCAAATTTTATTGACTACACACTATTCATCAATAATCCCTTGTTTTTCTCTAGACGTATCACGTCCCTCAGAAGCCTCTTCAAGAGGAACGAAAATAAAAATTGCACCCTTATCTCTTGAGAACCTTCTGCAGATAAGGTATACCCTGACAAGGGAAAAAAGTAATTTTATGTCAAGTAATGTCTATTAAGTTAAATCATATTTTATCCAGGTATTTTATTTATTTATTTATTTTTATTAACTATACTTTTCCTATTCTTTATTATTTGTATATTTTTGTTTCATTAATCGCTTATGGGAGTCCTTTCGTTATCTAATGTTTTTTCTGAGTCAAAATTATAAGTGGGATTCTTTTATCAAAAGGTCAGACATTATTTTTTTGTTTATTTTTATTTTGAGAGAAAATCCATTTAATACCAATATGCTGGATCATCCAGAATAAACATATAGCCAACAGTAATTCCATTGCAGGAGGACTATGGTTGCCTAAGGAAACAGATTACACATTAATTTATTGCAAAAACAAACGTATAGAAGGAAAAATAAAAAAGAAAAAATAATTGATGAGCTGAATCTTGTGGCCCTTAGAAGGTCCGTTCGAACTTAACTCAATATTTGAAACTGATCCCATAATAAAGTTAAGTCAAATATAATCCGGAGATTAATGAATGTATTGTATTAAAAGAATATATAGGAGGAAGAGAAGGACAATAAATTGAGGAGTAGATAAGGAATGAGGTCAGGGCCTAGACATTGATTGGACAGCGGCTGGACAAATGGTAAGCGAACCAATGGGAAGGCAGTACAATACCTCGGATTCAATGGTATAGGTTAGTTTGGGGAGGGGGGGGGGGGGTTGTCCTGCTATTTCGGGGGATCGTCCATTCAAAACCATTGTCTTCATTCTTCAATGGGAGAATGAAGCTCCTACACATGGCAAAGATTTTATCGTCATATATCCAAAAACGAATTTCTGATCAATGCCTTCATAACTCCATGTTATGCCATTGTTTTGTGACGATTTAGGTAAGCAAAATAATGGTAGGGAAGTTTATAAATGTATTGTAAAAAAACATGTACACAAGGAATCAGGAAAATAGAAAATAAAGTACTAATTAGTCGTGTAAAGGTGGACCCTGTGGCCCTTAAAAGGGCCGTTCGAACTTTCATTGTGTAAAGCCCTATTGACACGACAATCGTAGCAGTCTGTACAAGTGCAAAAAGACGTAATATACAATATACATTTTTGTAGAAATACATACATAATGTACTTAATATACAAAACGCGGGGTCTCCCGAGACGAGACAGTCTCGAAGAAACAAAACCTTTACGATGCTATGGTGGTCTTTTTTTCTTGCTTTTCAGGTGCTGTAAATGATTTGCTGCAACGATTTTTTAGAGTACAACTGTGCTGTAAAGAAAAGTCGCGAGTGTTTTCCACCTATCTGACGGGCATTCTCTTCTGCCTGTATTTTCCCTCCAATCCGGAGCCAACTAAGCGAATAACCAGACCAATGTTCTTAATCCTTCTCAATATGAACCTCAAGATTCCTGCACGACACGTTATTTCCGCAGTCATCGAGTACATGAAACGTCTTCTTGCTAATACAGCGCAATAAGAAATCACAGGAAGTGGTGATTCCTCTTCTATCCGACACATCCTGCATGGAGAATTTGTAGCCAGGCCTATTTTCTACAGGTGTTTATTCTTTGTTGCTTGGTTATTGCATTGAGCAACAACCTACCTCATAGCATTTCTAAGGAAGGACAGTAATGTCTTTGTTCGTTTCGTCAGTATCTTGCCTAAAAAAGGTTAAGAAGGTCAGTGCGTTCCCAAACTCTGCCAAATTCCTAGACTCACTGTTCTCGGAACGTTACCAAATAATTCTTTTGGTTAGGGTGCTAGATATTCCATAGTAGTTAGATTCCGGTCAGTAGTAGGTTTTACTGACAAGCGAACATCCCCAAGTGTCTGGAGCCAGTTTTTATGAAACATTGTATATATATATTAAACACGTGAAAATAATCTATACGTATTTTTTTATATCGGGGTAAATGCACCCTTCAAAAGTACAATTCAAATACTCTAACAAGGGGAGTATACAGTGGTGGGGTCACCGATTTGGTTCATTTTTTCTGGCAATTCTAAATCGAAAAAAAGTCGACACGTGTCCAAGCGTTCCGTCCAAAACGCCTTAGGAGCTGAGAAATAAAATAAAATAGGTTGAAAATTCATTATTATATATATCCAGTTTAGAAAATGATATCGACATGATTCTTTCACCAAATCATTTATTTTATAGAGTAGATTAAAGAAAAAATACAATCGTTGAACAATCATTTCTATTTCGTCAAATAAATTAAAAAAGTCCGTCACGCAGGAGCTGCATAACTAAGCACTTTCCTCAGAATTTGGGTAGTGTCGACAGCTTTCCAGAACAATTTGCTTAAAATATCCTACATAAATAAAATAAAAACATGAATAGTTCTCTTTTAAATTTGTAATGAGTAACTGATCAATTATTAATTTGCTTCCAGAGTTATGTTTACACATGGTACCTATTACACTACGTAATAAATACAAAAAACCTCATATTATCGTATTTTGATCTAACTCAGGAACAGGATACAGTCACTCTAGTGGTAGAAAGCCCTCCTTGCGGTGGCCGGTATGAGTATATTAGGAATTTGGGTCCGGAGTAAACCCTCCCTTCTAATGAACCGATTTAGTTTATTTTTACAACATATATTTACCTGTAGATTACCACTACGAATACCGAGTTTCGTCGAAATATACCAAAAATCACGGCTGGTAGTGGCGAATTGGTATTGTGGGTCCGGAGTAAACCCCCCCCCTTCTAATGAACCGATTTAGTTCATTTTTATATCTTACTTTTCTCTCTATATTACCACTACGAATACCAAGTTTCGTTGAAATATAACAAATATTACGGCTGACATAGTCAAATTAGTGTTTTGGGTTCGGGGTAAACCCCCCCTTCCGGTGGACTGACTTTAGTGGTTAACGAACTCGTTCAATCGTTTGCTAATTGAATGCTATATACCAAGTTTCGTGACGAAAAAACAAAAACTCTGGCCGCTATCGTGTTAACAGACACACATATTGATACTGATAGCACTTATAAGTTTTCAAGTTTATATGTAAAATTCAAAATTATTTTGTAATTTCAAAATTATTCCTATGGGACTTCTGTCCCGGAATAAGAATAAAACTTTTCATCCAAAAAAATACATATATATATATATATATATATATATATATATATATATATATATATATATAAATTTTAACGGGGGTCATTTTCGGTGTCTACTAGGTAGGATCGATAAAGATTTGAAGACATTTTTCAAATATTCAGTCATGAGTCCAACCTCAATAGCTACTTTCCTTCGGAGGAAAGTGCTAAAATATGCTTACGTTTGAATTAAACTAACAATATACATTTTTTTACGCCAAAAATAATAGCAGATTTAAAATCAGCAGCCCAAAGAACTCTAATGAAGCAAATATCATCAATAACAAGGGAAACCAGAGACTACTTGTCTCTTCCGGAGAGGAAAAAAGTATTATTTTTTGTTTGTTGTTGGAAGGGTGCTTTCAACCAGAGTTGGGCAAACGTTAGCGCGCGCTAAAAGCTGATAGGTACCTCTCCGCTAATTTAGCGAAACTGTAGAAAGCCAGCGCTAATAATTAGCGGTTAGCGGCGGCATTGCGCTAACCGCTAATCTATTTATGAAATATCGTAATTGCTAATAGCTTAACCTATAGTTACAACTTGTAACTATAGCTTAAGCTATTAGCAATTACAATATTTCATAAATAGATTAGCGGTTAGCGCACTGCCGCCGCTAACCGCTAATTATTAGCGCTGGCTTTCTACAGTTTCGCTAAATTAGCGGAGAGGTATCAGCTTTTAGCGCGCGCTAACGTTTGCCCAACTCTGCTTTCAACCCTTAAATGTGCGATTGGGCAGATATAAGAAATACGTATCGATTATTTTCAAACGTTTAATAAATTCACAAAGTTTCTTAAAAATCGGCCCCGGACACTTGGGTATGTTCCCTTGTTAGTCTCCGTTTTGCCAGTTTATTCACTTCATCATCCCCGAATATAACCCACTGCCATTTAGTGTAGCTTAACCAGGTTCTCTTCAACTCGACAATATTGCATATTTCTGCATTCATCCATAATTTTGGACCTAATGCAGGTAATCACGTATTACTGTGGGCTATCAATGTCTGCAAACATATATTTATGTACATATACATACATACATATATATATATATATATATATAAATATATATATATTTAGATATATATATATATATATATATATATATATATATATATCTTTTTTATCCTAGTAGGCATGAGGTCATTAAAGCAGTCTTCCCTTTTTTTATACTACTTTATTTATTGGGCCCGACATGTTTCGTGCGTCTTTTCTTCGCACCTCTTCAGGGGCACTTCTTGCAAGGAAGTCCTCTCGTTCCCAAGTACTCCCTCTGGAGTCCGGCTTATTACTATTAGGGAGTACTTGGGAACGAGAGGACTTCCTTGCAAGAAGTGCCCCTGAAGAAGTGCGAAGAAAAGACGCACGAAACATGTCGGGCCCAATAAATAAAGTAGTACAAAAAAAGGGAAGACTGCTTTAATGAACTCATGCCTACTAGGATAAAAAAGAATTTGGATAATTTCGGTCATCTATAAGAATAAATTATATATATATATATATATATATATATATATATATATATATATATATATATATCCCTCCATCGACCACGTGGGGTCTAGGCGGACCCCACGCACACTATTTCCCCCCTTCCTTATAGCAACTGTAACTCTTCCTTCCTGTTCATTGAGTAGCACTCTAATCAGTAGTACTCCGAAGATCGGCAGTGTCAAAACGCTCATGAAGGATAGTCTAGCCCTCAAATTGATTATTTTTTTCAGAAAAACGGCTTTGGGGTCTGAGTGGGCCCCACGTTGTCTTCAATGATAATTTTTTTTTTTTAAATTACATGTATTTATTTTAACAATTTAATTAGTTTGAATCATGGTAGTATCTGCTATAAAGATAAAACTGAATTCGTTGAATTTTTACAATCTGACGAAAGGATTCCATTTTCCTGTGTTATTGTCTTTCTGTAATGCAATTTCAAATCCTACAACCACAATTTTGGAACCTGAGACTCCATATTTGGAGGGTATCTTCACAGATTGAATATTTTTTTTAAGGTAGTCTTATGGACAATTAGCACGTTACTACCATAAATGTAAGTGGGGTCCTGGACCCCACGTGGGTGACGGTGTAACTCTCTCTCTCTCTCTCACGTGGTCGACGGAGGGATATATATATATATATAAATATAAACTTACCTAGTAGATGTGAATGTGCTCAAGTTAAGTGATTTATATTTGTATACTTGAAAAGGTATAGGAATCGCGGAGGAATGCGGTATGAGGACAGACAAGGAAGATAACAACTCTCCGATAAGAAACGATGCTGTTATTTCCACGGTTATTACCTCAACGATCGGTAATAACAGATAATAATATAATGAGACCCTTGTTTAGTCTTCAGCTACTTTCAACGAGCCAGCGTTTAATTTCCACTAAAACCCGGACTACACTCATCTCGAGGATTTAGATCTCAAACCTGCGCTTTAAATTCTCTTAGTTAGGACTGTTTGATTGGAAAGTCAGTCGGAGAGATTAAAAAAGGAGTGGAGGAGTTTGGTTTGATAACAGGAAAATACCTAACTCAGAAAGAATAAAACAAGTCTGGACGCAAAGAAACATTTCTCGAAACAGCGATCCTTGTACTTTTCATGGTCCTACCGGTCAACTGAGTCAGTAATAATAAGGATTTAATTATAAAATAATTAAAAACAGGAAGTTTATTATTGACCCTTTGCCGAACCAAGCGAGAAACTTATTGAAGTTTTCGCTATTTTAGTGTGTATATAAAACAAGCTGGCGTTGATAGGCGAGGTTAGCTCAGTGGTAGAGCATTCGAGAAATGTACTAGAGGACTTGAATTCGGCATAAGTTAGGAATGTGTCAATCTTGTGTGGCCTATTCTGAGCCGAGCAAGAATCACCTCTGCTCTCCTATTTTCTACTATAGTCGAGGTCTTCCACAGCACAGGTTAAGCCTTAATTTCTCTTAATTTGTTGTCTCTGGTATTGTATCATTCAGAGATTCAGGCTGAATTTTACTTATAATATAATACATAACATTATTTCGTGGTACTTGGTTAATGCTACCCCTTCAGGTAGCTGCTTTGGCTGCCTGGTCCACTTTTTCATTTTAAGGTATTCCACAATGACATGGAATCCATACAAAATTAACTTCGAATCCCTTTCTTTGCAGGTAATCTACCCTTATCACCAATGGATGTTAAGAATAATGGTTACTTATAGCCATAAGATCTGATAAAGAGCCTGAAAAGATGGTGACTGAATTACCTCTGTGTGCAACGGCATTGAGAGCCATCTCTATAGCAATTAACTAAATACCGTACCTTTAATGTAAAGGATAGCTAACGTAAAGGTAATATTGACGTTTGGAAGAGTGCTAATAAATATAGGTTTATTAGGTGATATTTTATGATCTTTGAAATCTTGAATTGAAAATGGCTACACGTCAAATACATCATAATCATATGAAGAACGCAGTGCCAAAGGTGACTAACCCACAATAAGAAATTACTGAGAAAATCGGATTTAAAGTTAGAAAGAATCTGAAAAAAATTAGCGTTGGTGACAAAAATGATTTCAATTGGGCCAATTAAAAAAATTTTTGTCACCAACGCTAATTTGTTCAGATTCTTCTTAACTTTAAATCCGATTTTCTCAGTAATTTCTAATTGTGGGTTAGTCACCTTTGTCACTGAGCCCTTCATATAATGTAAAATTGGAAATCGTAAAGAAAAAATAAAAAGGAAAAAATTGGAACTTGGAAAATAGAACCCAGGTAATAAAAAGTTGATGACATACTTCTTGCCCGGTGGTGCGCCTAACCTCATACACACTCTGATAAATATAAATAAATAATTATATACACCCGTACATAAATATGAATATATTTATATACACCCGTACATAAATATGAATATATTTATATACACCCGTACATAAATATGAATAATGCTCTTCGCTTTAGATGCGGAGCATCATCATAAATAAATAAATATGAATATATTTATATAAAGGATAGTTAATATGGATTGGACGGCATAAGTCCATTTCCACTCCGGCCTAGAAAGCATAAAGTCGATAACGTGCAAGTCCTAAATAGAGGAGCCAATCTAAGAATCGCCTTTTATATTTTTAGAAATGTTAAGGCCAATCAATCCCAACTATTTATAACCTCCTCCAAATGCCAAGTATTACCTTTAATTTAGCTGTAATTTACTTCAAAGGTTACAGTTTTTAGTTAATTATCCCTTAACTAGTAATATTCAAAATTTCATTAGTAATAAGTGGCCAACGTTTCCTACGGTAGGAAAATGTTTATGAGCGTAAAACAGGACATTAAAGTATGCGATAAAAAATTATACATTATAGTAACGATAATTTTTGACACAATAATTTCAAATAATTTATTGACAAAAGGTTTTGATATTCATCGTCAGGCAGTGTGATTTTTCTAGGTGGACTAATTAATTTCAGCCCGCAGCCCAAAAATGTATTCGGTCGGTCTAGGGCACATAAGATATGAAAATACATTTTTGCTTTTGCTGATTTTTTGTTCTTATATCTCTTATAGAAAATAATAGGGATGAATGTGCTTTAAATAAAGCAGGGTAGAGCTAGAATTTCGGGTGAGTGTGCCGCGACGATTCAGGCACAACAGATTGAATATATGAATGACAAAGAACAGAGAAAGGAGAAAAGAGACCTCATAGTCTAAAAAGTCCGATTCGCAGGAACTGCATCATCTTAGCGCGGTTCCGTTCTTATCCCTAGTCTCAATTGGAATGATTAGAATAGAAACAGTTATTATTTCGGTTCCACATTTCTTGAAAGGTCTTGATTTATGATGTTACCTGGATGGGTCGGCCAACCCTAGAAAGGCCACCGCTAGGCAGTTGAAAAGCTATATCTTGGAAATCCATATTTCTAACATTAAATTGTTTTTATTATTTTACTTAACCTGTTTTATTTTCAAATACATTATCCAACTATAAGCAATTAAAAAATAACAAGGAATAAAAACAGACTTATCGTCGCTACAAATGCAAACTAACGAATGTGAAAATCGCCACTTTTCAGAGTGGAAAAACATTTATTCATAACTTTTTTTGGGCAGTCAAATATTCAGCAGATTTGACCTTTTGATAGTGGGATACTTTCCCTTTAATAGAGTGATCTAAGATTCAAGAATTTGCCGTACATAAGTCCAGCAGAAATTAGTAAAGATTGACAATGAAAGATGCATTTTTTCACATTCGTTACTTTGCATTTGTATCGACGATATGAAGAGAGGGAGGAACCGCGCTAAAAGCGCTCTGTCAACTGTTAAATGCGAGGCGTGCGCGCTTTGCGGGTCATTTGAAGACCCCCCCCCCGTCGTCCTTATGGTATAAAGTCGTCAAATTGTGTGTTTTCCTCGTATTTCAGTTGTCAAGTTTATTACGTCAACTGTGAATGATGTGTGGCAATCTTCTTGGCCTAGAATGTCTTCTGTATATGTCCACTAGTAGCCATGTATTCTCAGTGCCCTAGGCATCCTTGCTATGTGACGTCGCACAGTGGTGCCAAACGCCCTATTTTGGGGGGGGGGAACTGTAGGTACTTGAATCTTTATGATTTTGGTATCATTTGTAAGGGTTTTTTTTAGTGCTGAGTCGAATGAGGCCACTACCAATTCGATAGAACAATTATTTAGGGAGATAAACGGGTTTTATATTACGAAAAGCGTTAAAAACAGTAAGTAATCAATTTAAAAAAGTAGAGATATGAATCCTTCCAAATGTATTTTCTAGTGCTGAGTTGAATAAATTAACAAACAATGTAATACAGTTAAATGGTCTCGACGTATTGCTCGTTATTAAAATTTTCGTTTATAACGAATAAATTTTGATATTTTTACAGGAGATATTAGGTAGATCTCTCTGTAAATGTAAATATCTTTACAATCTAAATGCACCAAGTTCATGGTACATTTGGGCAAAATAGGATTTTTTTTTTAAAAAAAGCTACATATACTCATGAGGCTTCCTGGGTAATATCAAGTTCTCAGGAATAAAATAAATGTTATAAAATATTGTTTTACGTTTCACTAATGTCTGTAAGATTATTAATCAGTGAGAAAACGGTCAACAGAAAGGTGTTTTGTCATCATACCTATTAATGAAATGGAAAAGGAATATTACAGCTTATAAACGCGATTGCACACCTCCGGTTTTGGAGGTTTTTCCCTCTCGGCACCACTGTTCCTCGTCAAATACAGGGTTGTCGTAGTACTGAATCCAAAAAATTCTCGGTAAAAATGCAGTTTCCAGCCCTCCAAACCGATTTCTTTCAAATTTTGCACAATAACGTATTTTGATGCACTAAACACAAATACAATAAAAAAAAAAAAAACGTCGGATTTAACTAGGAAAGAAGTTATTAAGCACTTCAGTTCACTGTTATGCAGGTTATGAGAGCTATTAATTATAGCGAGTTGGATTGACTGGGGTTTTGTTATTTTCTTGAGCGAGCGTAGCGAGCGGAAACGCATAGCACGTATGCCCTTAAGCGACAGAGGACGATGCCCTTAAAATTGAAATATTTTCGAATAAATGGTTTCTGAACATTTCAAATGAGAGTTCTCTGTTTCCCAATGTTACATATCTGCGCATGCGCGTGTTTACAAATACGCTGATGACGCCTAGTTTTATAACCTTCCTAACTTTAGTGCTTAATATTATATTATATTAATTTTAGCGAGTTGGATTGACTGGGGTTTTGTTATCTTCTTGAGCGAGCGTAGCGAGCGGAAACGCATAGCATGGATGCTTTAAAGTCGTCATTTACGCCTTAAAGTCTTCACAAATTTAGTTGTTTACATTAGCTCTCATAACCTGCATAACAGTGAACTTAAGTAACTGACAGTGAGCTTAATAACTTCTTTCCTAGTTAAATCCGACGATTTTTTTTTATCGTATTCGTGTTTAGTGCATCAAAATACGTTATTGTGCAAAATTTGAAAGAAATCGGTTTGGAGGGCTGGAAACTGCATTTTTACCAAATTCTCTGTAGCATGGTATGAAGATAATAACTACTACCACATATTAATCCTAATTAGCCGAATTTCCTCATAAACGAACTCGAATTTGTATACATAATTTAAAAATAACCCACAAAGAGGACGCCATCTTGTTCTTGAAAAATACACATAAACACTGATTCTCAGAAAGATAACTTGAAAAATTTTTTCTTATGTCCGTCACTAATCATTAAAATCCAATGGTAATTGCCTTAATATTCAGCGTACTGAAGATGTTAATATTTCCTTGAAAGTCCGGCTCTGATTAATTATTTTATCCAATGCAGCGTTTGGATTTATTTTTACCATCCTAAACTTCTCAGTTGAACGATTCCTTTGTGGGCATTTTTTTCTCTGTGTTATCATAATTTTTTTAACACAAATTATTTGTATGTAATCGTCATAATTTGAATTGACACGATGACGTCAGAGACAACATGCAGGAAACATAAATACGGGGAGCCAGATTTATCTTTATTTTATTTATTTATTAAAAGTTTCGCAGTTTTTAGCGATATACTCTATGACAAAAAATGATGATTACATGTTTACAAAATTAGTTACACAATAAATGATGATTAAATAAATGATGATAACAATGATTACATTCATACACATACACACTCATATATACATATGCTTATATTATTGCACTATATCTATGTTAATTGTTTATATTTACATTATACATACATTATACATTATTAATATCTATAGGCTTATAGCGTTCATTAATATATCTATATAATTATTTTATTCATTAATATTCTTATTAATACATTATTCCTTATTATTATATATATATATATTTATATTACACATTATTATTATTACATTATTCCTTATTATTATATATATACTTTTATTACACATTATTATTATTACATTATTCCTTATCATTATCTATATACTTATATTGCTTATCATTATATTATACATACATTATACTTATCATTATACTTATCATTATCTATACATTATACTTATCATTATCTATATACTTATATTATTTCATTATTCCTTTTCATTATCTATATACTTATATTACACATTATTACTACATTGCTTGTTATTATTGTTATTGTTTTTCGCTACAGAGTAATTCACCAATTAATATGTATTTAATGCTGCAATTTGTTCATAGCAAACAGTTTAGTTTGTGTCTGTATTGTTTATGTTCAGATATAGTTAATGCTTGAAATAGATTGGTGTAATGTTATCCTCAAAGATAGATATATCTGCTTTTCAGATTACCTGTATAAATAATGTTAGACAGATACGTAAATAGAGGATCTTATTATGTGACGTATTGTCAAAGTTTGTTAAATATATTTGTATTTTTTAAATAAGTGTATATCTTGTCTATATACTGGCTTCTATCTGAGAGTAGTTCAGTCATGTTGTCCGATAAGTCATAGTTTTCTCTCAACCGACATTCAGATTTATCTGATGTAACTTAAAGAGAGCGTTGTATTTAACCTCATCAAAACCATATGATACACGTATAGAACTTAAGATACAGCCGCATTTCACAGCAAACCTTCAGTATATAAAGAAGCTTCGAAAATATTCTTCGTTATTGTACTAAAATATAGTAAGATATTAATGGAATTAAACTAAAACTTACTATAATATTTGAGTTATTAGGCTCCTGACAGGCTGTAAGTATATATTATCCTAAGAGGATATATTGTAAGGACTACAGGCTGTGCATAGAGGAAAGAGTGTACGCGGAGAGAATGCAGCGAGGTATAAAGCAGGGCTGTCAGTATTCCAAGCACCCTACAGACTATATATAATCAAGAATCGATACAGGGATCCTCTTTATTCGCATACATACTAATTAGCAGAATATAATTCATTACAACATACTAATAGGTGTCGTTTGATTCAATTAATTTTATCTTTATTAATAACTAGCTGAATACCCGTGCTTCGTCACGGCAGATAAGTTTAGGACTTTTTTTATATATATTTCTTTATTGGTTATTACATGCTGTATATAAATACATCAGGTAATGTGATGAATGATACAATATGGAGGTTCTGTGCTCAAGGCCTTCCAACTTCATCCTCGATTAACGTCAGAAAGATGCTCAGATGACGTTGAGACGTGCCTACACAAGCTCCCTTCTGCTCCGACCAATGGCTGGAGTCGAAGAGAGATCGGTGAGCCACAGAAAATTGTCGCACTTGAACAAAGAGAAAGCCATAGCTAACTCTTTATTAGGTCACTGCAGCAGATCTCTAGGCCAATGTCTTTTGAGTCGCCTCGGTGGAGAGAGTGGGTGGGTGGCACTTGATAGGGATTTTGAAGAGCGGAAAGTTTAGGATGGAAACGTTGGAATCTGGATAATACAACATCATTAACGAGTGGGGTATTGAGGTCTTTATGGAGGTTGAGGTTGGAAACGTAAAATAATGTATCATTAAATATATTTTTAAATTTTAACGTCCATTTATTATTAACTACGAATTTTAGGACGGGTTATCTATAGGTTACCACCCTTTTCTAACCAGGATAGGGGTGATGCCTTTTCTTTTTTTCGAAAGAATAGCCACCGCCCCTAGTGGGAAGCGAACCCACGACTTTTGGCACGCAGTGTTAAGAGCTCACGCCTTAACCCTCACGGCTACCGGGTCTCCTTTTTTGTATCATTAAATAATATTATATAATATTGCGTTAAATAATGTATCATTAAAATTAACGTTCCTGTATAATTTTGTGCACTTTATTGTACCATGGTTCCCGTCATACTATATGTTATTCATCAATTGAATTTATGTTTCCAAGATGTCACTTGGAAACACCCATTACATTTGCGAGCATTACCAACAGGTGCAAGGGTTCGGGATATTATTACATCGGATGGACCATCACCAGGTATAGCGTAAACTCTATGAGGGACAAGATCACAGTTTATTTCTAGCAATTTAAGGTCTGCCATCATAGTTGAAATTAACCGCAATTAACAATAATACTATGAAATAGATACAGTACAATAACAGCTGTACTGTTATCGTCCTAGCAACGCATGCTGCTAAGGCTTGCCTGCTGAAACCAAGTAAAAATTCAAAACCCTCTAAAAATACTTGAAAATTTGAATATCAAAAAATCCTTTCTTTGCGAGTGTTTAAGTGTAAAATGTCAAATTTTTCTGTCGAGTGGTTTGGGCTGGGCGATAGGTCAGAGAGTTAATGAGTAGTTTTTGACAAAAATATACCAGTAGATTAGTAGATTGAGTGTGGAGAATCTAATAGAACCATTTTCAAGGTCATATGTTTCAACTTGACTGTTGTTGAGGAAAATCCAAGAAAACTATATTTTTCTTTGGATTTATAAGGTTGAAATGGTTGGGAAATGTGGAAAGAATGGAAACAGAGATGCTCACAAGAAAACAGATGTACTGCAAACTAAAATATGTATAAGATACTGTACATGCCTGTTGATCAATCGTCAAGGGAATGAAAAAATGAAGTATTTATTACCCGCATTCGAATTGGTCATTCAAGGATAACTAACGAACGCGTATGACTAAAATGTCCAATTCCAACGTAAAGAGATGGGGATTTAAGTCCAAAACATCTAAACAAAAAACAAAACTACGTTTAATGCTAACTCCTCTAGTGTTTTACTCTCATGCATTCCAAGGTCGCGTTGCATACACTGGTTGTCGTAATTCAACGAAGTGAAGCAACGTCAGGCGCGGCTAGTACTCAGATAGGTGACCTTCAGGAAAAACTGTATTATAGGGTACCTCGGTGCTAATGGCCCAGAATTAAGGGTAAAAATTCAGTTTCCAGCCCTCCAAACCGATTTCTTTCAAACTTTGCACAATAACGTATTTTGATGCACTAAACAGGAATACGATAAAAAAAAACCGTCGGATTCAACTAGGAAAGAAGTTATTAAGCACTTAAGTTCACTGTTGTGCAGGTTATGAGAGCTAACGTCTAGGTCACTTAAAGTCTAGGACGACTTTAAGGGCATACATGCTATGCGTTTCCGCTCGCTCCGCTACGCTCCGCTCGCTCAAGAAGATAACAAAACCCCAGTCAATCCAACTCGCTAAAATTAATAGAATTCTATTAATTTTAGCGAGTTGGATTGACTGGGGTTTTGTTATTTTCTTGAGCGAGCGGAGCGAGCGGAAACGCATAGCACGTATGCCCTTAAGCGACAGGTGCCGACAGGTGAGGATGCCCTTAAAATTAACAATATCTTTGAATAAATGGTTTCTGAACATTTCAAATGAGAGTTCTCTGTTTCCCAATGTTACATATCTGTGTGTTTACAATTACGCTGATGACGCCTAGTTTTATAACCTTCCTAACTTTAGTGCTTAATATTATAGTCTATTAATTTTAGCGAGTTGGATTGACTGGGGTTTTGTTATCTTTTTGAGCGAGCGTAGCGAGCGGAAACCCATAGCATGTATGCCTTAAAGTCGTCATTTATGCCTTAAAGTCATCACAAATTTAGTTGTTTACATTAGCTCTCACAACCTGCACAACAGTGAACTTAAGTGCTTAATAACTTCTTTCCTAGTCATATCCGACGTTTTTTTTTATCGTATTCGAGTTTAGTGCATCAAAATACGTTATTGTTCAAAGTTTGAAAGAAATCGGTTTGGAGGGCTGGAAACTGCATTTTTACCGAATTAAGTACGTCTTAAAAAAAACAAAAGAAAAAAAAACAAGTAAATAAATCCATTCAAAAAAATGAACAATCTTCTCACGTATCGAAACCACAATCATAACACTTCAGAACATTTTCTCCTCTTCCTCATTATTTTTAAACAACTATAATCTAGCAGAAAAATAAGGGTTGCCACATTTAGGATCCTCCTCATTCATAACAAAATTGAACATCATTCTTGTCAAACGGATAGCTCTAAAATGAACATCTACAATTTTAGGTCATTCGTGAATCGGATGAGGCTCGCCAACAAAAACCTAATTAACGGAAGTCGTATCAGTAGAGATGGTTGTGGGTAAAGTCAAAATCCAAAATGAAACCACCATGAGATGACCCGAGTACCTCTAGATTGGATATGAACACTCAACGCATTTCTAACATAGCTTTGACAAATGTAATGCACTGTCTAGAGGTATTATCAATTATCAGCATTAAATATTGTCATAAGGGGAGTAATACATTTTCAGATAATCAGAGTGAAAATTATCAGATCCTAAGAATTTATTCATTCATAGAATGAAACATCTAAGTTTTCTGTAGAATAAAGTATTCAAACCCATGAAAAGATAGGACCAAACTTATAACGGAAGAACAAACTTACCAACCACTCGAGTCGAACAACTAAGATGCACTGACCAGACAGTCCTTCATAACTGACAATTAGACTGGACAAACAATACAGAAAACGAATGAAGCACAGTGAAGTCTATGGTTAATTACTGACCTTCATACAGGAGACCACTGCGTGAAAAAACAGTAGTAGCCATACTTCATATCGGCTATAGCCATGTGACCCATTGGTAACTAATGACCAATAAGGACAAACATAACTGTCAATCGTGCAACATAGACCTCACAATCAAACTGAATGCAGTTTAAGATGTGATCTAGATGTTCCATACGATATAACAAGCAAATTTTTAATGACAAATATAGGAAACGTTTACAAGACGATTTAGATTAATTTGACAATCGTGATGAGATAATAGACAATTTCCAATGGCGTTCTATCCAAAGAGTGGCAAAAAAAAAATGCAAATCACCAACGAAGCGTTGAAGTTAAGCAACGTCGGTTGTGGCAAGTACTGGAATGGGTGACCGACCACGTGCCATTAGCATTATGAAAGGGTGGGAACCGATAGATAGCCCGGCGTTTATAGCCTATTGTTGATACGCCGTTAAAAAAAAAAAAAAAAAATTATTTTTTTTACGGCGCATAGACATCTCGGCCATTAGCGCCGAATATATATCGATAAGTAATCCCCCCCCCCTGGAATCGCAGACTATTCGTGATAAATCCCATGAAAAAAGTGAGTATAAAGGACACGACCTAGATTGAGCTGGTCAATATTGACGGAATCAAGTTGCAGAACTGGATGGGAGAGAGTCCACACAGCTTGGCGAGGATGTGGTCAAACACAAGTATGGCTAGCCCTCTTCTTATAGTTATCCTTCATTCCCTCAAGGCTCAAACAGAATATATACAAAAAATAGAAATGAAAAACAGGAAAAGATGGACGGAATGGATCCAGGATCAACAGGTGGCATTGATTCTTGAACAAGATAAATAGTTTATACAACAGCTTCAATAGCCACAGTAATAAATAAAAGTAACAAGTTCAGAAATTAACCTTATGCAGCGCCTACCTCTGCGCTTTAGATGCGGAGCATTATCTATCAAAAAATAAATAAATAACCTTATGCAGCGCCTACATCAGCTTACTACAAGGTATTGAATGCTCTGCGCTTTAGATGCGGAGCATTATCTATCAATAAATAAATAAATAACCTTATGCAAAAATAAATAAAGCCGGAACTGCATCATCTTAGCACGTGCCCATAAAGTGCCTATCCTTAGTGTCATCCGGTATGATCATCCGTCATTATGACTATGCGACATTGTGCGATTATAGGCTGGTCTCGGTACATTCGGAAATTTTCAATATCCAATAGATGTGAAGTTTTTTTTTTTTTTTTTTTTTTTTTTTTTTTTTTTTTTTTTTAAATACTGCAGTCAACGTTGCATAGGCAACACACCGGAAGAACATTTAATAATTTTTTTTTTTTTTTTTTTTTTTTTTTTTTTTTTTTTTTTTTTTTTTTTTTTTTTTTTTTTTTTTTACGGCGCATCGACATAAATCTTGGTCATTAGCGCCGCGAATCGAATAATAATTTTTATTTATTTATTTAATTACTGCTCTACAACTTAGACGATTAGCAGATACATCAGCAATGTGTTCCATTCTAGACAGTAGAAGGTTGATATTAATTATGATTCCAGACATTATTCACAGATTTACGGTACAATACTTTAGAGATATAAATAGTATGACATGTACACGAACATATTTGTTATACATGCACAGATATGAGCTTATAAGGCACATCCCCAAAAAAACATAAATGTGAAATAGAGGCCAACTCCCTTCCTCAAAAATATCCCCTCCTAAAACCCCCCAAAAACGCCTTACCATTCTACACTCCCAAAAATTAGTATGAGTTGGTGTATTAATTCAACCAAAAATATTTGCCAATACAAGAGATGATACAAGAAAGAAATGTCCAAGTTCATTACTTGGAAGACCTCATAGTTACTTACTAAGAACAGTAAAGACACTTCAACTGACCTTTAAAAACAACAATAAAATACTTATATCCAGTTACTAAAATATCATTTTCCTCAACCAGGTATATTCTTAAACTTGGCAATGTTTAGTTTTTCTCTAAAGATAATTGCGGCACAAAAAAACATTGCCTATATGCGCCTAATTGTTTCTTAAAACATCAAATATAGGTTCTTCATAACGAGACAATTCATTTGATACCCCACATCATGGGTTTCGGACGGAGAGGGTAAAAATCGGCTCTAAGACCGCCTGTAATATACACACAGTATGCTTAGGCCGGAACTTGGCCTGGCGCACTACCGTGCGCCTAGATATGAATATATATATGTATTAAAAAATAAATCGAATAATTAAAAATTGTTGTTTTTCCGGAAAGAATAGTTCATTTTGTGCTAAATTCTCTATAAATCAGGACCTCTGAATTACACCATGTAAAAAATAGATTTTCATTCTGGTCGAAGTGTGGCTTAAAACGCGCGTTACATCAATGTAGTTCGGGGCGAACGCAGCATCAATGAATGTACAGTGCGGCGATAGTTTCAAATGTCGCCTTAGAGATTTTAATCTCGAAAACAAGAAAAATCGCGGGAGATCTTCTGTTGTTGATCATGACCAACTAAGGGAGTATAAGAAAACCCTCGATAAAGAACTCGGAGCATTGCGAGATAAGCTAGTGTTTACCATTCAACAGTTGTGCAACAATTATTTTGGCAACAACCCAATAGTTAAATGCGGGATGTCACGTATAGCTGAACGAAGGCAAGTAGGGACAGGGCCTAGACTCCTTATGGGATGCCTACATTGGTCCCGACCCGATCTGATAGCCACCGACTGTCGGAAGAAAAACAAACATATGCATCTCAATGAAGGTGCCTACATTGGTCCCGACCCGATCCGATAGCCACCGACTGTCGGAAGAAAAACAAACACATGCATCTCAATGAAGGTGCCTACATTGGTACCGACCCGGCCTGATCCACACTCCGATGGCCACAGATTCTCGGCCGTTCAAACTTGTTTGTTTCTAGACCGATTTCGGACCGACGACGCAAAATTCGGGCCGACAACTTTGTTAATTCACATTTTTGTTTTTTGTTTTCCTTGTATATTAAATTACGCGGAAAGATGTTTGTAACCATCCAATATTTATAAACTTCTAATGCTTATAACTTTCCAGCTACCTTTCTTATAAATAATTTTAAAATGTTGTCTGCGTGTGTAAAAGGTTGTATCGTAGTGTAACAGTAAAAATTTACTACTACAATAAGATTTATTTTTTCTGGACTGATATACTTCCAGAAGATAGATTGACCTCTCAACTCCTCCTCCATACCTCCTACATTCAACCTAATCGAAGGTTTCTTTGTTTATTAGCTGGTATTTCTCAATCACTCACATTCACTTCACTACGAGGTCATTACCGACGAGCCGTGACTAACTCGCATCGGATCTGGTCGGGACCAATGTAGGCATTCAGGTCGACCGTTGTCGGTCAAACGAAATCGGATCGGATCGGGAGAAATACGGGTCCAATGTAGCTTGAGGAGTGTACCTGGGCAGCTGATCACTGCACTACTGAGGCATAATCAGCAGCAAGGGAAGAGTTAAAACGATCTTACATCCGGAGACTGTGATAAGGATAACGACATAACCACAGAGGAAATTCGCAAGCAATAGAAACTCCCAGACTAAGCTTAAGTTCTCACTAAGTACCTCCCAACTCCTTTTCCTTAATCCCTCGTGTGTATAATGTTTCTGACAGACACGAGGGAAATTTAAGTGGAGTATGTTGGCAGTAGTGAGCATCTAGAATCTTGATTTCCCTCGTGTCTGTCAGACCCTATATAAATAAAATAGCCCCTACAAACCAGGGGCTAGACATGAGGACGTTCAACATGATTAACTCTTCAACAAACAAATACATATATTCCTGAGTAAGAATGAGTCAAGAAGGAAACCATAACATCTAATAACAATTCGAGGAATAATACTCGACTAAAACCACTCACTTCAAGAGTTTTATGTTTCCTACTTATATATAAACTCCGACTCATCTTAGAACCGCGTCATCTAAGCGCGTTTCCATATCTTTCTTAAGCCTAGTATCATTTGCAAACCATGGAATAGTTATAATTAACCCTGGATTGGCACTGCCATTAACATCTACGGTAGCCAACGGCCATAGCCACGTTGAATGCACCGGTTCCCGTGGATCACCGAAGTTAAGCAACGTCGGGCGTGGTCAGTACCTGAATGGGTGACCGACCACGTGCTGTTGGCATTATAAAAGGGTGGTAACCTCTAGATAGCCCGACGCTAATAGCCATATAGTTGATGCGCCGCTAAAAAACGAAAAAAAAACAACAAAAAAAAACATCTACTGTAATGACACAGTAGGAAAAATTGTATCCCATACTTTGAAAATTATTAAAATAAATAAATTTCAAATTTTTCTTTTGGTTTTTTATACAAAAACAACGTACAGAACAGGAACGCCAAGAATTAAATTTAAACAGGAATAAAATAATTTGATCGAGCTGCTCTTTAAAAATGTAAAAGAGTAGAACTATTCATGCTTTTATTTTATTTATATAGGTTATTTTAAGCAAATTCGGAACTGAATAAGCGGCTATTCACAAGGTAGTGGCTGTTCAGTACCGGCTGGTAAGCAGCCTAGTGTGACCGCGGCTTATTCGCTGGCTGCTGGTGCTGCTAGCTAGCGGGTGGGTAGTAGCGGTTGCTAGGCAGCCTAGTGTGACCGCCGCTTAACTGTCACGTAAGCTTTCACCAGTTGGTAGCCTAAATCACAGAGAAAATCATTTCTTGGCTGTTTTGAGGCCATTTTGTCACTTGGAAAGCCGTAACATGAAAGGGCCGCCACACACTATGAGGTAGCGGTGCACCTGTCCAGTCTAGCTCATAGTCTGTGGCGGAACTTTACTACCCCCAGTCTACCCTTTCCGGCGACCTCACACCTGATGAAAATTCGATTATTTCCACCTCACAGGCGAGTAGACCTCATGTGTGTGTGGGGGTTGTCAGGTGTACCTGATGAGGTCTCAGTTTTCTGCAGCTCTGATTTGTGTTAATTTGTTTTACCGTTGTGGCCTTTTTATTTATGGAATCAGTTTAAAGTGTAAAATGACTCATAAAATTAACGAAGTTCTTAGTGATTTCATCGAAATTTATAAAAATGAACCATGTTTATGGAAAATAAAAGACGATGATTTCCACAATAGAAATAAAAGGGATGCTGCATATCGCAAATTAGTAAACAAACTGCAGAAAATATATCCAAATGCAAACGAGAGTATGGCTAAAAGTAAAATTAATAGTTTTCGATCTAATATTCGAAAGGAGTAGAGGAAAATTGACTCCTCAAGATTCTCAAAGTAGCTGTTAGTTTTTCGTGTGGAGATATAGCGGCCCTCATTTGTGTATATTTCTTCTTAATGAAAGGAGATACAAGTGACAATAACTCTATGTAAACTGATTCGTTCATGCGCAGATAATTGCGATAATCTGTTGGTTCATCTCTTAATTCGTTCAGCAGATTGATATGGGTGAATTTATTTCTTCTCTGCAACCATTCCTTACACCATTGCTTGCGTTTTTTTTTTCGTTTGTTTTTACGTGTCTCAAATATTACTGCAAATAGAGAGAGATAAAGTAGATCATCTCCTGGAGGATCCATATTGAAGACTGACAAACCTGTCCGGTACACCTGAACAGTGTGGGTCACAGGTAGACCGGACAGGTGCACCTCACGGGTGTACCTGTCCGGTCTACCTCATAGTGTGTGGCCGGCCAAAGTGATCGACCCCGTGAAGGTTTATCAGATGAGAGAAAAAGTCTTACGTTAACTACACCGTGTGGTAAATAATACCCCAAACACAACTCGCGACCTTCTCATGCAGCGATTAGCAGACACGTTGTTTATATTAGGTTATACCAGATAATGCACTTCCGGTTATGTAGGAAGAAGGAGGGAGTCTCTGTGATTTACAGAAAATAAGAAACACGCCATAGAACAACAAATATTTTTCACCCCTCGTTGTCAATCCACGGTTAATATTTTGTGGAAATTATAGAACACATACTCCAATGAAATCTTGAAGTAAATTGAGATTCGCCAATTCCACACGTGAAACGAGCGTGGTATAAGATATAGCCTGTTCAAATAATCCCAATTATGAATTTGCCCCGTTACTATTACTCCTTGCAACGGAACGGAGTAGATATCATACTCAACAAATAAGGAACATGTGTTATAAAAATAAGCAAATTCCATCTGTTAGAACAAGGTGAGGTTTGCTCCAGAAATGAAACAAACAAAAATAGTATTTATATGTCGTGGTATCTGCGGTATGTCAAATGAGAGAGGATGCCAGTTCCAGATGGAGCAAGGTGTTACAAGACAAAGTTCAATAAATAATTGAAGGGCTCAGTGCCAAAGGTGACTAACCCACATTTTCAACAAATTTGAGTTATTCACTTTTCCTGATAGAGAATTTTAAGTTTTATAATTGATAGTAATGACCAGCCTTTACACCTCATTGATTAGTACTGACTTCTGTTAGTTTGTTTTGGAACTTACTGCAAAGCTAAATCTTATGGGAGGCAGACTGGACCAACCTTGACTATAAACTTTTTATTATTATGGTATATTCATAAGAATTTTATGTATCTAATGAATAAAGACCAATTAAAATCGTTTCTGTCACGAAGACCAATTTTTTCCATAGTCTTCTAAACTTTAACCTTAATTTTCTCAGTATGTTCTAATTGTGGGTTAGTCACCTTTGGCACTGAGCCCGTCAATTAATAATTGATGCAGCTGCTGATTACGAATATAAAACAGCAGAACTATTTGAATTTAAATAGATCATGTTGATGGCCGTGAGTGCTAAGGAGTAAGCATGCTCTGCCTAAGGCCTAAGGCTGTGAGTTCCCGCTATCCTGGCTTGAAAAGGTTAGTTACTTGTAGATAACTCGTTCTAAAAATCAGTGTTGTGTTTAAATAGTCATTAAAACTAAAATAAATTATATAACGTTATTTTATTACATTTTTCAGTAATGCGGCGTACACTAAACACCTTCCAGACAAATGTGTTTAGTTATGCTACTTCATAGGACATGAATTTATAATTTCGTGGTCAACGAAGTTCGCCTTTCGTTTCGAAAACAGTTTATATGACGTTTTGCTCCTATTCCTTTCATCTTTTGCAGTCTACAATTATATGTTTGATATACATTGTTAAGAGGACTTGGTTGTACCGAGCATCGAGAAAGTGCACGTGGGTTAAGGCACTTAAGTTAGTCCTCCTATACCTTCAATGTTCTTGGGTTTCCAATGAAAGCATCCCTCCTACAACTCGAACTTTACGAAACGACATACAAGATTCTACCACCAATGATTGTTGAGGAAGCATTGATATACTCGCGTAGGCTGTCGATGAGTCTTCCAACAGGCAGTGACTCACGCTCGTTCCCAGTCTGTTCTAGGTGACTGAGTATCAGTGAATCACTCGATACTCCATATGAACGGACCTATTGACAATTCCTGGCATTCCTCTGAGCGTGTCACGCATCGAATTAAATATAAGAAATTGTTGAAAGTAAAACATCAATCAAAAACGAGATCAGCATTGTCTTAAAAATTCCATCTTCGGAGTTTTAACAATTTTTCAACAACGGTTTAAAAATTTTTAACAACGGTTTGTTGATTCAACCTCAGTGGCCAATATTAACCTTCCCTCGCCCTGTACAGCATTTATGAAACTTTTAGATAGTTTGAACAGTGAATAAGGAGGGTCTCAGAGGATTTACTACTGAGGTTCTAAGCGAGAAACAATTAACAATCAAAACAATTAGGTTTGTCATACATATATATGTATATATATATATATATATATATATATATATATATATATATATATATATATATATAAATTCTTTTTGATCTTAGGAGGCATGGGGTCGTTAAAGCAGTCATCTTGTCTTTATACTACTTTACTTAAAAGGCCCGACATGTTTCGTGCATATTTTTTTTTGCACCTCTTCAGGGGTACTCCTTGCTAGCAAGTCTTCTCATTACCTTGTACTCCCTCTGGAGTCCGGTTTAATACTCCAGAGGGAGTACATGGTAATGAGAGGACTTCCTAGCAAGAAGTGCCCCTCAAGAGGTGCGAAAAAAAATACGCACGAAACATGTCGGGCCTTTTAAATAAAGTAGTATGAAGACAAGATGACTGCTTTAACGACCCCATGCCTCCTAAGATCAAAAAGAATTTATATATATATATATATATATATATATATATATATATATATATATATAAACACATATATATACATACATATACGGTTGCTAAATGTTTTGGTGATCTGCTGAGAGCTCCCATTAATTCCTAAGTACACCCGTAGACGAAGGGGAAGGGGCGAGCGGATTTAAAGAAAATAGATAATCATAATTATAAAAACATAACATATTAAAGATGATGAATTTTTGACGAAAACATTAATAATGAACTATGCATTTTTTTAAAAATTGTTTCCATTTCTCCCCACCGTCCCCTATCAAATATGACAAAAGTTTTTGGCTTGGTGAAGACGAGGGTCGTCTAATCGCGCACGCCATCTAAGAACTTATTATTTTCCATGACATAAAAATCAAATATGTACATGAAACAAAAGGTAATATTACAAAGAGACCTAAACTTCCTGAACAAAATTTAGATATTTAATTGAATAAAAAATCGTAAAAAAACAACAAATGCTTATTTAAGATGACTATAGTATAAATAAGCCGTAGAAAGACGGCTTTCATTGACGTGGTAAGAGAATGGACGATAAGAGACAAAGCTGGAAGACCATTGGACATGCGTAAATCCTGTAGAGGAGTGTGAGAGAAAGGAATAAACATGGCGAAACAGAGGGAAGCGGGTTTCACGCTGTATGACACGAACCCACAAGTGAATCGGAAGCGCTCAAGCCCAAACTTGAGATGACGCACAGAACTTGAGAGATAAAAAGATGACGTGCCAATTATGAAATGGACGCAACAAATTAACATGTTTTTCAGCTGCAATCCTCGACCACACGAGTCCTAAAACGAAAGAGTTCAGTTGTATCAAAAGTTTGGATTTCTACAATTGAAGGGGTCGGGGCAAAATAGTACCAAGCAACATTTTTAACAAAACTTAATTGTAGCTGCTATTTGTCGGATATTATGGGATTATATAGGGATTATCAGTCTATGATGCAAATGCTACTAAAATATGACTAGAAGCTCTGTATGCTACTTAATCCTGTTGCCCCTAACCATTTCAACTGATAGTCCCACATAATATAATATCCAACATAAATGAGCTACAGTTGAGTTTTGTTAAATATGTTGCTTGGCCCAGACCCTTTCAATTAATCAATACAAATGTTTATGAGTATGTATTTTTTATAATAACAAAGAATAGAGAACGGACACGACCCTTGAGTAGGTGTGAAGTGGGTTTCAGCTAGAAACGTGGGCAGAGCTTGTGGGATTGTCTCCTGACTTAAACATCTGTGGATTGTAAATGATATCATGTGAGAAGCCCTTCGCTGTGAAGGCCTAAACAACACTGACATTGTCAGTTGCATTGTGCACATAAACTTTCTCAGCTTCCCATAAATCATTTCTGCCAAAACATTTCCTCAGCAGGCAAATTCTAAGCCCTATGGGGCCCAAAAAAAATTGGTACCAGCTATGTACATATGAAGATACCTATCGAACATACAGGACCCAAAAGAAAATTGGTACCAGCTAATCTAGTTGATTCATATAACACCATATACTCGGGGTTAACTTCATCGAAGTCCGATCCGTTTTGCATCTACCTCTAAATCCTTCAAGGCTTGCTTGGATCTTCCAACATTTTTGCTTATCCCAACATCAGTACCACACCGTGCCTTTGTTTTGTGCCGTATTGCTTTATAATATGAAGAAACAGACAATCCAGGTTTGGACAAACCTGCCAAATTCCACTCATTGACTAGATGTTCCCAGGCCGAATACATGGACGACACATTTCCACATTCAGGCTTATAAGTCATATCGTCCCTGCCATGTCAAATTATCGAATATGAGAAATCTCGTTTTTAGATTCGGGACATTGCTCTTGGATTATAGACGCAAAATTCCACAACACTAACCCCTTTATAGAATAACCTTTAATGCCTTAAATAAAGTATCGAATAAGACCATTTTTCAAAATATTACTTCAATGGATAGAATATGTCCGTTCTTATTTTGCTCCGATTTGCATAGTTTGACATGGTAGTGACGATATGAAGGGTTGAGAAGCATTGTTTTGTAGATATCAGTTCGATGAATAATCACATATGCCCATTTAAAGTTCACTAAAAGATCATGTGAAAGCACGGTACACTACCTTCCGATAAATTAATTGTAAGGCGCGTAAAGTAGCAGTTTATAAAGCTCTATTAGGAAACCGACCAATAATACACCTCCACATAATAGAAGAAACAGGAAATATATGATATTCCCTGTTTCTTCTAGACACCGACATACAACTAAATCCAGTAAAACAGGTCATAAATGGTGCTAATGGCCCTAGCAGTTCAGAGCACTTTAATAACTTAAGCTTCTTAAAACATTTTGAGCTAATAATATATGGGTGAATTTAATAGCATCCCTCGTCACCTTGACGCCAACATTCGGCGTTAAACCCCCTCTCAGCCACCTCCACAACTGACTTCCTCCTCCACGATCAGGAGCCTCATTTAAGGATCGTATTCCTGGCCCTCAGCCCCAGACTCAGCTTGGAGCTGACAGGGAGAGAGGCAGGGAGAAACATTCTACCGATCCTGGGACCGGGACCAGGAAAGGGAAATAGAAGTAGGTCCGCGTCGCGTCAAGCCTTTACAAAACTTTGTTAACCTAACATTTTTAAGTCATACTTCACACCTCCTTTAATATAGTTTTCATTAATTCGTCTTCCATACTACTTACTACGTCATTTCTTACAGGTCTATACACCTTACGTTTTCATCACCAGTGGTAAATATTTGCACCACGTAGAATTGGTTTTCCGCCAAATTGAACTCCCAAACTGCCCGTTGGTCGTCAAATTGCACCATCTCCGTACAATATGCGATAATAATATTAAATAATAAATATACAGTATAACCTCTCATCTTGGATATTCGATATAAGGCTTTCGTAATAAGTATCGACATTTGATCCCCGTTCGATACAAAGACAATCGTCGACGATTTGATGGCAATAATATTTCCCACTGGCTGGATATACCCTTAGTAGCGACTCAGGTTGTATTCTAGGAAGAACTTTATAAAGAAGTTCTTCAAATATTTATAGATCCTTTTCTCTTGGAAATAAATTGCGTTTGCTTCACGTGAACTATTGTAAATAATTCAATTAACAAATCCTTTATTCCATGCATTAATTATTACAAGAATATTAAATAAATTAATAATTTAACTACCCGATAGAAATGGGATAAGGATTTGATTTAATCTTGCCGATAAACTCCATGGTTATTACGCCCTTGAGAAAGAAATGGATCCATTAGGAGACGGGTTTTATCAGAACCCGTTGTTGAATTCAATACGCAAATATACCATAAGCGGTCGTAATTATTGTTTGTCATTAGCGAAATGATGTAATCCGAATGTATAGTTGTTTTATTATTTTTAATTTATAAATCAGCAGGTTAAAAAAAAAATTAAAAAAATCGATTAGAGCAATAATTTCTTTTCAAACTATTCTCAGGTTATGCATCTTATAAGGGCCCAACCTCCGGCAGGAATTTTATCATCCCACGGCTCGCTGGTAAAATTCCTCGCTGCACCCTGGATGTCGGCGCTAATGAACTAGATGTAGATGCGCCGTAAAAAAAAAAAAAAAAAATAAAGCCGTAGCCGATTCCGGGCGATCAGAGGTTTAGGGTCGAGCCTCAGGGAGAACTCGGGATCGTAATAAAACTACTAGGTTAAGAAATTGTTGACATTTTGTAAGCCTAAAAATAAAATGGTTCATGGTACATCGATTTATTTATCTTTTATTAAAAGCGGCAGATAATTAAAGAATACATTGATGCAAATGAAGGTGTAGATGTTGTTGGTAATAAGTAGTAATGGCCGCGAGAATAGAATCTTAGGGAGGATACTTGTAATTCAGAACCAGAGTAGAATTAACACTTGCAAATCCAGGCGGAGAACAGGCAGAGAATCTCAAGTAGGTAGGGATTACATAGGCTAATACTAGCTCAATGCATTAGTTAGGGGGAATGCGTGGGGAGGAAGCAGAAGGTAAAGAACAGGGGAACATGATAGGAGGAAGAACACGGAAACAGAAGTGGAGGAAGCAAGAGAGGAGGAAACAGAAGGGAGGGGGAAGAACAGTGGGAGGAAACAGAATTGGAGGAAGCAGGAGAGGAGGAAACAGAAGGGGAGGAGGAATCAGAGGGGGCAAAAAGGGGTAAGAGGTACCAGGTTAGGAGGAAACAGAAGGAGAGGAAAAACTGGAGGAGGCAGCAGAAGGGGAGAAAGAACAGAAGGAGGAAAAAGAATGGGAGGAAGCAGTAGAAGAGAAGGAGAAATTTGTGAGTGAAAAAGACATACCGTTATAGATAACAACAGATTTTATATGGGAAAAAAAGAGCAAAAGACATACAGTTATAGATAATAATAGATTTTATATGGGAAAAAGTCCGTCTAGCAGGAACTGCATCATCTTAGCGCGGTTCCGTTCATATCCCTAGTCTAATTTGGAAAGATTAAAATAGAAGCAGTTATTATTTTGGTTCCACCATTCTTTTTTGTTAATTAATTATTATAATGGCGTGTCAACCCTTAAGGTCACTAACGCCATTCCTGTGAGTAGTTAAGTCTTGAAAGGTCATGATTTACAATCTTACCTGGAAGGGTCGGCTACACTAGAAACTTTCCCGCTAGTGACAAGGTCTTGGAATCTTGGAAATCTATATTTCAAACAATAAATTGTTTTTGTTATTTTACTTAACCAGTTTTATTGTCAAATACATTATCCAACTGTAAGCAATTAAAAAATAACAAGGAATAAAACAGACAAAAATAACCATTGGAATAAACGAAATCAATTAATTTAAAGCTTTAAGCACTTTTTTCTCCGATTGACATCGCCTAATTAAAACTTTCTTCAGAACCTTTTTTGTAGAGCATTTAGTAAGCTTCCGAATGGTAATCTTCCGATTTACAAGATTGTCAACGGTTTTCGAGATACTAACGAAATTATACAAAGTTACCAAAACTTTTATTGTCTGTTAATAAAATATTTTATTCTAACCCTTCCTTTACTCTAAACGTAACAAAAATGTCAACATATTAGTGTTGATGAAATTCGAACATGCAGAAAATGTTTCAACTGTATCCCATAATTCTAAGTACCAAAATCAAAGACAAAGAACCCTCCCTAGGAAGGACGCTAGGCAGTTGAAAAGCTATATATCTTGGAAATCCATATCTCTAACATTAAATTGTTTTTCTTATTTTTCTTAACCTGTTTTACTATCAAATACATTATCCAACTATAAGCAATTAAAAAATAACAAGGAATAAAAAACAGACAAAAAGAACAGTTCGGATAAGCGAAATCAATTACTTTAAAGTTTTAAGCTCTTATTTCTCCGATTGACATCGCCTAATAAAAACTTTCATTAGAAACTTTTTTTTAGAGCATTTAATAAGCTTTCTAATGGTATTCTTCCGTTTACCAAGATTCTCAACCTTTTTCGAGGTATTAAGGAAAGTAAACAAAGTTACTAAAACTTTTTATGTCTGTTAATAAAATATTTTATTCTAACCCTTTCTTAACTCCAAACGTAACCAACATTTCAACATATGAAGTTTTGATGAAAGTAGAACATAAAGAAAATGTTTCAACTGAATCCCATGATTCTAAGTACCCAAACCAAAAACGGTATTCAAAAATTGTTTTTCCAATTTTCTCGAAAACGGTTAAAGCTATCGCCTTGAAAATTGTTTCATTCGTTTTCCTAGCCCAGGAAGCACATAAAACGAGTACTTACAAGCTTATGAACTCAAAAACGTAAGCGTTACGATTTTTTTTGCGCGAATTTCGCCCCAAACGCCATCTTCCAGTAGGTGGATTTTCTGGTTAACAAACTTGACCTTTCAAATTAGACGAAAGATTTTTGTACCAAATCGGACCATTCGTCTGGGAGCTACAGAGCGAACAGACAAATATATATATATATATATATATATATATATATATATATATATATATATATACATATATATATATATATACAAATTTGAATTTGCGAAATTATCTAGTCGGCACTTCCGGATTGTTTCATTGTATCAACCTTATAAGCGGGGTTCCTCCCTATGGGGGAGGGAGGAACCGCGCTAAAAAGAGTAAAAGACATACAGTTATAGATAATAATAGATTTTATATGGGGAAAAAAGAGCAAAAGAGATTCAGTAAAAATCGCAAAAATAGCCAGCCTATAAAGACTCAATGTGAACAGATTTAACTAATCGGGAAAATCAAAACATGAACCGTCAATTAAGAAACACAATGAAGAATCAATGAACCACAAGCGCTAGGCTGACAGCTGCAAATTTACATTTTACCTTGAAGTGTGCTTCGGGTTTATGCCCACTCCCAATTAACCTGAAACAAATTAGCCTTTACTCGCAATAAATTATACTCATTATTTTGACACGATATATTTATCACAGATGGAATCAAAAGTAGGACTTTACGGGTAAAATAATAATTATTTTTTTTTTTTTAATTTTAACGTCCATTTATTATTAACTACGAATTTTAGGACGGGTTATCTATAGGTTACCACCCTTTTCTAGCCAGGATAGGGGTGATGCCTTTTCTTTTTTCGAAAGAAAAGCCACCGCCCCTAGTGGGAATCGAACCCACGACCCATAATAATTAGGTTTCGGAATAAAATGTCCCTAATAATGGATCGATTATATTCCCCCTTAAAACATGCTTCTCATTAGTTGGACGGAAACTACAAGGATGCCAAAATTGAGCTACCACTCTCATCGGACCGAGTTTTTTAAAGTTCATAAAATATCTTTCTTATTGGCGTTTGGTTATTGTAGCAATACAATAAAAATAACTTATCTACGTTAGGGGCATATTAACATAGTCTAGACTCAGGTAAAAACAGTTTCTAATGAACCGATTTAGCTGGTAAGCGAACTCGTCAATAATTTGCTATCAAGGTCGTTTTAAGCCGAATTTCGTAAAAAAACAACAAATATATACATACGTTTTATAGATTTTTATATAAGACTCGCTGAACCGGCGAACTTCGTACCGCTTAACAGTCTATTCTTTAATTTTTTTTTTAATATTTATTCTGCTATTTGGGACACCCGGACAGCTATTAAGATAAAAAAAAGAAAAAAAAACTTAATAAATCTACAATTACATTATATCAAAAAATAAAAATTATAAAACACTTAAAATTCTTTTAATAGTCACTAAAAAATCACAATCAAAATTACAATATCAGATTTCTTATTATGATATCTACTTATTATATTTCATTTTATTTTTACTTATTCTAAATTAAGTTTCATTTTTATTGTAGTACTTAATGGTACATGATATTTTTTGTTTCATTCCCTGACGCGTAAATAAACAGAGCTGATGGTTTTCCAACACGGGAACAGGCAACATACAATTGACCATGCGAGAAACATGGGTTTTCTAGATTAATACCACAAACACATAATGACTGCCCCTGGGATTTGTTTATAGTCAAACTGAGTTCATAGGTCCAATAGCAAAACAGCTGCAGGCACTGTAATGAATTCACAGCAGCTCGATTCAAACTTGCACCATTATTAGTCGAATGTCGCGCCGCGGGTCTGTCTTAACCAAATTCTTTCACGTTCATTGCGATCTTCACGTTTCTGAGGAGTACGATTAGATTGATAATTAATTTGATGCGTTCCATTTCGGGTTCTTCTGCCTAAATTTGTCCCCCGCCTTATAGGAGGCATATTTAGTAAGTCAGAAACACACAACACTTTAGTAATTTTATAGAAATTTGTGGCTTTTAGATTTAGTAATATTATAAATACACAGCAAAGAGATATTTACATTTCAAGTGACATTTTACCACAGACAATTTACATTTTACCATAGTCAATTTGATTTCGAGTAATGTTACCATCGTATAAATATTGACAAATATTGGCATTAATATTTATACGATACTAATCTCACTCAATTGTTTTGCCTTCCCAGAACCCCTCCACTAACACTTTATGGTATGGTATTAAAGTTCAAATTGACCTTTAAGTATTATTACGAATCTTTTGTATGGGAATATAGAAAAGTGGAGTCTTTTTTACTTCGTTAATGCAAATATAAATTAATTTATATTGCATTATTAACATGTGATTCTAATGTCGCCTAGTGGTTACATGTTCTTATTTATTTAAATTATTTTGCTTATACACAAACTAGCTGACTACTCGTGCTTCACCACGGCCGATAAGTATTTTTTATATTGAGTTAAATAAGATGTGATCAAAATTAATGCTACTACATAATTTTGTACAGCTTATTATTGCACAGACTTTAAAGTTATCCAGGAAACACCATGTGTAGGTAACCGTCCTTGTTTCCGTTGGAGAGTAAAAAAACAACCGCTTAAAAAGTTAGGTAAACAGAGACAAATACACGTTCAAAAGCATATAACTAACAAATTTTAAGTTTTAAGCACTTATCTCTTCGATTGACATCGCCCCACCGCCCGGGACAACTGTACCCGGCTGTCCCCCCCATGTGGCGGCCCTCCCACCGAACATTACAACAGAATCTTATTGTAGAGAATTTAGTAACCTTTCGAATAGCCGCCCTACACTTACTACGTGTTCCCAACCGTTTTCAAAATATTTTAGAAAATATACTGAGATCCGAAAACTTTTTATCACCATTCATACAATTTTTTTTCCATATACTTTGTTTCTGAATACCCAAACAGTATTGAAAAGTATTTCTATCAATTTTTCTGGTAAATGGCTACAGAACTCGCTTTAAAAATGCTTTCATTTGTTTTCCTACGTTAAGGAATCTTTCACACAAATTTTGATCCAAAAACCATGTTCCAGTAAACAGAATCAACTGGTTAATGAATTTGACCTTTTAAATGAGTAGAAAGATTTTTGTACCAAATGTTTTGTATCAAAATCGGACCATTTTTGAGCCGATGAAGAACTTCTTAATAATTCAACCCCCCCTAAAAGTAGTTAAACATTTGAATATAAAAAAAAAAACCTTTCTTAGCGAGTGTTTAAACTCTAAACGTATTGTCCGTGCAAAATTTCAAATTTTTGTGTAAAGTGGTTCGGTATATTATTACCTCGGATGGGCCATCACCAGGGCATAAAACTCTATGAGGGACAAAATCACATTTTATTTCTAGTAATTCAAGGACTGCCATCATAGTGGAAATTACCCTCAATTAAAAATAATACTATGAGGGGTCTCCCGTGGTCTAGTGGCTAGCGCGCTGGATTCATAAGCGGGAGATGGTGGGTTCGATCCCCGTAAACCCCACCATAAAAAAAAAAAAAAAAAAAAAAAAAAAATACTATGAAATAGATAATTTACGATAACAGCTGTTCTTTATCGTCCTAGCAACACATGCTGCCTAGGCGTGCATGCTCTAACCAACTCAAACTTTAAACCCCTCTAAAAATACTTAAAAATTCGAATATCAAAAAATCCTTTCTTAGTGAGTGCCTACGTTATATAGGGAGTGCCCATGCAAAATTTCAAAATTTTCTGTCTAGTGGTTTGGGCTGGGCGTTGATAGGTCAGTGAGTCAGTGAGTGAGTGGTATTTGACAAATATATAGATAACCAAATACGTTAACTGTTAAAAATATTATAATTGAGAACATATGTTATTATTTAAAAATGAATTTGCGTTAAGGAAGTGAAAAAGACCCGAAAAGTGTTGTTTTTAGACATTTTCAGGCAATTTTTTTAATTTTTCTCTCCGTAAGAACCATCTTCGTAGTTCAAGGAATATTATAAAAAAAGAATTAGCGAAATCGGTTCAGTTGTTCTCGAGATTTGCGCTTACCAACACATTTATCAATTCATTTTTATATAATAGATGAGCTGATAATATTTTAAAAATTCTGTTAAATGGAATCTCCTAAATTGCTATGAGTATGAATGTATTTATGATAAGAATGACTGAAGCAGAGAAAGGCCAGGTTATGACCTCATATAACAGAAGAGAGAGTTGAACGACTCCCTTTATGAGGTAAGGAGAAAAAGGGGAGTTATGATCGATGGTCTTCAGGTATTGTGGATATTAGCATTCTCTTCAAAGGAGCTTGTGGTCTAGGCAAAACTACAAGGCAACGTATATACTCAAGGGAAATTGGTATTCTATATCCGGTAAGCCTTGTATCCCAACCCCAAGGGTTCGGAGGCGCTTTTAGCGCGGTTCCTCCCTCCCCCATAGGGAGGAACCCCGCTTATAGGGTTGATACAATGAAACAATCCGGAAGTGCCGACTAGAAAATTTTGCGTTTCAGAACCCCTAGAGACCGAAAATGATGGTGGTTCAAATTTGTATATATATATATATATATATATATATATATATATATATATATTTGTCTGTTCGCTCTCTAGGTCGAAGACGAATGGTCCGATTTTGATGAAATTTGGTACAAAAATCCGTCGTCCAATTTGAAAGGTCAAGTTCGTTAACCAGCAAAATCCGCCCACTGGAAGATGGCGTTTGGGGCGAAATTCGCGCAACAAAAATCGTAACGCTTACGTTTTTGAGTTCATAAGCTTCTAAGTACTCGTTTTATATGATTCCTGGGCTAGGAAAACGAATGAAACCGATTTCAAGGCGATAGCTTTAACCTTTTTCGAGAAAATTGGAAAAATATTTTTTGAATACCGTTTTTGGTTTGGGTACTTAGAATCATGGGATTCAGTTGAAACATTTTCTGCATGTTCGAATTTCATCAACACTAATATGTTGAAATTTTTGTTACGTTTAGAGTAAAGGAAGGGTTAGAATAAAATATTTTATTAACAGACAAAAAAAGTTTTTTATAATTTCGTTAGTATCTCGAAAACCGTTGACAATCTTGTGAAGCGGAAGATTATGTATCAAATGTATTTGACAATAAAACTTGTTAAGTAAAATAACAAAAACAATTTATTGTTAGAAATATAGATTTCCAAGATTCCAAGACCTTGTCACTAGCGGGTTCGTTTCTAGTGTAGCAGACCCTTCCAGGTAAGATTGTAAATCATGACCTTTCAAGACTTAACTACTCACAAGAATGGCGTTAGTGACCTTAAGGGTTGACAAACCATTATAATAATTAATTTTAAAAAAAAAGACTGGTGGAACCAAAACAATAACTGCTTCTATTTTAATCTTTCCAAATTAGACTAGGTATATGAACGGAACCGCGCTAAGATGATGCAGTTCCTGCGAGACGGACTTTTTTAGCAATATGTCTAGTCGCTTAAGATTATATGGATGGTTCAGAACACAACTAGACCGAGTCTATTTTTGACATTTTTATATTTTAATGGCATTGAAGATGGTGTACAGGAGACTAAGTTCTAACTTCATTATTTTGCCACTTTTAGCAGTTCTTGCTACACCTCTGGAAGTCATTCTCAATTGTTTTCAGAGCACAAGTAAGCCAAGTACAAGTTATAACTTCTAATAGTTAATGAATAAGGCTATACATAAATAATGTCAGTGTTTAAGTTCATATCTTTTTAAGGCTTATACTGGTCAATAGGATTTATACAACGTCTCTGCAATTAAAACGAATAATACTCATATTCTGAAAACTGCATAACATGGACTTGGTCTAGTTGTGCTTTCAACCCTCCATCCATATACAGGGTGTCCCGAAATTAAATGGAAAAAGAGTGTAGGAGACCAAAAAACTAAGAGAAAAAGTCCTTTAGAGATTTGCTCGTTTTTGCTTCGCTTTGGAGAAAATTGCAAAACAAGAAACGAAAAGTTTTCATTTTTGTACTTACTAAATTAAAGTTTCAATGGAAAAAAAGTGTCATTGCGAATTGTTTCAAGAAACAAATTACTATAATTCAATCTCTTGATGGTGATATAGTTTTCGTGTACGGTTTATGCAATGGTAATGCTTCAGAAGCGGTGCGAGTATTTGCGCGCCGACTCACATATAGAAGAGTGCTTAATTGACGAGTCTTTTAGTAGACTATGAGAGACAGAATTCAGTTAATGTTTAAAATGATGCGTTCTTGCAGAAACGCAATGCACTGACTTGATACATTACAGCTAAACACTGTTCTGATAATATTTGGTGTGGTTTCTTGAAACAATTCGCGATGACATTTCTTCCCCATTGAAACTTTAAATAAGTAAGTACAAAAATGAAAACATGTTTCGTTTCTTGTTTTGCGATTTTCTCCAAAACGAGAAAATCTCTAAAAGACTTTTTGTCTTAGATTTTTTGGTCCCCTATACGTTCCTGAAGTTTTGCCACTTAAATTCGGGACGCCCGTTATATCCCCCCCCCCATCATCAGAGAGTTTATAATTACGATTATAATCGTAATTACAAGAGTGATTACGATAACACCTATAAATACATATAATTACATTTGTAATCATACCTGTCGGTGGAGACCGTCGTCACTGGCATCTGTGCGAGTACTGTGGGCGAGCGCTTTCGACGTAAATACGTCATTATCAAGCCACTGTTAAGTTAGTACTGAACTGTGTTTGTAGTGTCAGAGTATTTATACAAAACTACCTGGACGACCCTTAACAGGAGTAAACAACGTACTCCACCCTGTATAAATACTCTGACACTACAAACACAGTTCAGTACTAACTTAACAGTGGCTTGATAATGACGTATTTACGTCGAAAGCGCTCGCCCACAGTACTCGCACAGATGCCAGTGACGACGGTCTCCACCGACAGGTATGACAACAGTATATTTACTGGCGGACCTAACCCCTTAGATTATTTACATTTGTAATCCATTACGAATGGACCACATTCCTGTGGTTACGAACGTAAGAAGAGAATAAATTGCAATTACCCCTGTAACTCCAACATGTTTTATTTTTATAAATTAGAATACTATTAAGGATTCTTATCATAAATTATCGTAATACCAACGTAGGTGATCGATCTTTTGAACCGATTAGAATCGAAATAAAAAGATCGATCAAGAAAAAAGATAGGCGAGTTCAGATATATATTTAAAAAAATATTTGATATAATGATATTTTATCAATCTCAGAGCAGAAGAATCTCAAATAATCCATGACTTCTTAATTTTTTTAGGATTCTTCCCTCATAATTTTTAGAAAGAAATCCCAGTTCAAAAACTATGGAATTAAAACATGTTTGGAGGATTAATAACCTCTATTATTATGATTAAACTGTACTGATAACTGATAAGGTATGTAGTGATAACTGATAAGGTATGTATGCGATAACTGATAAGGTATGTAGCGATAACTGATAAGCTATGTAGTGATAAGTGATAAGCTATATAGTCATAACTGATAAGGTATGTAGTGATAACTGATAAGGTATGTACTGATAACTGATAAGCTATGTAGTGATAACTGATAAGCTATGTAGTGATAACTGATAAGCTATGTAGTGATAACTGCTAAGCTATGTAGTGATAACTGATAAGCTATGCAGTGATAACTGATAAGGTATGTAGTGATAACTGATAAGCTATATACTGATAACTGATAAGGTATGTAGTGATAACTGATAAGGTATGTAGTGATAACTGATAGGGTATGTAGTGATAACTGATAAGGTATGTAATGATAAGTGATAAGGTATGTAGTGATAAGAGATTGCATTACCTGTCAAGCTTATCAATAGCCACCGGCTGGTGTAGGACGGTCTGTCCTCCCTCCATTTCCACCACGCATTGTGTACCCAGCTCCAGTTCTGAAACAAACACATCATAACAGTGAAAAAATTATTCATAAATAGTTCAGATTCAATTTTAATGTTTATATCCACATAGGCTCTTTTAGTTACTAGTAGAAAGCGTATGAAATTCCGTTCCGTAGAGTAATGTACAGGGTGTCACAAAAATAATGGTCAGATGATTCTCCAATGGGAGAACGGAAAAATCGGCCAACATTTGTCGATTGGATAATGGTCATATTAACCATAAAGAGCCATTTCTGATCTATGGTGCTGTTGACTTTTTTGTTCCTCATGACTCGTAGATTCAAAATGTGGAATAACAAAATTTGACCTTGAATGGCATTTCAAGGTCAATTTTTTCGAGGGGGTTATTTTTTCCGATCTCGCATTGGAGAATCATCTGACCAACGGATGACCATTACTTTTGTGACACCCTGTACCTGTGCGCTCAATCGGCCTACATTAGGGGGCACTTAGATTTGTGCCGATAGCCACCCACAGTCGAAAGAAAAACAAAGACATGCATCTCAATGGAGGTGCCTACACTGGTCGCGACCCGATCCGATGGCCGCTGATACTCGGCCGTTCCATCTTGTTTGTTTCTTGACCGATATCGGACGTCCGACCCAAAACGGCACCAAACGACATATTGTGTTTCAAAAACATCTACAGCCTCTAAATCTTAACCGATTTCAATGCATTTAAAAAAAAAAAAAAAAAATGAAAGTTAATAAAATGTAGAACAACTTTGTCATTTCACATTTTGTTTCCCTTTTTTATTAAATTATGTGGAAAGATGTTTATAACCATCCAATTTTTACACTCTTCCAATGTTTATAACCTTCCAATGCTTATAACCTTCTAGCTACTTTCCTTATAAATTACTGTAAAATGTGAATAGTAATGCTTCTTTTATCGTAGTGAGAGGGTTAAAAATTTACTGCTACACTAAGATTTATTTTATCGGGACTGATATACTTCCAGAAGATTGATCGGCCTCTCAACTCCTCCTTCATACCTCCCACATGCAACCTAATCGAAGGTTTCTATGGTTGTTAGTTGGTATTTCTTCAATTAATTACTGATTTTCACTTCACTAAGAGTACGTTACTGACAAGCTGTGACTAGATCGGATCGGGTCGGGACCAATGTAGGCACAACGAAATCGGATCGGATCGGGAAAAATACGGGTCCACTGTAGGTGCAGCCTTACTCTACGGACCGTACTGAACGTTATGAATGAGTGCTTATCCCTCTCACGTAGCCAGTGAGAGGGATAAGATCTAATGAGAAGTAATGAACTCGTGTAACCGATTTTTCTGTCGTAAAATTAGAACTCATTGTTTTCAGAACAACTGTACACATTTGCTGCGATTATAAAGTTGCCTAATGTTCTATTTTGTTGTGTTTGTCTGTTTGTTCCTTATAAAAATCCACACCGTTTGACCGATTTTGACCAAACTTGGCACATAGGTAGGTCTTGACCCGGGAAGTCTCGTAGGCTTGGTAAAAAACGTCTACCACCTGTTTGACTGATTTTGATCAATCTTGGCACACAGGTAGGCGTTGAAACGGAGAGAGTCGTAGGCTAGGTTGAAATCGTCTAGGACTAACAGTTCCGAGGTTACGGGTTCGAAACTGTGAACTCGAACAGTTAGAAATTTGTGTTATTAGATTTTAATATTACTTATTTGGTTTCTAATTTATTTGGGCTTTTCTAGATGCAGAAAGTCGGTGTAGCATGGCACACCGGGTAACAGCTCGTGTATATATATATATATATATATATATATATATATATATATATATATATATATATGTATGTATATACAAATATGTGTTTTTGTTTAAGGAGCTATGTGGTAATGTTCTCGTTGCAGAGAGATATACAGCGAAGGTCTTACTTCCCCCGCAGTCGGACGGAACGACCTCATAGCATTATTCACAGGTCGATTTCTCCTAGGATCGATCTCGCAGAAATAACTAGAAATTTCATTCTATCCTAGCCAATCCTTGCAAAACAGACGGCACAAAAGCCAAACATCAAAGCATTTCGAGCAACCAATGATTCATTAACTCAGCATAGCCAAACACATAAATTGTCCCCCAAGCTAAATTTTATTCCTGTGTCGCAATCTTTTAAAACTAAAGGATCATGATGAAATTGTGAGTTTGAGATAAACAGAAATTCCTAATGTGTCTATTTAGCTAATTTTCGATAGAAATTTCTCTCCTAACAATGTTGTGCGGCGAATTTCTTTATTAGAAAAAAAAACAACGGCCGCAAACGGTTCCGTCGCACTAGGATCTGGAGTAGTTCTTTTTTTATTATTTTTTACGGCGCATCTTTGCCATTAGCGCCAACATCCCATGTGCAGCGAGAAACATTCTCAACGAGCCGTGAGATGAGAACATTCCTGCCGCCAGTGGGAAGCGAACCCACCATCACCTGCATGAGAAACAAAGGCGTTAGGTACTAGACCAGGGGGAGACCCAACTGGATTAGTTGTTTCACATATTCTTTAGCCTTCAATATGACAGAAGCAACACTTCCAAAACTTTGAAATATCCAACTGAGGTTGTCCTAAAGAAATTTACTGATTAGATTTATTAAGTTTTCGAATTCTCATCTTCGACCAACAAACATTTTCTCAGTAATTATAATATGAAGTCTAATGCAACTAAAGCCCTGGAAAACAACTAACTTAAGATAAAATCTTACTCTTCCTTAAGTAAGTTAAGTGATACTTAAACATAAATTAAATAGAAAACAAATACATAAAAATATAACTACAAAATAATTAAAAGGAAAAAAAGTATACAACAAAATAAATTAATAAATACAATTTTAAAAAATAATGAAATTAATAAATAAATAAAAAGGAAATATAACTATCAAATAATTAAGAGGGGGAAAACAAACAAAAATGAAAATAAAATAAGGTAACAAAAATGTTTTATAACATAATAATCACCGAAACAGAAACTAGCAAGAACAGCAAGAATTTTAGAGCAATAGTAAGTTATAAAGACTGCTTCATTGTGTGTTAAAAATGAAGCTATTTTTAATTGTGCCAATGACCAAAGCAGCTGATGCAACCAAAAACAAAAACAAAAAAAAAACAAGGCTGGATAATATAAACCGAAATCTCAAGTAAAAAATAAATCGTAGTTTTCTAACCTTAAATAACCTATTAAACATACGTCACCTCCCAGCAAACACAATTTGTCAAACGTTTTCAAAATATTTATAAAAATGTACGAAAATTTCAAAATCTGCTTTTGAAGATTACAATATTCTTCAATTTACTCAAGAAACAATCTAGACAGAGGATTGTAAATAAAAATAAAAATTAGAAAGCAGAATATCTGGAGATAACTGTTTTGCTGGAGAAGTGGGACACGCAAAAGGGGCCTGTAAGTTTCTAAAAGAAATATTATCTTTCAAAGCTCTTAATCAATGCACATCCCCTTTATAATCTAATTTAAAAAAAAAAAACTATCCTTCACGTAGGAGCTGCAGCTTAAGCCTCACGTTGGTGCCAAACGCCTGATTTTGAGAGAAAACCTGTAGGTACTTGTATCTTTATGATTTCGATTTAATTTTTCGAAAACTTGAATGACAGCTAGTATTCAATTTAATTTTTTTTTTTTTTTTTTTGTGTCAATGGGTGGAGAGATGTATAATTGCACAGGCATTTTTGAGTGCAGAGTCAAATAAAGGTACAACCAATGTAATACTGTTAACTGTTATTAACTTATTCCTCTTTAGTATTAATATTTTCGCTTATAACGAATAAATTTAACATTTTCACACGATATAGTAGATGGATCTCGTTGTTAATGTTTAGTTACTCGCAACATTATCTATCTAAAGGAAATAAAAATTGAAAAATCGTTTTTCGTAAAATAATTACGTCGCTAATTTACATCATTATTTTAGGTTTACAAATTCGGCCGAGTATGGCGATGAAATTTATAGAATAGCAACTTCAATAAATGCACTTTTAGGTTAAACTCAGGGGAGACCAAAGGTCACTGCTTTTTTTTTTTTTTTTTTTTTTTTTTTTTTTTTTTTTTTTTTTTTAAAGACCAAATAAACTAAGGATAATTGAGTTTCATTACAAATATCTTCACAACCTAAATGCCCCAAGTTCATGATAAATTTTGGGGGCAAAAATCTACATATATAAGATTTCTTGGGTTATGCAATTTTTTCAGGAATAAAATAAGTACTGGAAAATATTGCCTCACAAAACTGTGGAATTTCTACACGGCGAGATAGCGATCAACAAAAAGGATTTTTGGACTCGAAACTAGTAGTGACATGTAAAAGCAATATTAGAGAAGTATTCTACATGTTAATTAGGTATACGGTCGATCATCTCAATGACTCCCGCCCCAAACAGTTCTGTTGTCGATCTCGAATATCATGCAACCGAACAGTGTTGGGCAAAACTAACGCTAGTTTACTCTAACTAAAAATATACTAACGTTGTATTTTTAGTTTTAGATTTATATAATTATTAATCATGTCGTGATCAATTATGAAAAAATTATTGTAATTTCATAAAATTTGACTCTTTTGGAGTATTTTCTTAATATATAGTTGTTTTTAGGTTTAGTATGTTAATTAGTGTAGTTTAGCAAACGAGACCTAAATCTGTGAATTTAGTTTAGTTTTAGTTTTATCAAAGAACATACGTTTGCTGATTACGAGGAAAAGCCAAAGTTTCTTACTCTCCAAAGAATTCGTCATACCCTGAACTGTATAGATGAAAACAGTGTATGAAAAATGACTAATGAGAAGATGTAGAAGCTATAGGAAGAGAAAAATGAATGTTTCCAACATTCTGAACAAGGCCTGTAGACAGTAGAAAATTCATAAACAATGACTGAATTAGTAATATATAGATTATATTAACTCCATTCTGTTTATAATATATCTTAGGTCCGCCTAAAAGCCAAGTATAGCTTATTCTTGAACTAGTTCTATTAGTTTTAATAATTTACTTTATTATCGAAATAACATATGATTTACATTAATTCACGTTATTTTTATAAAACTAAACTAAAGTAAAGCTTTAATTTAGTTTTTAATTAGGTCCCAATGATTTAGTTTTATTTTAATTGAATCCAATAATTAGTATAATTTTAGTTTTGTTTTTTTAGGTTGTAATTTTTAGTTTAGATTTAGTTCCAAAAAGGGGATGTAGTTTTAATTTTAGTTTTAGTTTTTAGTTTTGCCCAAGATTGCCTATGAGCCACGATAACCTTCATGTTTCTCGCCTTATCTACTAAAGCACTTTTCCGAGAAGGATAGATTTTTAAGAATTTATAAATGGTGTACTTTCTCATTATATGTCATAGATACTCCAGTTTAGATTTCATAATCGTTCTAATCACGTATTTTCCCCTTCCTAATTTTTCTCAGTACTGTTTTGTTGGCCACTCTGCCTACTCAAGATATTTGTAGAATACATCTGTAGAGCCACATCTTGAAGGCTTCGAATTCGATTTGAATTGCTTGGTGTATGTCTAGGATTCGATCTAATAATATAAAAGGGAGAAAATATACGAGCCTAGGAGTGTTAATATCTAGCTTGAGACTGTGGCTTTTGAAGACCTTAGACAGGGGCTTCTGCGAGTCAGACTTTTTTCATTTTATTTCGTTCTAGGGCAAGACCCAACTTCTGTTGGAGCTATTTTGGTTATATTTACAAGAGATGTTGCTCATTAGTTAGGCATGATGCCTAGAAAATCAGAATGACGTTAACACTTCAAGAGAGGAACCATGCCAGGTAGATAGATGCCAAAGCAACAACTACCTGAGTTGAAGTGAGACCCTAGTCCAGGGGTGCCCAACCCAAATCGGTAGGTGGGCCAAGTAAAAAATCACTAAACTGAAGTGGGCCATACCATAACAGATTATTCAAAATATTTTACAACATTCAAAATACGTTGTTACCTTACAATAAATGTGACACTTGTTTTTGCATTTTACTTGAGAGCTTTTTTTAATATCAACGGAGGCCTGGTGTCCGTGAGAGTTAAAGCGTGAGCACTGAACACTCCGTGCTAAAGGGTCGAGGGTTCGATTCCCTCTAGGGGTGGTGGATTTTCTTTATAAAAAGAAAAGGTATCAGCCCTATCCTGGCTAGAAAAGGCTGGTAACCTACAGATAACCCGTCCTAAAATTCGTAGTTAATAATAAATGGATGTTAAAATTTAATAATAATATCATTGTGTAATTTTGTTGACGCTCATCGTCATTGATTGGTCATGTTTTAACCGTAAAACCTCCTGCGGTACTTTATAATTACCAGGTTTAATTTGGGGGAAAAAATACTCGCAGCAATAAGAAGTTCCAAAATCCGTTATAATTCACATAGCGAATCATTTTAAATTTGGAAATTTATCTTGGAGGATATATTTTTGATAACATTCAATCTTAACTCCTTCGCACAGAATATTTAGCTCGATGGGTGATTAAAATTCTGTTAGCTACACTTACAAATTTGGAAAGCTGATTTCACCTTTACATTAAGTGGAGCTGAAAATATTGTAAACATCTCAAACTTCTGTATGTAGGAGAATCTGGTGTTGAATTATTTAAGTAATTTTCCCATTTCCGTAGAATATTTGAAGAAGGTTGTAGGCCACTTTTATAATCATTTAACAATGAAAAAAGAATCAAATTATTTGACCGCAAATCATTTCCATAAAGCTGAAGCTTTCCTATATAAAGCCTTTTATATCTCATTTAGTTTAGCTCATTCAGTTTCATTATTATTTAAATTTTAACGACCTAGAATTAAAATTAGAATTACGCCTTAACACTCACGGCCACTGGACCTCCAGTTTCACTATTAAATCTATTAGAAAACTGGAGACCCGGTGGCCGTGAGGGTTAAGGCGTCAGCACTTAACGTCCCGTGCCATCGTGGATTCGATTCCCACTAGGGGTGGTGGCTTTTCTTTAGAAAAAAAAGGCATCACCCCTATCCTGGCTAGAAAAGGGTGGTAACCTATAGATAACCCTTCCTAAAATTCGTAGTTAATAATAAATGGATGTTACAATTTAAATAATAATAGAAAACATAAATCTAGAAGCCATTGATCACCCGAAAGGTGACTTGCATTATGAGCATTATGGGTGCCATCACATATGGGCATAAGAGGAAACGAGCAAACTGACCAAGAAGCCAAGAATGCATTACAGGACTCAGTCAGGCTAGAACCATTCCTCTCTCAAAGAGATTGGAACCATTACCATCGGAAGAAATTAATGAAGCAATGGGAAATTACCTGGTCAACCAGCAGTAGTAAACTATCTAAGATTAAAAAGACGGTTGGACCCTGGTATTCGGCTAACAGAAAAAAACGAAGAGAAGAAATAGTTCTAGCCAGACTGAGACTAGGCCACAGCAAATTGACCCATTCTTATTTATTAACAGAGCTCTACCCCCCTACATGTTCTCCATGCGACAATGCTCCCCTCACTGTGGAACACATTCTCACTGAATGCCACCAATTTAATGAGAAGAGGAAAAACTGGAAACTGGAGAGACATCTATCAGAATTATTGGGAGAAGACTCAAGAAGTTTAAACAACATTTTAGAATTTTTAAAATAAATCAACATGTACAGTTTCATATAAATATATAGTCACCGCTAATGACTTTTGTAGAAGCGGTGTAAAACCATAAAATAAATAAATAAATTTCTTTCCTTAATTTCCAAAATCACAACAAACAGTTTCCGCGAGTTAAAGGCCACATTTAGGACTAATAAATGAAATGGACGTATTCAGGTTTCAGTTTCAGATTTGCTTTTCTGGTCTACGGCCAAATGTTTATCTTCTTAATGCTTGGACGTCAAATGAAGAAGGAAATATAATGTCGGAAAAAATTGACGGGGAGAGGTGGGGATATGTGTTTCCTGGACATACCTTGGAACACCAGGTACCGCCCATAGGGGAAAGGTGCAAAACAATATTTCCGAAGAATAGAGTTTTAATCAGAAGTCAAGTATGTTTAATGTAAAATTAAGACAATTTTACAATGATTAGTAAATATGGCAGGCACTTTTAAGGGGTATAACACGTAAAAAAAAAAATAAAAAAACTTAATTGTTTTTATTCTCATATTAAATGAGAGTTTTATTCGCGCTGCCATTTAAACCGGAACAGCTGTACAAGATCATATGAGCAAGAACCAATGAGAGCACAGAGAATAATTACAACTGCGCGGTGCTGTCATTCACTCTTACGGTTACGCGCAGTGTATTGCAATCTATCATATTCAACATTTATTTTTATGTTTCCTGATAATTAAACCCCACAAAAGTGTCTGCCCTTTTGTAATCATTTTCAAATATGTTTACTGAAGACGCTGTTTAAATCGCAGCGTGAATAAAGCACTTCATTCAATATTAAAAATAAAAACTTTTTAGTTTAGTTTTTAGTTCAGTTTTTTTATTATTATTATCATTTTAACCCCCTTAAAAGTGCCTGCCTTATTTATTATTCATTTGAAAATTGCCTTAATTTGCCATTTTTTTCATTAATAATAGTTGGCTTCTGAATAAAACTCTACTTTTGGGCAATATTGTTTTGCACCTTTCCCCTATGCGCAGTACCTGGTGTTCCAAGGTACGTCCAGGAAACACATATTAACTTCTTATCTATCTAAGAGGTACATTATAGGAAAATTTCAAGGTGCATAAAACACTTCATGAAAAGTGCATTGCCAGCTCTCGGTCTATTTGTAATAATTCCAAATTTCACGATTTAGTAATAATGTTGTGCCTATTTTTTTCATTTCATTTTGTTATTTTAATAAATGGTATTACAATCACATTTTCCTTTTATTTCATCTCTGATATCTATCTCTAAACATTATGAACACAACTCTAAAATCCGATGTTATTTTATTTTGTACCATCTACGCGGTCCGCGAACCTATTTACACACTTAAGTTTGGCCCACAAGATGTCGAAGGTTGTCCATATCTGGTCTAAAATAAAATAGACAGTTATAAAATTCGATCGAGCCTCAAAAAATCTTCAAATGGGCAGCGGGTGGGGCATGCCTGCTCTAGTCGAACAACAGGCATGGGCCGCGGGTGGGGCATGCCTGCTATAGTCGAACAACAGGCAAGGGCCGCGGGTGGGCCATGCCTGCTCTAGTCGAACAACAGGCATGGGCCGCGGGTGGGCCATGCCTGCTCTAGTCGAACAGGCATGGGCCGCGGGTGGGCCATGCCTGCTCTAGTCGAACAACAGGCATGGGCCGCGGGTGGGCCATGCCTGCTCTAGTCGAACAACAGGCACCACGGTGATACCACAAAGGAAGGCTCACGTGACAACAATATAAAGATGGGAGTTCAAGACAATTCAATAAACAGCACAACATTCAGGGTCAGTGGCATTTTAGCCTTCGAATGGACTAAAAAATAATAATAAAAAAAAGTCAGATTCGCAAGAACGGCGTCATGTTAGCGAGTTTCCGTTCTTATCCGTAGTGCTTCTTGGAAATCATGGAAAATATATAGTAAATATATTTTGTAACTAAGGCAGTTTACATTTAACGTAATTCCTAAAAAAAGGAAAAAATGCGGTTGTTTTCGACTTTAGAGCATGTTCCGCCCCGAAAATAATTTTTCTCACATCAACAATCGAAAGTACGTGAAAAAATGCTATTTATAAGTTGGCTAAATAATATGCTCATATTTAAATAATCCATTTAAAAATTAAAACTTGTCTAAAAATTCGAATTTCGCGCCAAAATTACGAAAAAAATCATGGCTATTAACGTTTATAATTTACACCTCTATGATTTTTTTTAGATTTTTGGCGTAAAATTGCGTCCGTAAAAAAATAAAATAGATACATGACTTCCTAATCTATTCTGCCACTAATATGACCTCCAGAAGGCTAAATATTTATATTGACTAAGTATTTTAGTTAACCTTTCAAGTGGTCAAACTCCGAAATTTATGTTGCTGAGGGCACTTTTCACTATCTTATCTTACTATAGCCTCGTGTGAAGGAAAACTTCTACATTTAGTAAGCATTAAATCTGTGCAAAACAAGTGGATGTTTATTGAGAGAGACATTGGAGTGTCTTTATATTGCTTCCGGACTGGACAATGTATTTCCACAGTTTGGCCAATAAAAAAATGGGTAAAACTGAAGGAGAGCGTCCTCAGCAACGATTTTTTTTTCTTCAAATTTTGCACCATAACGTATTTTGATGCACTAAACACGAATCCGTCAAAAATAAAAGTCGCTCTCAACTAGGAAAGAAGTTATTAAGCACTAAAGTTCACTGTTATGGAGGTTATAAAAGTTGGCGTAAACAGCGTATTAATAAACATGCATATTAATAAGAATGTCTAGGACGAATTTTGGGCAGACGTGCTATGCGTTTCCGCTCGCTACAGGAGATATCAAAACTCTAGTCAATTCAACTCGCTGTTATGGAAAGAATTCCGATTTTATGGAGGTTATAAATGGTTTATCATTTCAAATGGGAGTTCTTTGTTTCCCAATGTTAGATGTCTGCGCTTGCACACGTTTACAAATACGCTGTTTACGCCAACTTTAACCTCAATAACAGTGAACTTCAGTGCTTAATAACTTCTTTCCTAGTTGAGAGCAATTTTTTTTTTTTAACGGATTCGTGTTTAGTGCATCAAAATACGTTATAGTGCAAAATTTGAAAAAAAAAAATCGGTGCTGAGGACGCTCTCCTTCAGTTTTACCCATTTTTTTATTGGCCAAACTGTGGAAATACATTGTCCAGTCCGGAAGCAATATAAAGACACTCCAATGTCTCTCTCAATAAACATCCATTTCTTTTGCACAGATTTAATGCTTGCTAAATGTAGAAGTTTTCCTTCACACGAGGCTATAGTAAGATAAGATAGTGAAAACTCAGTTTTACCAAAAAATGAGTAATCCATAATTTCTTCACACAAGGAATTTGAAAGTAACAAAACCTACAAACAATCTTTCAATGTATATAGCAGTAAACATCCATTTCTTTTGCACAGATTTAATGCTTACTAAATGTAGAAGTTTTCCTGTAAGTATTGAATCTGTAGTGGATTAAGAGGGGGCTGAGGAAAAAAATCGCGAGAAACCTGTGATTCATCATCAACATCAGAAGTGGGTTATTGGACACCCAGAAAGTATCTTCTGTCGATGGGTTCAGTGAATAAAATCACTATTTTCTTAAAGGAAATTTTATCTATTTTATGGTAGCATAATTAGAATTTAATTGTCTTGAACAGATTTTGAGCAATCCTTTCTTATTCGATAAAAAATGTGTCTATGTTAAAAAAGCAGAAAATTGGACATAACTCTTTTTCTCTTGGGAATCAGACCATAGAATCACCTCCTAGAGTTTGGCTACTTAGACCTCAATCATCCTGTGTGTGTGTGTGTGTGTGTGTGTGTGTGTGTGTGTGTGTGTGTGTGTGTGTGTGTGTGTGTGTGTGTGTGTGTGTGTGTGTGTGTGTGTGTGTGTGTATATATATATATATATATATATATATATATATACATATGTAAAAATCAGTCACATAGCAGGCCACAATATATACATATAAATTTAAACAACCTGTTTATGTAATATTTTTACCACTAACATTTTTCACTTTAAACATTGTCAAGGATCTTTAAAAATTGATACTGTTTTTATGCCGGAGCACTGAAGCTGGAGCCTAGCCTTGCTTAGCGCTGAAGGATAAAAAAGTGTTTGTCATTGGAAGATGTCGACCTATTTTTCAATACTTCAAAACCACGAGCATCTGCCATTACTTGCACAAAATGTATATGATAAGTAATTAAATTAGATTTGCGATATTAAATTGATTAAAAAAAATCAAATTTTTAACTTTAAAATATATAAAGTTAACTTATTTCTTTAGTTTAAAACTTTATAATATATAAAGCTGCTGTTTGTCTTTACTCATCCATAAGAATAAATTAAAAACAAAATTTTTCAATGTTTCTTTCATTGAATCAAAATATTTTCCAGCTAATAATTACACTGTTCTGCACGAAAATCCTCCTTCAAACCAAAACATGCTTTCTTACTGTTTTCAAATGTGCTGAACACGAATTTGAAGTCAGATTCTGTCTATCACGCACAGTTTCTTGAGAAATTCTAGTTTTTTATCCAAAAATGTGAGTTTTTTGTAAATTTGACGAATTTTTTTTGGCATCAAAACATAGTGAAAAAAATTCAAAAGCCCAAAGATTTTGAGCGCAATGAAGTATATTTGAACGGGAAAAAAATTGATGGGAATATTACATTATATTATTATCGTAGGACCCCAAATTCGTAATCTACTCAAGGACCTCACTTTTGAAGCAAAGTTAAATACTACTGAGAAAAAGGCTTGGATTGCTTTTCGAGAGGTATGTGCTAAGTTTTGGGGAAACGAAAAATCTAGAGACTACCGAAAAATAGTCCAAGAACTGCTTACTTCATATAAAACATTGGGATGCAACATGTCCTTAAAAATACATTTCCTGCATAGTCACCTAGACTTTTTCGCCCCAAATTTGGGTGCAGTTTCGGACGAACATGGAGAACGATTCCACCACGACATATCCAGAATGGAAAAAAGATATACTGGCAAATGGAATGAGAAGATGCTGGCGGATTACTGCTGGACACTGCAGCGGGAGACAGAGGAGGAAGAGTACAAAAGAAAAAAAAATACTCATTGACGATGTGTGTATATTTTTTGAGTTGTGTCATATCTAGTATTATACCTGATAGCATGCAGGATTCAATTAATTATATTTTACCGTTGAAAAAGAAAAAAAAATCTGTTATAATAAAGACAATAATTTTCAAATACAATTTTTCTTTTTTTCCAAGTTTCTCCTATTTTCTCTCAAAATCAGAGGGTGATAGAATTTTTCTGAGTTCAGATTCGGACTCAGCACACCTGAAAACATGAGAAACAGGCAAAATTGTTCAAGGGAGGAGAGAAAAGTTCTTTTTTGCAGAACAGTGTTATTATAGAAAATTGGAAAAACCAAAAATCAGAACCCAAGCATGTAGATAGACATTAGTTGTGTAACTTATAACTTTAAAACACTCTCTTAGAAATTTTAGTTTTTGTATTTTATGCATTTTCTTTATGCTCGAGTGATATATTATATTTTAAACCCTCCTGAAGACTGCAACAATTATACTGTCTAGTGGCAAGAAAGGGATTAGAGAAATAAAGGCGATACTGAAACTGTTGCACACAAGTGAACAATGGTCTTCAAGATGAGAAGGAAGTTGTTCTGTGCAGATTAAGGATCGGCCACTGCCTACTCAGCCACGAATACCTTTTTCTCAACCTATATTCACCTTCATGCAGCTGTGATGTAGGAGAGCTTCTGACCGAAGAATATACATTAATGTCATACCAGGAACTATCCAACCATAAGAAAATCCCTGGAAATCGGATCTTCAATTGAATAAATTCTTGGGGACAATGAAGAGAACATACAATTTTTTTTTTTTCAAATTATTAAGAAGAACTGACTTATATTCAAAATTATAACTCTTATTTTTTTTTATTATTTTGTAAACTAATATTCATTAAAATTATTATTATATACATTCTTTATAAGCCATATGTTTATTATAATTGAGTTGTTCATTATATTATATAAATTATTAATATGTTATTATTATTATAATTGCTATTATTATTTGTTCTAGCAGCATTTTATTTTAATCTTCATCACTTTTAAGTTGTTCATTACCATTTAATTATCGAATATTTTTTATTTTATCTTTGATAGACAACTGCCAATGACCTTAAAGGATAGAGGCAAAAGGAATAAATAAATAAATAATACTGTCCCGAGAGTACTTTTTTCTGAGGAAACTATCTAAATGGTTCTTAAAAAATGTAAAAATATTTATCATAGTATTTTTATATGTATAGTATGCTCCATGGCAATAAATTGTACTAAAAACTGTCAGAGCCACACTAAAAAAATCTGTGTTAAAAAGAGAATACATTTATGATGTCAGGGTAAAATATTATGTTCTTGCAGCTGTTTTCGCTTTACGTAATTTCGAATGTAGAAAAAAATAAAAAGAGATTTTAAAACTGTCGTTAGAAATTTCAGTGACAGTTAATTTGGCTATCTACTAGTAAAAACTGGTTGACAATTATTACAATCAAAGAGAATAATAAAAATTAAATTAGTTAAACTTTTCATAGTTATGAACAGCTGTCAAGGTGTTTGGAAAGCCTATTAGTGGATGACGTAAGTTGAATATAAGACCTATGTTATGCCAAGTTATCTAACAATGAAAATATTTGTATAAAGAAGTCAAAACAGAAATTGGCTAATAAGGAAATGTATATAATTCCATTGGCACATTAATTAATCTAGGAGAAATTTAACTTTCAGATTTATGGATTTTTATAATCTTCATTCAAAAACCTACAGAAACACAAGAAAATAATAAAAGAAAATACAAAATCACAATAAAAAATATTAATATCAGTAGCTATCTTTCCAAACACACAAGTATGACAGCAAAGAAAAGGTGTGACTAAACTTATCAAAAGCTGATAGTGACATTGATAATGGCAGGTGAATGTGAGATAAAAAATGAGTTAATATGTCACCTGGTACATATATGATAAAAAAATGAAAGATAGACATCTCAAATTTACTAAAAGTAAATATTTTTCGACAGAAAATTCTGAAAAACAACCTTTTTTAGAAGAAAATAAATATCAATTAATCATAGAAACTTGAAATAAACGTTAAAATTAAGAATCATTAAGTTGTCATATAAACAATTTCTCGAGAAGCCATAGACATATCAATAACAACACCCAAGATGTAACCCTTTATATATTATACAAGAGGTAATCAAATGACATAATAATAATCAACGAATAAAAATATTTTTTTTAAAAAATTACTTACCTCGGCGATTAAAAGGCCGGACCCGAACAGCCACTTTAATTTTATCACTAGCCATATTGAGGTTATTAATAATGAAAATAAGAAACACTAAAAAGGGTCATCAGAGGCCTAAAATAATCACTTTCTTATAAAATTACCCCATCCCAGACGAAAAACCCTAGCAACAAGGTTAGACGAGCCTCACACTTCATAACACAAGTCACCATCTTATTTTCCTGCCCAGCAGGAATAACTTATCGATCACTTTTGATTCTACAATCTTTGTATTTTACCACTGCCTTAACAATGTGTACTTACACCTCACTATTTAATTCACTGTGAATAAAAACTAAATGTTTTAATAACAAGAATTATAAATATAATTTCTCATTTTTATTTTTCTCTCGAATACCAAAAGGGAAGGCATATGATTAAAAGAAAAAGAAATAATAAGATTTGAAAGAACTGATTTATTTAACTTAAAATATTCATTTGTTATATTTTTATATTTAATTGTTGTATTCAGTTAATTTCTAAGATACTTTCTCATAGAATATGATGAAAATGTTCCCTCTAATTTCTTCCAAACCATGAGAGCATTGATAATTATATTACACCATATTTTACAAAAAGTATACTCAAATTATAAGATTTTTCTTTCATATTAAAGTTATTTTCACAACTGCATTTGGATATTTTTGCCTTAAATTCGATAATCGTTCATCTAGAGAATCGATTTAATGGAGGTTTCATTTGAGTGGAGGATATTTTCAAGTTTAAAATAGTCTTAAGGTACGTTTATACTTGACAGTTATTACAGGATATATATCAGACAGTAATTGTGACTAATTTAGTACAGTTATAGAAGAAATTCATAGTTTACAAAATCAACCTAATAGTGAATTTGAAATAATCACAAGGACCATATACGGTCAGCGCACTGACGAACTGAATGTATCTAAATGGCCATACTATAATTTGCTGTTATTTCTGCTAGGAGATTCAGCGTCCAAACCGACAATAGAAAATTTAGATGCGGTAAGTTAATAAAAAATGGTTATTTCTTTATTTTATCTATTACCTTTACTAGGTAATGTATTTAAGCGTATTTTTGTGTTATTATAAATTGATTTAATTCATGTTTTGACGAGTTGTATCATAACAATGAAAAATGTGAAAACAAATTTTTATTCTTGGTTTTTTCTTTTTCTCTTTGTTTTTATTCTTAATTAGGTTGAAATGAATATTTATATTTGAATCAGCAAGTCTTTCCCGCCCAAGTTGACATTCCTGCGCATGGGCGTGTTTAGAAATAGTTTGTTTACATCAGCTGTTGTAACCTGTATATCACTCAACTTTAGTGCTTAATAAATACTGTTCTAGGCCTGACCGCGAGTTACTTTTAATTTTACCTTCTTAATTAGGGCAAAATGAGTAAGTATGCCAAGTTTCATGTTGCTAGGGCTTGGGGCAGCAGTCACCCATTATTACCCTTGAGTACTTATTATTACTTTATTGTGCCAGTGCTAGCAGATTGTTTACTGACACATCTTCATTTTGCCAGCGTCCTTCTATTATTTGGTATTTTTCCAAGATTTTGTTGTCCAATGTGCCTTCCGGGGCATATTCATTTGCAAAATGTTTTACGACAACAACCAAAATTGGTTACTCAATTTTGTATAAATTGCAAAAAGCCATAACTACTATCTCCACGCTTTCTCTTACAAGAAGAAGTGTTTTCTTAATATTCTAAATATGCCAGACATATAACCATAGGCGTTTTCTACTATTCTCTTTGCTCTCGAGAGTCTGTAGTATAGATTATTAATATTATTATCAAGAACGTTTACTATTAAAAGGACATGGTTTCATGATATGAGGTTGTAGGAGAAAGGCATCATCCACCACCAAAACCTGTGGCAAACAACCTTCTTCCTGAGAGGGGTGTCTTTTCGAGGCCTGAAACTGCATTTTCAATGTTATCTGCTACTCCACTGGCTCTGAAAACTCCACCATTTGATACCTCCCATTGCTACGAACTGTGACAATGAGGAATTTATAGTTGGCATCAACGATTCCCATTAATACAACACTATGCTGTCCTTTGTAACTAAAAAATGGCTTACATTATTCTGAGGAGCTTGGACAACAACATGTTCTCCTTCAATAGTGCCCAAACATATTGAGAAATTCCACCTTAATTAGAATTTGATGGAAACTGTTTGCCAGTCATTTGACGTGGACGGTGCCTGTAAAAAGAAACAACATGTAAACTTTAATATTATGCCTCACCTAATTAATTTATTTTACTATAGTTTTTATTAAGGTGCCTACTTCACTTAATATATATTTTTTATTATATTTTGTTTAGGATGCTGCAGTGGAGGAGGCCGGAAATGAAATGACACCAGCAAGTAACCTCAATTAAAAAACACTGGATCACCCTGAAGAAGTGAATCATTTTTTGTTGCAAAGAAAAAAGAATTATTCCCAAGACCAAGAGGAAAAATGAAATTACAAAATATGCTTTACTCATCCAAAAAGCTTTACGCATATTGAACGAAGAGAAGGATCAATATGATGTATTTGGCAAATATGTTGCAAAATGTCCAAAATGACAAGTCTCTCTTCAGAGTTGTTTTGTAAAAAAAAAAAAAAAAAAAAAAAAAAAAAGTCATCTTGGAGATAAGTGAAGAAGAGGATCTGCTATCAAATCATTCTTCTCATAATCACATTAATCCGAATTCGGTTGCTTAAGGTAATGTATAAAATAATTTTTTTATTTTATTTTATTTCTTTACAGCGCATCGACATCTAGGCCATTAGCTCCGCGTATAAAATAATTATAATAAATTGTATTACCAGTTTGTTTACAATAAAATAATTAACACCAATACTTTAGTACTGACTACAATGTATCCCGTTTGTGCAGTTTGGTCAAGAATCAGATACAGGGTGTCTACTGCATGAAAAAAATCATGAAATTTCAGTTTTACGGGAGTCTAAAGACTTCTGCGGGTTCGTAATTGTTGCCGTTTTCGTATGGCGACACAATTTTATCCGCCTCTCTCACCCCTTCTTCTGTTAGATTGCTTTGTTGTAACATTTAAACATAAATTATCCATTATTTGCATATATTTATGTAGTCTTAAATATTGAAATTCTGTACATATTAATATAATAAATAGTTAGTAATATTTTTAGAAATTTTGAATTCTGCTATCATTGTTCAATATTTTTGAGGCTGCAAATTCCATGGTTATTCTAAAACTTTTATTATCATCATTTTTTCACTTTTAAAATTAATGTAACTGTCCTCTTTAAAATATGATGTACATTTTATGCAGATTTAATAATGATTTTAAATGTATGTAAAATTGTAAGTTTATAGATATCATGGTAACCCATGTAAGGATACAAATAATTTTTAGGTAATAGTTAAGGCTTTTTCTTTTTAATTGAATTGAAGTGATAATTACAACAATATGATTTACATATTTTCAGTAATATTGCTGGTTTTATTGCAATGACTTTGTGAGGCATGATGTGGAACATTTACATAACCCACATGAATAAAACATTGTAAAAGAAAATTAAAATACTTGTAAAAATAAAAATTTAAAAGAAAATTAAAACACATTTTGTGAACTGGAGATGTTAAAGCAAATTGTCTCTAGGCCACCTCCGCTTCAGTCTTCTATGAGGATTTTGTGAACTGGAGATGTTAAAGCAAATTGTCTCTAGGCCACCTCCGCTTCAGTCTTCTATGAGGATTTTGTGAACTGGAGATGTTAAAGCAAATTGTCTCTAGGCCACCTCTGCTTCAGTCTTCTATGAGGATTTTGTGAACTGGAGATGTTAAAGCAAATTGTCTCTAGGCCACATCCGCTTCAGTCTTCTATGAGGATTTTGTGAACTGGAGATGTTAAAGCAAATTGTCTCTAGGCCACCTCCGCTTCAGTCTTCTATGAGGATTTTGTGAACTGGAGATGTTAAAGCAAATTGTCTCTAGGCCACCTCCGCTTCAGTCTTCTATGAGGATTTTGTGAACTGGAGATGTTAAAGCAAATTGTCTCTAGGCCACCTCCGCTTCAGTCTTCTATGAGGATTTTGTGAACTGGAGATGTTAAAGCAAATTGTCTCTAGGCCACCTCCGCTTCAGTCTTCTATGGGGATTTTGTGAACTGGAGATGTTAAAGCAAATTGTCTCTAGGCCACCTCCGCTTCAGCCTTCTATGAGGATTTTGTGAACTGGAGATGTTAAAGCAAATTGTCTCTAGGCCACCTCCGCTTCAGTCTTCTATGGGGATTTTGTGAACTGGAGATGTTAAAGCAAATTGTCTCTAGGCCACCTCCGCTTCAGTCTTCTATGAGGATTTTGTGGATTCTGGAACGAGGATAGAGAATTTATCAAAGGATTTGGTTGGCCAGGGAGGCCTTTTTTTTTTTTCTTTTAAAATCATGAAAATGTCCTGAAATTAGTTTCCCCAAAAGAAGTAGACACTCTGAGATACCTCTACCATATCTGCCTCTTGTGGCCTGTTACAAGACTGATATATTATTTATGTGCATATTGACATTCCTTTATTAACCCTATGTTAGGCACGTGGCTGCAAGTGTAGGCACGACAGTGTTCATATGAATATTGTTATAATTAAAATTAAAATTTTATTTTTAATAATTTATCTACGTTACGCCTCTACGTTGGGAGCCAAAATTTATAATTTAAATAAAAAGAATGATTTAAAATATTTTTAAATTAAAGCATGGGCCACGTTGGGTCGCCAAAATTTATAATATTTTGTAATGATATATTACATTCACGAAAATATTTTTAAATTCAAATAACCATCGATATTTTGAAAAGCCCGCGCAAATCACAAACCATATATACAAATAACATCGTATTATATACGATCAAAATTAATAATATTTTTGGACAATACTGGTATACAATATATCCATATTAAATTTACATTCAGATAACAATAAATTAATTATTTGGTATTGCAAAAAACATAATTATTATCTTTATATATAATCCAACAAACTGCGGAAGTTAGAAAGAAAGAAGCCAAAGTTTCCCGCTCGAATGGCGTCAGTTGATTCTCAGCGGCCATAGGGAGAAGAAGTCAGTTGATTCTCAGCGGCCATAGGGAGAAGAAGTCAGTTGATTCTCAGCAGTGGTCGAATGCAGAGCTCTCCTCCAAGGAATACGGAGTGTATTGAGGTTTTGTTGGAAGCGGATTGATTTAGAGGTAAAAATTGTTTTTTTTGTAGTTATTGATTCTTTTATTATTATTTGTATGTATTTTAATATTGTTTTGTATTTCGGAATTGTCTAAGAATCAATATTATATCGTTCATTCACTCGGAACTTTGATCCCTGAGATTAAGTTAAATTCATATAATAAATGTAATTTCAATTTTTTCATTCTTTTTATTAAAATAATTAATCTTAACAGTTATTGGCGACCCAACGAGGTGCAATCATTTTTATTAAAATAATTAATCATTACAATTTAATTTTAAAAACTCTTATCTCAGGGGTCGGGTTCGAGTCCAGTAAAGTAGAACAGAGATAATTTTAAATAATAAAAAAAAGAAGAAAAAACTCATGGATAAGCTACATCCAGGCATATGGATAAACAAGCATTACCTGATATAAAGCCAGCTTAGTATTAACTGCATAGGACAGGATCTTCTTTACAACTGTATCTCCATTAACGGACTGAGCCTAGGCTTCATGAAAACTGACGACCATATGAGACTAGCTATGCACTGAACTAGAGCTGCATTAGGACTGGCACCAACTGGATCTCGATTCAGACTGTCTGTAGCTTCTTTCTGACTGAACACCCGTATGAGACTGGACCTTCTTTTTAACTGAACTGCACGTATGAGACTAGATCTTCCATTCAACTGAACAAGTTTTTGGCGGGAGCGTCATACCGGTATCCAATGCTACCTGTATCGACTGCTAGACAAATATAACAAATAATACCTGCTTATCCCAGCAATGAATCCAACATATCAATGAGTTTTCTTGATATCTTTCGAATTTTCTGTTAATTTTGAATGTTTAAAATTTGTAATGTAAAATATCATTACAATATATAGACGAATGTGTTGAGACGGAGCATTTAGCAGGCTAGTACTTTCCTAGGGAGGTTTTGTCTATTAGTCAGAATACAAATGGCCTCAAACCTCATTACAGTAGTTAATTCTACAAGTTATAGGTTTAGTAAACACGCCCAACGGTGTCACAATTTCATGAATTAACATTTCTTGTTTATCATTATATTTTTTGCTTGTTTTTAATATTATTTAACTTTATTTGTTTTAACGGCTTTTCCCTCGAGGCAATACACTAGTTCTGTGTAATGTTTAAATTATTCAGTTGTTCTTCAACAATGCACAGTGGCCCAAAATGCAATATTAGCGCAAAAAAAAAACATTTTTTAAAAAGTTGTCAGATCGGCTTAGTACATTAGATACATCCTACATCATACTAACTTATAAACTAAGGATTGACACATTTCAATGAACATTGTTTACATTAGATAAGGTAAAAAATGAAGAAAAGGAAGAAAGTTGCGTTATTACCAGTAAAGTGACAAAATCAATGTCTATTTTTTAATGTTCAACAACATTTTGTTTAATACATGCGTACAATTGGTATGGAAGACGCTTTATTATGTCAGTACTTTTTGGATATAACATTTTTTTGATGTTAAAAAAAATTATGTGCCCAAGTTTCTGTGGAAAATTATTACTATAACTGTAGTAAATTGGCATAATTTTAAATGCAAAAGTTTGCACACTGTCAGACCTATGCAGAAAGACCTAATTAACATTTTTTTAGATTCTCCAACAGGAATTAGACGCTACTCGCGTGACAGCAACTTTTTTTCTATCATCGCTCCTGAAAAAACGAAATTAAAATAAATCTAATTTTTTTTTTAAGTTCCAGGTAAATCGTCCAAAGGGTTAACTAATCGGGAGGTGTTTAATTTATGGTACGAAGTTAAGGAATTTAGCGAGAAATGATGTTTTGACTTAATAAACCACTCTATTAAAGAAATAAAATAATAAAAGAGAGCTTGATAAAGATCGAGAATCATCACAAATACATACTTACTGCATCAACTAATACTTTATTCTGATCCAGTAGGATGTCATTATAATCGAACCCGAAGCCAAAGGCCCAATAGACCACTGGAATTGGAAGTTCTAAATTTATTAAAAGGTCTGGAAGAGGAACAACTCGTAGAAGACAGCAGCTCTACAAAAAATGACAGTGACGAAAATAAAGATTAATTTTTTTTACATGCTTATGAATTCATTTTTTTTTTTTTTTTTTTTGGTATTATTAACTTTATTGTACATACGTATTCCAATTACATTAATGTATTATTATATTTTACATTATCTAGATATTGTATAAGTAATTCATTTTTGTTTTGATTTTGTTCGTATAAATACATGCATAATAATTATACAATATTGTAATTTTTTTTTTTTATATCATTGAATCGTCCATTTGATACCTATTAAGTACGTATAAAAATATATAACAACTATAAACATCGTTTGGAATTTTTTCGCGGCAATATTGCACTTTGGACCCCTGTGCAATGGTTAAGAGATATTTCATCTGGAGGAGAAATTTATTGAAAATGTTTTTATTTATAATAATAAATTGGGATAATTTATTCATCCCAAAAAAAAAAACAATAAGAAAATGTGATTTCTTTGAAGGACTGACCAAAAAAAAAGAAAACATCCAGAAAAAAATTTAAAAACGTATATGTATAGATCACATGCGATAAATATGTAGTAATTGTTTATAAAAACAGCTGTGTGTGTATATATACACATATATATGTTCTATATATTAATATATACTATATATTGGTCACATAAAATTGTGTGTTTTGACCAAAAGTATAACCTCGCGATGGATGTGGGTCGACTTACCAGTAACCCTGAATATGTGTATATATATTTATATATACTATATATTTGTCAAATACCACTCACTCACTGACTTATCATCGCCCAGCTCTAACTACTTGACAGAAAAATTTAAAATTTTGCATGTACACTCCCTTTATGATGTAAACACTCGCTAAGGAAGGTTCTTTTTTTGTTTAAGTATTTTTAGAGGGGTTTAAATTTTTAGTTTTATTTTATTAAACACCTCAAAAGTTGTAGTTTATCTATTTTTTTTTATCTTTGAACCAATTTTAAAATTTGTTTAGTTTCGAGTCTCCCATAGAAAATTTTTAAGTTTTAGCGCGGTTCCTCCCTCCCCCATAGGGAGGAACCCCGCTTATAGGGTTGATACAATGAAACAAACTGGAAGTGCCGACTAGAAAATTTCGCGTTTCAGAACCCCTAGAGACTGAAAATAACGGTGGTTCAAATTTGTATATATATATATATATATATATATTATTTATTCTTATAGATGACCCAAAATATCAAAATTCCTTTTTTATCCTAGGAAACATGTCGGGCCCAATAAATAAAGTAGTATAATAAAGGAAGACTGCTTAATGACCCCATGCCTCCTAGGATAAAAAAGGAATTTTATATATATATATATATATATATATATATATATATATATATATTTGTCTGTTCGCTCTCTAGCTAGAAGACGAATGGTCCGATTTTGATGAAATTTGGTACAAAAATCCTTCGTCCAATTTGAAAGGTCAAGTTTGTTAACCAGCAAAATCCGCCTACTGGAAGATGGCGTTTGGGGCGAAATTCGCGCCAAAAAAATCGTAACGCTTACGTTTTTGAGTTCATAAGCTTCTAAGTACTCGTTTTATATGATTCCTGGGCTAGGAAAACGAATGAAACCATTTTCAAGGCGATAGCTTTAACCGTTTTTGAGATAATTGGAAAAATATTTTTTGAATACCGTTTTTGGTTTGGGTACTTAGAATCATGGGATTCAGTTGAAACATTTTCTGCATGTTCTACTTTCATCAAAACTAATATGTTGAAATTTTGGTTACGTTTGGAGTTAAGGAAGGGTTAGAATAAAATATTTTATTAACAGACTTAAAAAGTTTTGGTAACTTTGTATATTTTCCTTAATATCTCGAAAAAGGTTGAGAATCTTGGTGAACGAAAGAATACCATTAGAAAGCTTACTAAATGCTCTACAAAAAAGGTTCTGATGAAAGTTTTGATTAGGCGATGTCAATCGGAGAAATAAGTGCTTAAAACATTAAAGTAATTAATTTTGCTTATTCGAACTGTTCTTTTTGTCTGTTTTTATTCCTTGTTATTTTTTAATTGCTTATAGTTGGATAATGTATATTACAATAAAATAGATTAGGCAAAATAAGAAAAACAATTCATTGTTAGAAATATAGCTTGCCAAGAGAAAAAGATTCGTTGACGTCTTTTGAATATTTTCAATTGCCTTTATGCTGTTGGTTTTTTTATTTTATTTTTTAATTGATTTTATCTGTAGAATTATTACTATAGTAAAAGAACACAGGAATGTGTGAAAATATTTGATATTTTCCAATTCATTGAAACGTATGAAATGAAGTATCGGTAGAAGAGGATTCTAGGGTCTTGCGGACCTGACCCCAGGCATAGCCATAAAACCCTTTGAACAAAGGCCGAGGAAAATATTATCTGTTTCTATTCTATGCTTTTCAAATGAGAATAGGGATATGAACAGGAACCGCGGTCTCCCGTGGTCTAATGGCTAGCGCCTTGGATTCATAAGCGGGAGATGGTGGGTTCGATTCCCAATCTCCGGCAGGAATTTTATCATCCCACGGCTCGCTGGTGAAATTCCTCGCTACACCCTGGATGTCGGCGCTAATGACCTAGATGTATATGTGCCGTAAAAAAAAAAAAAAAAAAAAAAAAAAACTGGAACCGCGCTAAGATGACGCAGTTCCTGCGAGTCGGACTTTTTTGAAAAAGAGTGTTTTTTTGAACATTGCCAATTAAGTTCGCCAAACTGTTTTGTTGTGAAAGCCACAATAAAAATACTTAAATTTGTTTTGTTTCTTTTTAATACAAGTTTTCACTCAGTTCTTGTTTTGTGACATATTTTCCGATTTTTACTGATCCCTGCATAACTGCAATTGTTTTGTATTACAAAAAAAAATCGTTAATTAATTAAGGTTATTTAAGGAACTTAAATTTCAACTAAAGGTAGGACCACATACGGATTTATCCCAGAATCAGGAAAAGATTAGACATGGATTGGCTGGAGTTGGACTTCTACACAGCACAATTACTATCAGGCCACGGTGACATTAATCATAGGCTCCACTACTTCAAGCTCCAAGATAATCCTAACTGCAGATGCGGAGCTACAGAAACTGTAGAACATATCCTGGAATGCCCAAATTACGCGAGAAAAAGGCTTCAGCTCGCGGGAGAATTCTCTATGCTTGAATGGCCACCAACAAGTTTTAGTCAACTCTTGGAATCCGAAGAAATCAGGGCAGTCTTTGAAGCAAAGAAGAGGATAACATAAGGTGGGAAGTTTCCAAGGAGAATAGTAGTAATTTAAGAACATAAATTAAAATATAATGTATATAAAAAAAATATATGTATATATAAATATAATGTACATAAAGCTGACAATTTTCTTATATAAGTATCAGTTATTTAAATATAAGAAATACCAAATGCTATAAATATTAGGTAAATTAAATAGTGTTATTAAGTAGGAAATCGTTGGGACATCACTGAACAGAGGCAGTGGGGTCCCAATTGGAGGCGCCCTTTGATTGATTTGGCAAGTGCAAAACATCCAGCAGACAGGCTGGGAGGGAAATCAAAGGTAGCTGTAACGGCTCTCTAGTGGGTTTTTACAGCTACTGGATACCCTGATGGCACAATTCTATATTTAAATGAATACAAATTCGAAGAACCGCTGGTATAGAGCTGCCAAAGGTACAGCGGAGGAAGAGAAGGACAAAAAAAAAAAAAGAGAGAGAGAGAGAGATCAGTTTCAGCCAGCTCTTTTAAGAGATATGAATAATGGAAATCGAGTTCTTCAAACTTTTGATATCTACCCGGAAACGAGTGTCCGTAGAGCGTCATCCCTGACATGTGTACTTTTTTTTTTTGGCCCTCAGCATACAGCATAGAGAGTTGTTATATTCAGTTACACTTACTCTGAAAAAGCTTTGCCCAACACGCTGATCTGACATGAATTTATTCCTTAAAAGCACAAGGTAGAATTACGTAGAAATATTGAAAGCTCTGAGCACAATAATTTTCAATTCTACCAAACCAGATGAGAAAACACAAGCAAACTCATTAAAAGGCCACGTGGCCTTTGAATTTGTTTTTCAAGTAGTATTCCATACGTTAATATTTGAGTCTACTAACTTTGAAGAATTCACAAAGTGAGTTGATTGATTTGAGAAATAATTTTGACACATTAGTTGTGACGGCAACCATTACTCAACAATGGGAAATTCAAAGTGTGTTTAAAAACAAAAGATGTAGAAAGAGCAAAAAACATTTTGATGAGCTGGATGAAGACGAACAACTTTCTGACCCAAATCTTTATTTGGTGGTATTTTTTGGTACTTTAGGTGTTATAATCTGTCAAATTTGGCTTGCGAGTTTGGTAATGTGAAGGAAGAGAGGGATCTATGTAACTTAATTGCGGGATGGGTACCTAAAGACAGTTTTGTGGGGGGGGGGCTTCAAAAACCGATCCGCCAATGAGAATGTATAAAGCACACCTTCCGTGAACTGTATCAATACCAGGCACTGGACCCTTAAAACAGGCTGATTTAAACCTAGGAGTGAAATCCTCAGTTGTTTTTATTAAATTTTTATTGTATTTATTAGTTAAAAGTGTTTATTAAATACCTTACTACATATTTAACAATCCCATGAAGATGTATTAGCTTTGTTGTTTTCCACATAGTAATCCTTAAACTTATATGTAATCTGCACCATTTCATCCTTGATAAAGCTTTCAGCATCGACTATGTTTAGGGGATCATAATATATTCTAAATAGAATGCCTCTTCCTTTTTTAAAGTTCAATCATACTTGAACATTTAAATATTAAAATCTTCATTCATACATATATTTTTTCATCAAGAATAGTAAAAAAAATTGTTGCTGCTGATTTTAAAATTCATTTTTGTCAATTAATTAAAAATTAATAAATTTTTATGGAATGGAGTAAATTTTATTCTAAACTATTCCATATTTAATGCTTCCCATAACAATAGGCACTGATATTTCAGAGGATATTTGGGGTCATTGGGAAATTATAACTAAATAGTATAAAAAAAAAAAAAAATAATTTATTTACAATCCAAATATAACTAAATATCTGCTACAAATATTTACATAAAATGGAATAAATAAATAATATATCCTTAAATAATACTAAAAGTATTTACAAATAAATAATTAAACAATTACACTAATAATTCTACTATTGAGCGAGAAATATGATATAAGAAATCATGGTTTGTAATAGTAAATTATATTTTCGAAAAGAAGATCTTTGGAAAATATAGATTACTACTTTGAAGGCGTATTTAAAACCTAAAGCTTCAAAAGAAACTCTAAAAAGTATATTCTAATTGTTTAAGAGTTAAGAGGAAACTTACATTAATGCCATCAATTAACTAACAGATGATGAGCGGGTCTCGCCCGTGAATCCATAAACTACAAGAAGATTGGAATGTGTTTTATTGACAAAAAAAAATTAGCGTAAAATTACTAATAGCATGCAACAAAAGGAACGAAGCATCAGGAGTTTGCAAAATGGTTTTTGAACAAATTTTTGCTCAGTGCTTCAGGGCAATCCCTTACTCACTGCAGAATTGAGAATTTAGTATTTTTAATGTTACTCAAATACTACAAGAATTGCTTGAAATGTACTGCAAAGAATGCTTCACTTTTTTTTAGAAAATTAGAAATTTAGAAAAATTATTCTCTCATGATATTACTGAAAATTTTCTTCAAAATTGCTAAAATATCCTCAAAGGAATGTTGATAATCCATTGAAAATGTGACATGAATAAATTAAAATGGGGTAAAAAAGTTCTATAAATACGAGGTTACTGGTAAGTCGACCCACATCCATCGTGAGGCAATAGTTTTTGTCAAAAACACAATTTTAAGCCCATATCGCCTTATCCAAAAGTTACCCATTTTCAAGATATTTAATATTTTAGGCGTTTTTTGTTTTTTTTTTAAGTCATTGTCGCTTAGGTTTTGGTGATTTGATTTGATTTCTAGCATTTGAGCTGAAAGTTTTTATTTTTTTATATTTAAGACATTCAAAATAAACTATTAATTTAATAAAACTATCAAGACAACGGATGGTATGACACAATAACTAAAATTTACACTATTGTTTTCCTAAAATCTGTAACTTCAACTCTATCTCTCTTAAAAAAATATATTAGTAACTATTCCTGCAAGTTATACCAAAACATAGATCTATGTTTATTAAGCAACACAAAAAGGTATAACAGTCAGGTAAAATGTTTATAATTCTTAGTAAAAACTGAGAAAAGGTAGTGACGCTGGAGAGATAGAGTTGAAGTTACAGATTTTAGGAAAAAAAATAATGTAAATTTTAGTAATTGGATCATACCAGCCGTTGTCTTGTAAAAATTTACTAGTTTTATTTAATTAATAGTTTATTCTGAATAATTAATACAAAAACAATAAAAACTATCAGCTGAAATGCTAGAAATAAAATAAAATCCACAAAACCTAAGCAACAGTGACTTCTTTTTAAAAAAATTGTAAAATATTAAATATCTTGCAAAAAAAGGTAACTTTTGGATGAGGGAATATGGTATTAAAATTGTTTGTTTTGAGCAAATCTATCACCTCGATATGAATGTGGGTCGACTTACCAGTAACCCTGTATATGACCAATGAAATACTGAGAAGTTTTCAACTAATAGAGTCAAAGAAAATGAGTAATTAATGTTTCCATCTTCTGCTACAAGTAGAAAAATGATGCAGTTTGTAGAAAAAAAAGCCGAGCTACAAGTGGAGCACACTTGCGCTGCACATTGTAGAGAAATTGCTGAGCTAAAGAATGCCAAAGTTCCAATTCATATTTTTTTCGATTCTCTTACCAACAGTTTTGAAAGAATGATTTCATAAATTCTCAACAAAATTCATTACTGTATATGAAGAGACAAGTAAATAATTCAATAGCTCTAATGTACCTATGTCGTAATCTACTAGAACCTAGCCAATATACATAAGCAGTTTCGGTATCTTTCTGGATTGAGATAATAACTCTTTGGCTAATGATGTAATCTTTGTAGAAAACAATGAAACTAAATGAAGAATTAGAGCTGTCACATATTCATTAAAACTGATACCAGATTTTCATGCCAAATTTATTAAGGATATGAGATTTCTTAATTACTGATCTTATTAAGAGTTTATTGGGACTGGTTTTCGATGAGAATGACTCGCATATGCTCTGTAAGGATTACGTCTGCTCTCAGGAAAGTAGTCTGAACTCGACAGGTTCCTATCATCACTCGAAGCGATGGTCCGTCGAGTAGTTTTTGGTTCTGTATCTGGCCTATACTGGCTAGAATACCTCCTGTCTTCCTTCCTGTCCATCCTCTTATTCACCCATGAACCATATTCCGGGCTTCCAGTGTAACCATAATGCTGGCTGGCCAAAGATTCAGCCTGAAAGTAAACATTTTTTAAAGAAGTTACTTTTTTTTAGAACAATCATTTCATGGATTGAAGAACATTGGATTACCAATGCCCTCTAAGTATTTAATGAAAGCAAATTTTTGATTCTGTCATATCATATCGCCACGAATTTTGTTTTTGAACTTCTTGCTATGTAAAGCTCAGTTTTTATTCTCCCAAGAGTTATATGCATGTTAGATCCAAATCACCGAGACCAAAGAAATTACTCAACTGAGGCAAAAGTAAGCTCCCATTAAATATATACATTTTAATAATACTTAACCCCTTAAGGACTATGCCTGAGATATCTCGGGAATAGTGGTCATTTTTATTTTCCCATAAATGAGTTAACTCAGGCACTGAAAATTGTACGGATATTTAATGCCATAGTCCTTAAACTTTGGCAATTATTATTAAGACTACACTTTGGCATTTCTTGTGGCTAGATTGGGGGGGTGTTGGTGGGGGGGGAGTGCTTCATTGAAGCCCAAATTAAATCGGGTAATGTCATGAATCTTAATAAATAAATAAATATCTCAAAAAGATTGTATTTTTTTTGCCCCTACAAAGCTACATCTTTAGGCAAAAAAAATGTTATTAAAAAAATTAGGCATTTTTGTCATAATGCTTAATATAAATTCGTTCATGAAGCAGTTAAGTAAAAATGTATCATTAATTCGTAAATGAATATATCTTAAAATTGTTCATAATTATTTTTTGGCTGTATATTCCTGCAGAGCCTAAGCCCCAATTGATTATTTGGCTATTATCTTTATGTCTGTACTTTTTATTTTCTTGGAGTACATAAACTTCCAGACTGTTATCACCATGCTGTTTACAATTAGCCAATTACAATGGAGTCTCACTTATACGAATGTGAGGGGGAAACAGAAAATGTTTCATATAAGTGAATATTTCGTATAACTGAATAGTTATAGCCACTATGTTTCGTGGCTATTTTAAAATAAAATAAATTCTTCATAAAAAAATCAAAATTTTATTTTTTATACATATTTTGTTGTTATATAACGTTGTACATTATTATATTTTCACGTTTTTATATAAAACAATTCTCCTCTTACCGATAATAGTCGAAATGATTGACAAAGGTAATTTCAACCATGTAGGTATGTCTATTTTTGTTTCATTGGGGTTGTCATCAAGTTATTTTAGTAATTTTTTTTTTCTTCAAGCGAAAGTTTTGTTCTTGTTTTTTTACTCATATAAAAAAATGAAAGGACAACAGAACACGACTACTAGAACGACTACTGTATAGAGAAGTGAGAAACGAGAGAGTGGAGGGGATGAATCACTGACAAGTGCCCTGTTATTAGTTCGGAAACGAAGGAAATAACACAAGGTATAGTGCATAGAACACGGCTGGATTACTAGAATGACAAGGAACAACTGAGATGAGTGAGAGAGATTGGTCAGGATAATTCTGTAAAAATTTCGTGGAAAAGCTGTTGCCTCTTCGTATAACTGAACAGTAGTACCAGGAAAACAAATTAGCTTCAGTATAAGTGAATATTGTGTATAACTGAATATCGCATAAGTGAATGATTGATTACACAGGATTAAATGGAGTTTTGCCAGGGGACGAAGAATTCTTCGTATAACTGAAGGTTTTGTATAAGTGAGACTCCACTGTATTTCTATATAATGTTGGTGAAGTAAGGGATTTTTTAAGTAAGCACATCAGTGAAAAATTCAACTTGTTTCAAATGAGACTTTTATCATCTTAAAGTTCTTCCAGTATATGGAGGAAGTCAATTTCATGTCGGTCTGTCTCGTGTACTCTTGGGTTCATTGTAAATCATGTCTTCACCTCGATAAGGTAAATGATAAAAAAATAATATCTAGCAACAGGTTGAAGCTAATGTTAAATGCCTTCAATGAGTGTACCTCGTATTGTTCTTCATCGTTATTGTATCCCAACATCGCATTACGGAGCAGGTTCAGTCCGAGGATTAACAGAGCCAGTTTCCCTGTAAAATTAAATCATTATAATACAAATGAAAATGTATTATATAATAGGAATCAGCAATGACCTTAGGTTACTACTATATAGAAAAATCTTGATGCTTTGCCATAAAAAAGAAACTTCTTGCACCTTAAGAGAATTACAGCATTTCGTACTACATTTCAGAATGATTTATTCTCCTTATTTATTCAAACAAAAGCATTTTTACAAAACTGGTACTTGTTACGAAATAGAATATAATTGTTAAAACAAATTGTGAAACTACGGACCACTCTAAGACAACATGAAATAGCAGTTTGGGAATATCATTATTTAATGCACAGATGGCGGAAATTGTGATAATGCGTTCTTATAGGATGCCTTTTTCTTACTGGAAAGGCTTATGACATTTGTACGAATAACTCCTGAATGTAAAAGAATATCTTTTTTAGGAGAAGTGACAACATTTTGCCATCTGAACACAGACTTATTTTTTTAATAATAAAAAACAAAACAAACATAAGCCACATACACCCCCAAAAAGTGAAAACACTTAATAGGTTCAGAATACTGCGTATTCTAAAAAAAAAGAAAAAAAAAAGAAGAAAAATAAATGAAACAGTTTTTACCCTGGAGGCTAAACTTTCACCATATTTATTGAAGTTCTTTCAAGATGGTCCACCACCCTGGTACCTAATATTGTCTCACCTTTCAACTTCTTACATGAAGAACATTTGAGAAAATGATTTACTTTTATAGTAAACTGTAATTGAAGGAAACAAAAATAAATTTGTTGTATTTTATGTTATTTTTCATGGTAAGAATGGTTTTTCCTTATTAATATGTCATTGCATGAGAAAACAGATGTCTTATAATTACAGGCTAAAAATACCAGGGAGTTTGTTAGACGATATAAATATTCCATTTACAAATAAAGATATTGAGGAACCTTCTTGTGCAATGGAACCCCAACTAAGGCTAATATTTTATTCTATATTTAGCTAATATGCTGTATTAATGAAGAACATCTTGAAAATAAAAATTGCGTATAAGTGATCAATCTAGTTATTGAGGAGCCTTCTTGTGCAATGGAACCCCAACTAAGGCTAATATTTTATTCTATATTTAGCTAATATGCTGTATTAATGAAGAACATCTTGAAAATAAAAATTGCGTATAAGTGATCAATCTAGTTATTGAGGAGCCTTCTTGTGCAATGGAACCCCAACTAAGGCTAATATTTTATTCTATATTTAGCTAATATGCTGTATTAATGAAGAACATCTTGAAAATAAAAATTGCGTATAAGTGATCAATCTAGTTATTGAGGAGCCTTCTTGTGCAATGGAACCCCAACTAAGGCTAATATTTTATTCTATATTTAGCTAATATGCTGTATTAATGAAGAACATCTTGAAAATAAAAATTGCGTATAAGTGATCAATCTAGTTATTGAGGAGCCTTCTTGTGCAATGGAACCCCAACTAAGGCTAATATTTTATTCTATATTTAGCTAATATGCTGTATTAATGAAGAACATCTTGAAAATAAAAATTGCGTATAAGTGATCAATCTAGTTATTGAGGAGCCTTCTTGTGCAATGGAACCCCAACTAAGGCTAATATTTTATTCTATATTTAGCTAATATGCTGTATTAATGAAGAACATCTTGAAAATAAAAATTGCGTATAAGTGATCAATCTAGTTATTGAGGAGCCTTCTTGTGCAATGGAACCCCAACTAAGGCTAATATTTTATTCTATATTTAGCTAATATGCTGTATTAATGAAGAACATCTTGAAAATAAAAATTGCGTATAAGTGATCAATCTAGTTATTGAGGAGCCTTCTTGTGCAATGGAACCCCAACTAAGGCTAATATTTTATTCTATATTTAGCTAATATGCTGTATTAATGAAGAACATCTTGAAAATAAAAATTGCGTATAAGTGATCAATCTAGTTATTGAGGAGCCTTCTTGTGCAATGGAACCCCAACTAAGGCTAATATTTTATTCTATATTTAGCTAATATGCTGTATTAATGAAGAACATCTTGAAAATAAAAATTGCGTATAAGTGATCAATCTAGTTATTGAGGAGCCTTCTTGTGCAATGGAACCCCAACTAAGGCTAATATTTTATTCTATATTTAGCTAATATGCTGTATTAATGAAGAACATCTTGAAAATAAAAATTGCGTATAAGTGATCAATCTAGTTATTGAGGAGCCTTCTTGTGCAATGGAACCCCAACTAAGGCTAATATTTTATTCTATATTTAGCTAATATGCTGTATTAATGAAGAACATCTTGAAAATAAAAATTGCGTATAAGTGATCAATCTAGTTATTGAGGAGCCTTCTTGTGCAATGGAACCCCAACTAAGGCTAATATTTTATTCTATATTTAGCTAATATGCTGTATTAATGAAGAACATCTTGAAAATAAAAATTGCGTATAAGTGATCAATCTAGTTATTGAGGAGCCTTCTTGTGCAATGGAACCCCAACTAAGGCTAATATTTTATTCTATATTTAGCTAATATGCTGTATTAATGAAGAACATCTTGAAAATAAAAATTGCGTACAAGTGATCAATCTAGTTATTTAACAAGTGATCAATCTAGTTATTTAAAAAGTTGAAAATGAATAATTATTTTGAAAGATACCTAAACCAAACTTTCCATCACATAAAACAAATATTTAGGGACACAGTCAAAAACTTTACTATTTCTAAAAACTATAATTGAAAATGCTTGAAACATATTCTGGTGGTGTTCCTGATATTGTATTTCTTTATTATATTCGAGACTGTATTGGAATATATTTAGAATAATATTGGTTTTATTTTTAATTGTCATGTAAGAGAAATTTTTAGCACTTTCCTCCGAAGGAAAGTAGCTATCGAGGTTGCACTCTTGACGGAATTTTTGAAAAATTTCTTCAAATCTTTATCGATCCTACCTACTAGGCACCGAAAATGAACCACGTTAAAATTTATATATATATATATATATATATATATATATATATATATATATATACACATATATACATATACATATACATTCATGTGTTTCTGTTAACACGATAGCAGCCAGGGTTTTTGTTTTTTCTTCACGAAACGTGGTATATAGCGTTCAATTAGCAAACGATTGAACGAGTTCGTTAACCAACAAAATCGGTCCACCGGGAGGGGGGGGGGGGTTACCCTGGACCCAAAACACTAATTTGACCATGCCAGCCGTAGTTTTTGTTATATTTCAACGAAACTCGGTATTCGTTATGTTAATCATAGGAGAGAAATACGTTGTAAAAATAAACGAAATCTGTTCATTAGGAGGGGGGGGGGGGGTTTACTCCGGACCCACATTACCAATTTGGCACTACCAGCCGTAATTTTTGTTACATTTCAGCGAAACTCGGTATTCGTGGTGGTAATCAACAGAGAAAAATGGGTTGTAAAAATAAACTAAATCGGGTTATTTGGAGGGGGGGTTTACTCCGGCAAATTATTTACAAAATTAATAATTGAACCGTTCTCATAAGAAATGTAAATGAGCAGAATTATTCACGTTTTTATTTTATTTATATAGGTTATTTACAGCAAATTATTCAGTAATGTAGTCTACACTACAAAAATTCTGAGGAAAGTGCTTAGTTATGCAGCTCCTGCGTGACGGACTTTTTCCTTTAATATTCTGTTTTATCCTGTCAAGATTATCTACAATGATATTAAACGGAGGAACATTAATAGATTAAACTCAATAAGTTTTTTTTTTTTTTTTTTTTTTTTTACAGCGCATCTACATCTAGGTTATTAGCGCCGAAACTCAATAAGTAATGTATATTTTGAGAAAGTATGTATAAATAGTAGGTTTTGTGTCGTTAACACATTGACTGCTAACTATCAATTATCTCGTAGTTTGTGCTGTCAATTTTGATTGCGCAGAACTCCGGACTATGTGACAATATATAGTTCCATTACCTAAGCTGCCCACTTTTGTTGGACTTGACTCAGATCACCAACGCAATATCAGAATTCTCAAAAATACTGTTTAATTGTGTTTTTTCTTTAAGGGCAAAAAAGCACAGGGTTATCATTGCCCACAATTTAGCTTTTCATTTAGATTTTGTTTTACATTATCTAGTCTTATTATAAAAAAATATATACTTGAAATATTATAACAAATTTTTGTCATCTTATTTTTTATATACGAGTATTTATTTTATTTTTTTCCCAATACCCTATATTTCATTGTATGTTTTTGCCTGTTTAAAGAAGAATAATATTTTTTCCATCTTCGACGAGTCCTCATCTAGAG